>OY744517.1:61106432-61113932 GCA_963556195.1 Sepiola atlantica | reverse complement strand
TGTAAGACTTCTTGAGGATAATCATTTTAAGAAACTACATCGACATATTCAGTTGACATAATAGAGTCATACAAGAAAAGTTGTAGTCATTTCTACTGTGAACGCTGGAGGAGAGTCAAGGCTGCGAGAAGTGATTTGTGACAGAGCATGCAATTAATATAGAAAGTGTCGGGTGGGATCTATTAAGGCAGCAATGAAATAGGGAGGGGTCATGATATTAGTGAATTTTCCTTAGGGTGGGAGATTTGAAATGTGGGGAAAAAATGTTGTCTTGGTGAGGTGGAGCATTCATTTTGAGAGGCTGGCGGAAAAGAGGAGGGAAGGGGGGAACTCTGTGTGTAGTTGTTATCATAGTTTTAGAAAAAAGATTTGAAGGAATGCAGATAACTTGAACATGGGCGGTTGTGTAAGAGTGTGAAGGAAATAGTGAAAAGTCTGAGAGAGGGGATATTATTTTTGTGGTCAGATGTTAATTTTTTTAGGCTGGAGGGAGAAAGAATGGGAGGGAAAAGTACTGACTAGGTGGCTATGTCAGGAATGTGTGAGTATAAGTGTGTTCGTAGAAGTATTCTGTGAGCATGAGAAGAAAGAAACTAATTTTAACTTTAGGGAGTGATAAGTAAAAAGTGGTTTCGTTCAGGATGTGTTAATGGTTTGAGAGTAAATTAGGAACAAAGAGGGTTTAAATATCAAAATAATTATAAGGATGTGTAAAATGTGTTAATTTGTAAGCCTGTTATTTGTGGTTAAGTATTTTGATTCGTAGTAAGTGATTCATGAGTATGTGGATGAATCTATATATATGTAAAAAAAGAGTTAGTACGTAAGTGGTATACTGGAATTTGTATATAAGTTCAAGTGAGCACGATTAGAAGGGGGTTAGCCATGATCTAAGTTTAGTTTTTGTTGGGTCAGTATAATTTTGCTTATTAAGAGGGATAGATTGTAGAAAGCATTTCGTTGTTTAATGGTGTTAGAGTCTGTAATGAGTGCTGTGTCAATTATGAATGTGTTTGATTATTTTAGCCTGTTTAAACTTGAAAGCATGGCAATCCTCTAATACGTGGGAAAAGGTTATTTATTTTATGTCTCTTTTGTGGTCGCTCAATCTTTTTTTCAATTCACGTTGCGTATGTATATATATACATATATATATATATATATATATATATATATATATATATATATATATGTATATATATAGAAATGTAATATTTAGAAGGCAATACAATGCAGAGGTGTGACGGATAGACACAAGTTGGAGCAAATAAGACATATAATGGTGGAACAAATGAATTAGTTTCAACCTTAATACAATGTGTACATACACATATATATATATTTATTATGTTTTTTTCCCCCTTCAAAACACACATATATCTGTCTATCTACACAATGTTACAATGTTATGTAATACCTGTATCAAGATGGTCTGGTGGAAATTCCGTATGATATAATATATTTTTTTTAATTTTCGGGAAATTGAGTTGAACACCTTTCTGAAGAAGGGAAGAGTTCCCGAAAATTAAAAAAAATATATTATATCATACGGAATTTCCACCAGACCATCTTGATACAGGTATTACATAACATTGTAACATTGTGTAGATAGACAGATATATGTGTGTTTTGAAAGGGGAAAAAAAACATAATAAATATACATATATATGTGTATGTACACATTGTATTAAGGTTGAAACTAATTCATTTGCTCCAACTTGTGTCTATCCGTCACACCTCTGCATTGTATTGCCTTCTAAATATTACATTTCTATATACCAATAATCAATGATTCAAGCAAACTACATACACCTCTTATATGTATATATATATATATAACTATATGTATATGTATACAGATATGTATAAATATATGTATATATATACATATGTATTGCTATAAATATATATTAATACATATGATAAATATATGTATATATATACATATGTATAAATATATGTATATACATATATATATATATATATATACGTATGTATAAATGTATGTATATACACACATATGTACAAATATATGTATATATATATATATACATATGTATATACACATATGTAAATATGTATATACTTATACATATGTATATACACATATGTATATATGTATATATACACATACGTACATATATGTATATATTTATATATGTATATATATATATATATATTTATATTTTAGTTGATGTTTTTAGCTCATGTAGCATAGTTAAGTGTCCGTATTGCTTACGTATATGGCTATGTAGTTATATATCTTAATGCATAGGTATATATTGCCACGATCTCAAAAATATATATTATACTTATTTTTTTTAATTTTAATCTTGTGGGTGTATTTCTATAGACATATATATCAATTACTGTCGGTATTTGTAAATACATAACGTTCAGCTTGCACATGCGTACACATCAATTTTTGTAAAAGTATTTACATATATAATTGATGTTTTATTGATATGTATAAGTGTGTATATATTTTATCTGGAAATATGTGTGAATAGTATGTGTACAGAAACACATTTATACACAGTCATGTGAATATGTGTGAGTGTATGAATAATGTGATTGTATGCTAAATGTAATGTATGTTAGACTGAAATTGTAAATCGTTTAAGAAAAGATACAACTTTTATTTTTTTTTAAATTTAAGGCAACATTATTATTCGATAATCTTATCTGTCAGGATGAATTATTTCAAGTTAATCCCCCCCCCTTTTAGTTTCGAACAATTAGTTTCCCACCTTAAAATGTTTGCTTTTCATGAATTTTACTTTGTGTAAACGTGTTTCTCTGATGAGCAGTGATTTCTTTGCATTTCATTAATAATGAAAGAAACCTCTTTCAAATTAAAAAAGATGAAAATATATAAATTAAATACAACATAAAATAGTATTTCCTACTGTCTGTCACGCTTAAGTTTTTATATTTCATATTAGATGGAACCATTCATTCATGTAACGTCGCCCGTTGGTTTTGCAGCACCTTTCACTTGTATTTTCCGCTGTCTGCCACGTTTCGCTTTTTAAATAGAATCGCAGTCATTGTAAACGTTTAGGCTCAAAATAGTATGTTTTATAATCAAATTGCAGAGTGAATGAACACATGTATAGAATATATATATAACTTATAATATATATATATATATATATATATATATATATATATATATTCTAACTCTTCCTGATGAGATATCAGTCTATAATAGCTGTTTATCGATAACATATTATAAACCCGGTTGAAATTCTTTGGATTACTACCGTGTGGATGTTTTACCTGGTTTATTATATATATATATATATATATATATATATATATATATATATATATATATAGATATAGAGAGAGAGAAAGAGAGAGAGAGAGAGAGATGGAAAGAGAGTTATAAAGGACTCGTTTCTCATTACTATGGATGAAGTGTTATAGCCATTTGATATTCTATATTTTTCTCCTAAAAAGGTTTAAAATTCTTAAAAAAATATTTGAAATTTGGAGAATAATTATTAACTAATACCTAATACATATCTATTTATAGGCACCCACTCTCGACTGTATAATTAAGCTGGTGACAGGGAAATACGGTTTTCTCCTGGGTTAACATATATATATATATATATATATATATATATATATATATATAGTTTTCGCGTATATGAGAAAAGGGGATGCCAATCAAATTTTACTTTTCATTCATTTATGTAATTTTGTATTTTGACTTGAATAAACTAGGTAATTCGTGAGCATTTTAAACGTTATTTTTTGCTGGTCTCTATAACTGTGTAACGTAGAGTTACATTGGGTCCATAAAATATGTTTATGCTGAATACCGACCCTATAACGAATGCAATTCATGTTTTTGAACAGACATTTGGATTCACTTTTTTGTCCTGTTACGAAGATCAAAATAAAGATATAATGTATGAAATTAAATGCAAATCTTATATTTCCATTTTCAAAAATGAACATGGGCCCATATTAATCATCTTAAAACACTTTAAAATAGACTCGGTGAACTTAAATTTGATGAATATGTATGCATTACTGTTTAATAACTATTAACCTTACCCAATAATTAGAAGTATCTGAATTTGTTCGACGGGGTCCTTCTCTTGTAATTCTTTCCCAATAAAAATTAACTAAAATAAATATGATAAACACGTGGGGACACTTATGCTTTTTAACTGTATTCTAAACTAAAAAAATGTAAATTATTATTTAACTAATATCTTTACTTAAAAATATATACATAAATATACTCAAATTTATAATTATATATGTATATATCATTATATTCTACATGTATATATATATATATATATATGAATATTATGTATATATATATATATATATATATATATATGTTCGTGTGTGTGTGTTTTAGTTATATCTACATCCGATAATAATATTGATATAGTTTAACAATTCTCGTCACATATTCCTATAATTATTTAGAATATGTTTGACTATTTCTATATAATTGTTTAAAAATATGTTTGTAGATGTCAAGTTATGGTAAACAATAAGCATGTTTACTTGGTATTACATTGTTCAAATCTTTACGGTAGGTATTAATTGTGTGGTTTCACTCTTAGCCTTTTTATTGCTGCATTAGTAAGTTTCGATGTTTCACTACCATATTGCATAAAATACATTATGTATTCATTGAACACTTCTTGCTTAAATTTCATCGTGGGCTTTACATTTTTCATGATTTTTTCTACTTTGGTAAATATTGTCCATTTAACCGTAATTCGCCGTTTGATTTCATGTATAATGTCAGCGTCACTTATTACTATCTTCCTTATATAGATGTAGTTGTCAAAATCCTCGACATATTTACATTTCACTATAACTGTTGCTTTTACAGCATGTTTGTCGATCATGACCATTGGTATTGGCAATGTGCATTTTAAGGTGAGCAATATTCATAGCATTGTAAATGGCGTTAAAATTAATTTCTACTGCTTGAAGCGTGTCATTTGTGACAATGATATCGTCGGTAGATTCTAGATGAGCAAAATATTCTCCGTGTATATTGATAATTCTTCTTTTCCAATTAATTTTATTGATCAGCGAATCTTGTAAGCACCATGTAAAGAAGTTGTCACCTTGTCTGCCACCTGTTTCCATGTTGATATTTTCACTATCCTTTTGGAGCGTTAAAGTTGATGTCGCTACGTCGTAAAGATCCTGATTCATGTTAATGTAAGCACAGTCAATTATTTGCCTTTTCAAATGATTTGCTTTGTAAAATCGATGGAGTCAAATGCTTTTAATAATCGACAAAAGTAGAACAAAGTGGTATACCGTGATCGTTGGTTTTCTCTTGCAGCTGGCTTACAACTTGAATGTGGTCCACGGTGGAAAATACTGGTTGGAAACCAGCTTGTTCTCTGCGTAAGTTTCTGTCAAGTGTAAACAATGAAAAGGAGGATCATTGGACTGAATGTTTTTTTAATTTTGTGAACCTCTTTTTTTCTAGAAGATGGTAACTGACGCATTCTGGCAGTGGTTAGGCATTTTTCCTTTATTAAATGATTTGTTGTGTAGGCTGGTGAAAAATCTCTGCAATTCGTTTATTCTCATCTTGGAGAATGCATGTCGTGATAACATATTTACTTGGAGATTTATCACACATTTGTCGTTTGATTGCAGACTAACTTCGGACTTTAGTATTGGAGGGGGTATCGTAGCAGCCGTCTCTCTGTCTTAAGATAATTTCTCTTGGGTTCCCCTGGTCTTGTAGAGTTCGGTGTAGAACTGTTCAACTTTTCTGATTAATCGGTTTTAGTCAGTTGTGAGAGTGCCATCATGTTCATTAAATGTGATGATGTTGTGTTTTTTCTTAGTAGGATTCATAATATTTTGATTTCCTTTAAAGTGTTTAGGTATTCCTCCCAATTGTAAGCTTATATTACTTCATGCATTTAGCGACGTATTGTCTTCAATACTTCAGAATATTTCATTCGTACCTCCTATTTTCATCTGTCTCATTGTCTCTCTTAATAGTTTGGTTTTCACTGAAAGTTATCTGGTCTTGGTTGCTTGTCTCCTCCAGCGGGGCGCATTTCAGTTTCTAAGATGCTAGAGCTGATAATATCGCATGTTATGTCAACATCTCTTCCCGGTAGTGTTGCTCCGGTGTTGTGAAGGTGTTCTTAAATAATGAATTCATAATCTTTAGCTAATGTATTTCACAGGAATGAATGCGAGCATTTTCTTCGGGTATTTCGTTTTCCAAAACTAAACATACCATTACTTGACTCGCCTGGTTGTCCTCTCCAAACATTAGCGTAAAAGTCACCCATCACTATGTTGTAATGAGTTTTGTTGTTTGTAATGTTTATATATGTATATATGCATAGCTATATAATATTAATGCATTACCTTCTCCTCACTGCATGCTGTCCTCGTGCTCTCCCTCCTACCTACGCCATGCGACGTTTATGCTTTTACTTCCAGTTTTTCAATAAACATGACTCATGTTACCTCCTTCTCGATTATGGTTGAAATAACCCCGACCGCTGCCAATATTTGCCCTCCAACGCTGTCAGAGTGATTTTAATGTCTCCCACTGCTACTATCTTTATGAGAACATGAATTATCTTTTCCTGAGCGACGTTTTTCGGCTTACATATCGTAAGCTTAAACTCTTCCCTAATGCGTCAATAAATCCAACCGCTACCATATTCCACACACACCTTCCAATGCTAACGCAACTGCTCTCACTGCAACTATCTATTTGGAGCTCATAATTATGATCTTCATAAGCATTACTTTCCGCTATTATCGTCATACTGCCATGGTTTCAAATATGTTGTACTTGGTGTGTTGTTTTCGTCAGACCAATCATCCTGAAGCAGTCTTGAAATAAAACAGAACGTTGATGAATACATACATATAATTATTTGTTTTCTTTTCTTCATGTTCCATTACGTTGGAATATTAGTTTAATTTATATATTTATATATATATATATATATATTATTTAAATATACAATACACAAAAATAAACCTCGATAAACAAATATGTATACATATATATATATATATATATATATATATATATATATATATATATATATATATATATATATCTGGGGGTGTGGGTTTGTGTACGGCGACCTTCATAACATTATTTTAATTCACTCGAAATTTAAGTGTAACTTGTTTCAAAAATAATAAGTGCCATTTAGTGTAACGCAAATTATAATTTATATTTTCTATATGTTCCTTAATATTCTAGATGCTTTAAGATGTTGTTTTTATCTGAATGCATAACTACTTGTTTCTATTGATTATCGATATTTGATCGTCAATGAGGCAGGGTTTAATCTGAATAGATTTGTATAGGATGGTAGAATAATTTATTCCTCTAATGTGTTGGCTTAAAGTGTACATAATTAATATTTCTATTATTACAATTTTACTTTGAGATTTACCGCTGTTTATACACCGGATGCGTATTCATCTTTCATAACCTAATAATAAGGT
>OY744517.1:61086432-61101432 GCA_963556195.1 Sepiola atlantica | reverse complement strand
TGGTGAGAAGAATCTAGAGGCAAAGTTATACGCAGGAAAATGTGTGCTGAGTTGCGTCCAGAAGATGATAGGATAATATTCAGATTTCTGTAGATCCAAAAAATGGAACCCAGGATACCATCGATTACTGTGATAGTTAGCTAAATAAATAATACATAATATATCATTTATGTATTAAAACAATAAATGTGTAAGTATTGTTCGTAGTAATATGGACATGAGTATCTTCCGGTTGATAAGATTGACATTACTTAGCAGGGTTTATTTTTACTTACTTTGCCGCTTCCTCTGTAGAAATAGAGTAAAAATGGGGGTCAGATAATCGAAGTGAGTAAATTCACCGGGGGGATGTCAGTAGGACGATGATACATTAGACCGTGAAAAATTCGATGATGGGTGGGAGAAGTAGACTGAGTTTAGGAATACAATTTGCCCTTATTTCCCGGGAAAACATCCAAGAGACAAGCCATTAAGTATGTTACAAGGCATTTTTAATCTAAAAGTAATGCGTTTTTCAGACGTATTAATTATAGTGTACCCCCTCTTACATCTTTATCCGTCTCTATATTTCTGCCTTTGGGAGAAACATACCAGCCAATGTCATTTCGTTGAATAACTGCTCTAGTGTACTGGACATAGCACGTGGTGGGGATAACGAAAAAATAATTTTATACAAACACGCACATTGTCAGAAGAAACAAAACGCTGCTGCAATCTCTAAACACAATTCTCCAAAAAATAAGCTATCAGGTGCAGATATGTGCGCAGACCATCTGCAAACCTTATCTGCAGACAGAACTGCACCCGTTGTTAATTAATTGCGTGCAAACCTTCGAGGCAAAATCCCAGGATTGACGTTTACATGTGAATCTCCAAAAATGTTATATAAACAAGCGGAAATTAAGATCGACAAAGGTTGCTTGTGTGTGTGTTCGAGACATAAATCTCTGTTAATTGATGCATCCGTCCAATAAAAAATATATAACAATTTTACTTCAGTATTTCCATATTTTTAAGCATAGAAGTAATACAAAAGTTATTTAACGGTGATGTAATATATTAACGGTTCATATTAGTCAGATTGCCGCAACAAATCTGCAGACGCCTGCGTACAAGTAATGCCTTAATAAAAGTAGAACAACAAAGTAACATAAGTACCTATGTGAGGTATGGTTAAACATGTGCCCCAGAGTCGCCAGCGGTATTGATCTGAAATGCCTATATACGTAGACGATTATAAAAACAGAAGGTAAATAATAAGAAATGAAAACGAATATGTATTTACATATTCGTTTTCAGAGGAGAAGAGAGCAGAGAAGTTCTCTCCTCCTTTTACGGCAACTTTTCTTTCTTAAGAATATTATTACATGATTTGTTTTAATTGTTCAAATTAAAAACCAGCTTGACGTGTGTCATTAGAATCTAAACTTTAAAAAAGTATTTCTAAACTAGACACTTTAAAATATTGTGACTAGTTCCATAATTGATATTTTCGATTGTAGGGTGTCTAGTCCTTATATAAAATGCTTTAACGAGTTTTAGGCTTTTTACATTAGGGGTCGTAATGTACAAGTTTTGTGTTATTGACTAAGAGGTGTTCAAATTTAAAATCAAGGCATTTATATATATATATATATATATATATATATATATATATGAAATAGGTATTTGCTCACGTCATTCGAGTAAAAACCATGCTAAACGAAACCATTTTAAGTGGAAAGAAATCGCTCACTATGTATATAATGAGACGTGTTATTATCTCTACCTGCTTTTTCTATACCGAATTACACATATTACACGCTCTTGCATTTAATTTCCCATAGATCTATTGCAATTACTATTTTACAATTATATGGAATATATATATATATATATATATATATATATATATATATATATATATATATATATATATATATATATATATATATTTTCTTTGTCGTACAAAACTTTAAAATAGCATTGAAGAGACAATATTTATTATTCATAATGAATTTAAGAAATTAAAAAGATGAAAGGGCAGCTGACCGGTTTCGTACCTCGCTCAACAGAGCCAAATATCGAGGTAATGTATAAAAAATATAAAAAGATGCTATGAGAATTATAGCGAGGGAAAAGGGTAAAAAAATTTAAAAAAAAAAAAAAAAAAAAAGTTCAATCAAATAGAAACAACATTAAGCCCGAGGAGATTTTCTCTTTGTTTGCAAAGAGAAGGTCTCAAGGACTTAATATAAATTGTTTCTAAGATCTTGAGATGATAAGGGGAGTGCGACTTACTAAGAATGGAGAATAAGTCGACACTGAATTTAGAGGCACAGGTGCGATTATTTATGAGATGTTGACCTATCGACGAACCATAAGTATTATTCAAATCGTCAGTTGGTAAATAATTTCCATTGCGAATTTTTGTGGGCACGTGTTGTTTGACCCGGATGTCCAATCTCTGTGACGTCATCCCGACGTAGTGCATACTGCAACTACATTTAAATAAATTAATAATGGAATTATTATGATGTGGGGGAAGGACATCTTTTCGAATAGAAGTTAAGATTGGACGAGAGGAAAAAACAACACGCGTATTCGCAGCAAAATAACATTGTTGTACAGACAAAGAGATTTGTTTGGCGAATCTATCACTAATGTTACCAAGCCAAGCTAGGCGAAGGTAAATAGGGCATATGTCTACAGAAGCTGGTTTGCTTTTGTAAAAATGTAATATTTTTGTTTTAATCGTAGATTGTACAATGTCTAAAGGATAGTCATTGTTACAGAGGGTCTTAGTAATACATTTAATTTCTTCATCCAGCTTGGTCTTCGAACAAATCTTTAAGGCCCTACAGCTACAAAGGGTTACCAGTCACATGAAATTTACAACAGGAAGAAAACAAAACCACACGAAGAACACCACATCACAAACCAAGGAACAGAAACTGCGAGAAACATCACTTCATACGCCCCCCCCCCCCAATATATTTAACTGGCCTCAGCTAACACCACACAAAAATTAACAAATGAACAGAAATTACAAGAACCACTATAAGCTCTCCTATTTCCCTTCCCAACGCCCCAACCCCAAAATATAATATAATATATTATAGTATAATATAATATAATATAGTATAGTATAATATAATATAGTATAATATAATAACAATTACAAGATGGTGTTGGCCTAGGCCGACACCAAACAAATTATTTGTAGTGTGTCAAGGAAGATGAGAAGACCGATGGTGGGACAGCACAAACTAGACCTCCACTGGAAGAGTGCGGAGGATGCTGGAACTTTGGAGTGGATTATTGCCACCCAACTTCCAGAGAAGACCAATGTCCCTTACTAGTGACAAATCAATGGTAAGAGGCTGTTGCGATACCGCAAGGTTAGTCGCGGTGGTTATCGAAAAGAGGTGAAGGATACTGGAAATATGGGGAGGCTTGTTGTCACTCACACTTCAGGAAATACCACTGGTTGTTGTAGGTGAGCAATCACTGACGATGATTTGTATCAGAAATCCTAGTGAGTACAAATAATAATTATAATAATGGTATATAATTACGTCTTAACGTTAATTAATACATATAGTGTGTTAACGTGTTTTTACAACATAGGTGTATTTGTTAAGTCCGCGGTGTTAATATTTAATTTTTAATGTATTAACAATTTTATGAAATTTAGTTCTTTATTTATTATAGTCTAATAATGGTTTACAGTCGTCTTAAATATGTTCAACTCCTATATACGTTTGCATTTTGTATTTACTTTTAAAGTTTTTAGTCAGTTTATTAACATAAGGCATGCTCTTATTTTCCATAATGTTAATAATTACAATGCTTTCCAACAATCACACTCCAATCTCCAACTACGCAGCCATTATTTAAAAAGGACCCGAAACATATATGTTATAATCAGTTTATCAGTAGTTTGTACACAGTAGATTGTTCTACATA
The DNA here is from genome assembly GCA_963556195.1 of Sepiola atlantica. Classification (NCBI taxonomy): domain Eukaryota; kingdom Metazoa; phylum Mollusca; class Cephalopoda; order Sepiida; family Sepiolidae; genus Sepiola; species Sepiola atlantica. Next base: position 61,097,484 of record OY744517.1, on the reverse strand, counting down.
CCAATACAGCTTTATTCTTGCAAATACATACACATATTCGTTTTCTATTTAAAATTGTTGAATAGATTAAGCAGCGAGAGACAACATTCAGCATTTTCCACTTTTCAAAGATTGACATCTCCGACAACTGTAATAACAGCTGATTCATCTGATATTTACTTGTATCTTATTTACTTGTCCTCATGGTTCATAAATGTGGTCAATAATTAAACTAGACATAAGGATTGAGATTTTGTTCGTTTTTACGGCACATAAAAACAAGTAAATTAGATTATATAGTTGATACATTTTATACGGAACACAATTTTAGAATCAATTACTTACAAAGCCAAATTGTCCTTTATTGTTTATATTTAATTTGAACTATTAAAATATCATGAACATAATAAGTAGTCCCCTCACATTTTCTATGAACTCAACAGTTTGTATTATTTGTTTTGTTATTTTTAGTTTTTCGGATAACTGTTCTCATTTTGGCTGTTATTCTCATAAGGATTCGGTCGGTGTAACCTCTGACCTCGTTCACATTCGTATGTCGAACTCTGCAGCGTGTGTGGACTATTTAACTGACCTATTTATTTTATTCAGGAGGGTAGATTGCAATTGTTTCATGAGAAATGACTGGGTAGAAGTATTAAGTAATGCTCTATTATATTCTTATTATCGCCCATACTGAGCATTGAACCATCAACATCCAGAAGATTGTCATTTAAAACTGATTATTACTTATCACTTTATTGGTTGAGCGACGGGTTCGGGTAAGAAAATACGTAACTGAAAAAGTTCGGAGGATATATCAAATAAAACGTGAGAATAACAGCAGAGATGAAAACAGTAGTCGGAATAATCGAGATAATAAAAGGAATCTATCTCTATCTAAAAAAAAATACTGAAATATAATTGTTATTTTATTACACACATTTCGAAGCCAGATCTTTCTGTTATGTATTTCTTACTAGTCGGACCCGTGGAAATTACGCAGGTATAATATCTATCTGTTATATATTTCTGCCATGCATTTTATGAACAACCGGTGCGTACGCAGACCTCACGATAATATTGTAGCAACTTTGTTCAAACTGAAACATACTTATCTAAGTACTCTGGTTTATGTAGTCTCAGAATATTTCTGGCGATATGCTGTATATCTCCAAAACTCTTGTAGGAGGTAATGACCTATTTCTATTCTATGGACGTTCGGCACGAACGCATCCCTGCGATATTGTTATGCTATATTGGGACAGAACACATACTAAACTTGACCCAAGTCCAAATACCATGCAAGTGTATTTCAGTTCGAGTTGCACGTGTGTTGCAACAGCGATATCAGATGATTTTTTTAAATACATTTTATTTGCATTTGAATCTTCGGCGATCGGAAGACCCACACTTTGAAAAAGAGGAATGCGGCGTAATAACATTGTAAGAACATGAAATTGTCTCAGCGTATTTTTATATCGGTTCTTTGTATTTATATTGATCAGCAATCAATATCTGTTGTGTTATGTTGTTCCTCACGGATTAGCGTATATAAACAGTATTATCATTATCCTTTCCCCAACTGAATTGTACTTTATTTTGATATTTCCATCGCTAGTTTTATTGTTAATACTTCTATTTTGAATATTGGTTTTTCTGTGTCTCGTTTCCTTTTAAATATCGCTTAACATTATGTTGTCGTCAAGTCTGAATTAATCCATATAATATCTATAAATGTTCTACTTATCTTGCCAATGTAGAGTTGCTGATCTTTAGAAAGTTTCGTCTAATTTTCATCAGTCTTTTGCTGTTAACGTATATTTTTTGTACTCGCAAATAGATATTACTTGAATGTATACCTTAAACGTATCCGCAAACGTTAGTTCTACTTCAGACTGATTCTACTTTTTTTCTCTGAAATAAATGCTATGTGACAATAAGGTTAGAATCATACAATGCCGTTTTAGTTGTAGACTAATTTATTTTAAAAGCATCTTTCATAATGGTAATAACATTCATACGTTTTATTAATATAATATATTTCTTTAGCCGCCTTTTACGTTTTCATGCTGGTAACATAACATACATATACCGATTTTTAGTCTAAGCATATACTACCTTTTCCTAACCGGGTGTAGAATGTCATAATGTGTTACACTATCCAACCGATGACTGAATACTGTGTTATATTGTTACCTTTAACCCCACGGATGTGTTAATAGTGTTTCTGTGAAACTGAAAGTGTCGATAGACGATACAACAAATAACTAGTATCGATTGACATTTTAACATATATCTGCTGTTGCAAAATTACTCCGGTATACTGATTATTTCCTTTATAACACTTTATTACACGATATAATGTATGTATGTATTATTAACATTGATATTTCCCAGGGTAAGCTCAATGGATATTAATTGTGTAATTCTAGATCATGTAGAAATGAATAATTGTATTGGACCTACGTATATAAAGTATTTAATTATGTAGATTGATTACTATTTCTTAATATTTTAAATTTTCTGATGTTTTAGGACAGTATTTTTTATTGTCATTCGGACGAGTCGCACTGATAGACACTCTAAAACATATGACTCCGTGTTTTGGTTGTCAAACCGGTCCGTCAAGGTCTGAGTTAAAAAAAGAATGCATACAAGCATGGTAACGCGAATCTAAATTTATACTTTTTATGTAAATATATATATATATATATATATATATATATATATATATATATATATATATATATATACATGTATCACATTTTGTGGTTTCTCATTAACAAATTAAGACAATCTAAACTATCGGTAAACAAATTTAACCAAAGTCAGTTAAAACCACAATTTAGTCTAATAGTAGTTTACACAGAAAACATCCTCACTGATTATCTGTTATATATTATATTTTTATTTTGGCTGTCATAAAAGGGGATTCACAATTATTATCATGTTTCGTTACAAGCGTCCACACATAGAAAAAAAATATTTGAAATACAGTTACAAAAGTAAATTCGTCAATTTTTACAAATTGCATCAAGATAATCCTGGGAAACCGCGGGTTGAGTTAGCTGTGTGCGTGTGGGTGTGAGTGTATGCGTTCAATGAATGAATGTTCATCATTATGTATGAATATGGAATATATGGCGACTAAGCGTATCAATAACTATGATTTTACTATACAGGCATTATATGGGAATATTTCTCTGTGGGCATTGCGCATAGTAAAGTACATATACCGTGACTTCTTTTTCCAAGAAACACATTTTCCTCAGTGATTTAATCACGAAAACAATCAATGACATACAGCTATCTCCTGTAATTCCTCTTTTTCACATTTACAAAGCTATTCAATGCGGTTGAGCATTTTAATTTTTTCACGCTGCAGCATGTATTTATGCATGCATAATTCTAATATTATAATGTCGTGAGTAATTTCTTGTGAGAACGAAGCGAAGGGTAGTGTGGGTGATGACTAAAGGAAGATGAAATTCTTATATTTTGAAAGCTGTGAGTTCAATCACTATACAAGCAGGTAAACATATTTACTATTAAATAATCTATTGTAATAAGAATGTAATTGTTTTTAATATTGGATTCTAAATGGTACATTAATAATTATTTTTTATAAAGTCAGTATTTACTTTTGATGTTATTTTTAAATTTCTCGATTTAAGGAGTCATATGCTGAGGACGTCATTATTCTCTCGATATTTCCAGCAAATAAGTTTCCAAATGGATATAGTAATGGTATTACTCATTCATAGGAGAAGAACACAGTCTGAATTAGGAATTGATTTTCTCTGCCTATCTCTTCGTTAATTTCTGTCACCTTGTACTTCTTGCCACTGGACTCGAGAAATGCCGGTTCAAGAGATGGGCGATTGCGGATGGCAGAAACCCTTGCTTCACTCTACATTTCACCCGCAAAATACCTGAGCGTATCTATTATCTTTTCATGCACCAATAAGGCTTTTTTAAAACAGAAATAAATATGTTAAGACTGTTATTCTGATAGGTAATATCAACACTCATTTACTGAAATAAGTTTTACAACTTTGACGTCTCCTCACGCAGCTTACAACCGGTGTTTATATGTTAGTAAACCTTGTGTAAAGGATCCTTATACCAATGTTAATTACAATTCATTTAATGATGTTTTATTCTATAGGAATTTCATCAAGTAATTAAATTCAAGGTATATTGATGTCTAAAAAAAAAATTATAATCTGAGGAATCTGAATTTTTACGAAGGGTGTCTCTTCTCATTAGTATAAATGTATGTAAATGTACATCTAACAGCTATGTTCTAAAATTCATAATATTGGGTGAAATGTTTTTTTTTAAACTAAACTCCACGCATGGCCATTGATAAAGACATAGTAAAGCGGGGCGTGAGATTGCTACTACAATCAAGTAGTTGTTTTGTCGTCAAGTTGCTTGACACTCTCTTGAATAAAGCCCATTGTTTCAATAAGCTCCTAGGATTTACGTTGACTCTAGATCTAAAATTGAAGTCTGAAATCTTATCGGTTATTGACGTTGCTCGAAAAAGATTACATCACACTACTTTTCCAGAACGTACAATATTTTTGGTGCCATTGTCTACTTATATAAAGACCGGCTTCATCGTAACATCGTGTACTGCTGATTAGAAGACTCTCTCACCTGGACAATAAACAGGCATCAAGTGAAATGCCCTCCTTTGTCTCATGGGGGTGTTTTCTCACAGAGGAGACGTTCCTAATATTTTTTATTTTATTTTTATTTACATAGAACGTGCTCCACTGAACTCCAATATCTTCTTCCCTTCGTGTAAGATATTCACAGAACGACCTCGTTTTCTATCCACAATTGAAATGAAGTATGCTTTCCATTTGCCTATGCGAATTTTCCATGAATATTTTCCAAGAATTTCCTATCTGTGGAAATATATGTAACACATTACCATTGGATATTTAATATGCAAACGAAAATATTGTTGCCTTCAAATACAACATCCACAAATAATTGTCATAAACCGTCCTCATCAGTTTATCAACTCGTGTTCGTTAAATACATCATTTCCAATCATCTCTTAAAGGTATTTATTCGTTTACTAACAACTTAATCATCTTATTTACATTTATTCTCGACTGGAAACATGTTTTAATAAGTTCTTATCAATTAGAAAAAAACAAATACAAACTAATTTTATCGGTATGTTAATGAATCTATTCACTAAAAGAGATAGACTTAAAGTACAAAATTAATGTGTAATCTTTACGTAGTTTGAAATAATGAAGGGTTACCTTTTATTTCGTTTGGCTAAGATCAAAGTGTAGCATCTGTTCCGATGGATACTGCACCCCTTAGACGGGTATTGTCTTGGCCTTCGGGGCTTGATTTACGTCGGTCTATGGGTCTGTCCTGTGCAGTTGTAGTAGGTCCACCCTCCCAAATCTCGCCTCCACTCTTTGGGGAGGAGTAAGTTTATTGCTTACTGATTGGGGCGACCCTACCGGGGAATGTCGACAGGGCTGGCCAGAAAATTTTCCAACCCCCACTTTCCTGACCTGACCTTGGGGCACATCTTATGTGTGGAAGTAGGCCAATTGCTCAGGGGGCAGGGTTCGAAAGTGTTATTAGTATGTTTCTTAGATAAGTGTTACACCAACACTTATCTAACATGTATATATATATATATATATATAAATGTATATATATATACATTTTTTATAAATGTATATATATATAAATGTATATATATATATATATATAAATGTATATATATATACATATATATATATATATAAATGTATATATATATACATATAAATATATATATATATGTATATGTATATATATACATGTATATACCCATATAAATATATATATATATATACATATTTATATGTATAAATACATATAAATCTATATATGTATATATATATATAAAACATATATATAGTTATATATATATACATATACATATATGTATATATATATATCTGTATTTATACATATATACATATATATATATTTATATTTATATATATATATATACATATAAATATATATATATATAAATGTATATATATATATACATTTTTTATAAATGTATATATATATAAATGTATATATATATATAAATGTATATATATATACATATATATATATAAATGTATATATATATACATATAAATATATATATATATGTATATGTATATATATACATGTATATACCCATATAAATATATATATACATATTTATATGTATAAATACATATAAATCTATATATGTATATATATATATAAAAAATATATATAGTTATATATATATACATATACATATATGTGTATATATATATATATATATATATCTGTATTTATACATATATACATATATATATTTATATTTATATATATATATACATATAAATATATATATATATGTATATTTATATATATATATATAAATATATATAGATATATATGTATATTTATATATACATATATATATATATATATATATATATAAATGCATATGAATATATATATATATTTATATGTACATATAAATATATATATAAATACAAATATATATATATATTATAAATATATATATATATGATCTTCTTCTATATAAAATTGAATGTATGTATGTTTGTGTGTGTGTGTGCGTGTGTGTGTGCCCTATAAAACAAATGTGAGAGACTATAGATACAATATAAAAGTGTATTCTTAACAGAGTATATTGATGGGCGTATTCCTAGATCTATAAACTCACCTCTCATGGGGCATATTTAATCAGGGGTCCTTTTCAGTTATTTTTCATTATATTTTATACTAATTTGAAATTGCTGAGTTATATTGTAGTTTAATTACGTAATAATTTGAAATGACTTTTAATGTTATTTAATGTTTCTTAGCGTCAATTCTATTTACATGGGGGGAGGGGGTTAGAAACTACGACAAGATCCACCACTGCCCGCTACTCTGTATGTACACAAATACATGTATATTTTATAATATCTTATATAAGAAAAGTATGCAAATAATACAATTCCTGTTTTTTAATGAAATTTATTTGTTAAAGGATAGCTAAGGAAGAACGATAAATCACGTTTAAAAACACAATAAGCTTTTTAAAACAAGGTTAGAAATATACATAACACATAAAAGTGTATTCTCATGTAAAATTCACAGAGTAAGGTGATGAGAGTATTCCCGAATCGATAAACCTACCCCTTAGGGGTGTGTGATGCAGATTTGATCAGGGGGATCGTTTTCAGTTATTTTTCATTCTATCTTATAGTAATTTGAAATTGCTGAATCATATTTTGCTTTAATTACGTAATACTTTGAGATAACTTATAATTTTATTTAACGTTTTTTAGCGTCAATTCCATTTACATGGAGGGGGTAAGAAACTATGCGAACGTCCTCCACTAGCCGCCACTGCCCGCTACTCTGTACGTACACAAATACATGTACATGGACATTTTATAATATCTCATATAAGAAAAGTATTCGGCGTTTTCCGGCAAATTATACCTCAAGTACATAAAACAATTAATGTTGTTTAATTAAATGTATTTGTTAGAGAGTATTCAGGGTTGTCCTGCAAATAATACAATTCATGTTTTTTAATGAAATTTATTTGTTAAAGGATAGCTAAGGAAGAACAATAACTCGCGTTTAAAAACACAATTTAGGTTGTTTTGAAAATGTTAGAGAATATAGATAACCTCTAAAATAGTAAGATTATTTATCTTCATCATATTCTGAAATAGGGGGGACAGAACATAGGTATAAATCGGGCTATTTGTTCTACTCGGCATTGTTCGAGATCAATAATCATTATTAACATTATTTTTACTTAATACTTTGATGTTACCGATACTTTTGGCAGTATTGTGAATACCTCCTTACTAACATTACAGTATTAAAAAATAAAGGGAGAAATATAAAGAGACGGTTAGGGGGAGAGAGAGGGGGAGATATAAATTTTAACATCAAACTGTTGCACATATTATTTAACTTCTATTTTTTATGTCCCGAAGCCGTAAATGTAAGATTACACTATTACATTTAAAGCAGATGACTATAGGGTGGATACATTACATCATCATTAGTTTATAACATATTTAAACAAGAGAAGAATCATATGGGAAAAAGGGGAAATAGAGGGTTGAAGGAGGGAGAGAAATAATGGGGACCAGGGAAAGAGAGACGGATAGAGAAAGAAGAGAGATTAAAGTTTTTATGTAAAGATATTAAACACACTCTTTAATTTCTACTACTTTGTTTTTTTATCGCCCCGGCAACGCCGGGTAGCCCTGCTAGTATTATAATATATTATAGAAACACAGGGTCTGCAATTAGGTACTATATATGTCTGCTCCTTCAGCAAATGTAACCGTTGTTCTAACAGAAGAATAGTGCCGATCGATATGTACATTCAGCTGAAGTTAGCACCAGCCGTTATTTTCCTGCAATTCTGCGAGATAATGTGGAGGATTACTTACCCGAATTGGCAGGTATTGACTGCTTAGGTGATCGTCTTGTTTTCTAGATTTGATCTTTGAGACCGAGTCCTATAAGATTTTCTCAAATAGAAAGCAACGTATGTAAGATTCCGTAGCTTCAGGAACGAATCGGAACTCCCATTGCTTAAGTGTCGTTTGAACCGAGACTAAAACTATGTCGCTCAGTCCCTAAAAAAAGTAACGAAATACATTTAGCTCCTTAAAAAACAATGTTTTTTTTTGTTTCCAACAATTAGTTGAATATTTCAACAATCTTACATGTTTGTTTGAATTTTAAATATATAGTTGATGACGGATGATCCTGCGGATGCTACTGTGTATGTTTAATATATTTTTTAAAATATTATTGAAAATTGTTGTGGAAGTTTTAGAATATACTGAATTATTTGGTGTTAAAATCGACTGACAGCCAATTGTGTTAAACTGATCTTCACGCATTCGTTTCGTAAATGACGCTTTCGTAAAACATTATTGCTATTATATAATTTAAACTTCATATGAAAACATTACTATTTATATAAGTTTCTGGGGAGGTTGACTGTCTGAAAATAAAGTACAAAACACGATATTTTTTTCTGTAAGTGACCTACAATGAATTATATTTATAAAGATATACACAATAAAACAAGTTTATTAATCCAAAACATAATTATCAAAATAAATATATTTTCTTAAGACCATGGTGGCTTGATGCACATCTGTGCCATCGATAGAATGCCTCTTGTTTAATTCTCACTTGTGCTCTATGCTCGCAGTATTGACAAAGGAAAATAGTGGTATTATACATCTATTCAGCCAGGCCAGATTCTAGAAACGAATAAATAAAATCCGGTATACGGACATTCCTGATACAGGATTTTATTTCTTCGTTTCAAGAATCTGGCCTGGGTGAATAGATGTATAATAACGATCAGGAATATTCATATATTACTTGTTTAAATACTGCGAACTATCATATGTGACACGTGTTAGATAATCTAGCATCTACTTTTGATTAGTATAGAAGGAAATGTTAGAGACTGGGTATCAGCATAGGGCAACTGCGATGAATATTACCCCTGCTGTCGTAATTAATAAAAAAAACGGATATGATGGTACATGACTATAGAGTAGTAGGTTGATAGCAAACACTTAATATGTCAGTATGTACGCAAGGGTGTGGACGCATAACGAAATGTGCTGACAAATTAGAACTAATTGCTGACGTCGATACGTCAATCTCGTTCTCTCTGTCTTTCCCGACACGCATCAGAAGTTTAGAACGAAGATAGGATCGAATAACTGGCTAGCTTTCTTCCATAAGGAGTCATTTCAATTAATATTTTTAAATGTATAATGAACTTTAATTTTCGGTTGGACGGACCCACAATAATGTATAAATAACTGCTGTAAAGATTAATGTTTCGTTTATGATAACAACTTGCTCGTTACACGTACGAAACATATCTAGGAAACTATGATTTGTTAGCATCGTATATTTCAAATATATATTCATGTAAGCAACCATAGATCCATAATTCCAAGATACGCTGCAGTATGCCACTTCTGGAAATTAAATTCAAATTAAAGCTAGATACGTTAAAATGACACTATTTCATTAAACGTCATCTGGTTTTATTTCTGTTTGACATTAAAATTTATCCTCTAGCAAACGAATACTTTTTCATATTTTAAGTTGCCCGTACAGCGTACAGCGTGTACTTCAATTAGCTACTCATAGTTCAACCGTTGTTAATAATGAGGTTCGCTTATGAATCAGTATTATTGGAAGATGTCAGCCTCTCTTAATAGTGATGAATATTTAATGAGATGTAATGTTATGCGGAATACTGCTATTGCGGCCTTCTTTAAGTAAATAAATGCAAGGAAATTATTTTTGTAGTATATATGTAATATGCACATAGAGTGCATTTATATGTATATATAAGAACTATTAAACGCAGGAATGATAACATCCGCTTTCGTACCGCAAGAATCAAGACTGGATGTAGGCATAGAAGACGTAAACAGTGTGCGTCAAATCACATAAGTTGTTTGTCGAATCACGTCAGAGTTGATGATTGAATCGAACATATCATTTAGTGTGGTAGCATCTACTTTCGATTAGTGATCTACAATTAAATAATTATGAGGTCAATTTGGTAAGAGTTAGTTTTGTCACCATAGAAAATGGAAATAAATGAAATGATTTATAATTAGTCTCTCTTCATTATTCCACAATGTATTATTGTGTCCATCAAACATAATCTCTCTCTCTCTCTCTCTCTCTCTCTCTCTCTCTCTCTCTCTCTATATATATATATATATATATATATATATATATATATATATATGTATATATATATACACCTGATAACACCTAGCATCCCCAAAAATGAATTCAGGAATATTTTAACCAAGAACACGGCCATTCTTGCGATTTCACATTGTAATATTCGTTTCCCCATCATGGAAGCGTTGTTTATTTAAGTAAACACACCTAGTATCAACCATGCTCGTTATGAGGTGGGAGGTATGTTCAAGTTTCGTTGAAGTAGTATTGAAA
>OY744517.1:61073932-61083932 GCA_963556195.1 Sepiola atlantica | reverse complement strand
TACACATACATATATACATATACATATATACATACACATATATGTATAGGTATATATATACATATATATATATATATTTATAAATATATATGTACCTATATATATCCAATTATATGTATATATATATATACATATATATATATATATATATATATATATATATATATATGTGTAGGTATATATTCCATGAAAATGCCAGTATACTGAAATCATATGCCCTTAATAGGGTTTCAGATGAACATTCATATACGCTAAACACTAAATTTACAAAAGCAAAGAAATTCCCAAATGTTTACACTTTTTTTTGTTATTAAGGGTATGCGAGCACAACAGTGCTATGTATTTTACTGGTATGAATTTCTCTTATAAAAAATATAAATATTGTTACTATTTTAGCTCTGTTTAGCATTGCCAATAAACATTTTAACTGGTATTTTACTTACCTTTATAGTATCCTTATCAATCACGCCCGAGTGGAACCATTATTTATACGACACGAGCAGCATTGTTATGTATTAACGAAAATGAAGGTGTTCTTGTTGTATATAAGTCAATTTTTAGTGTCACACTTTAATTTATTAGAATTAACAACATTCACTATTTATGTTTTATATGTAAACGATTTTTACTGTATTTTTTCAACAATACAATTTTTTCACAGTTAATATATATACTTATATTAACTGTGAGTTAATCAACGTTGTTTTCTTTAATGCCTTCGTATTCCTATACTAAAATGTAACATAGTTATGGGATTGCGTTATGTTTAAAAAAATGTTAGGTGTCGTTTAGAATTATGGTTTAGCATTGTAAAATCAGTACTTTTCTGAGCAAGAAACAAAAAAAAGAAATTGACAAGAAGTTGATGAATAACCTGTATAAAACTGTTCTATGTGGCGCCCTGTAGGAATGGTAAATCAAAATAGGATCCCTCCCTCCCTGGAAACCGCCATATCTATATGTTACTGTGTACGTACGTGTGTCATGTTCCTAAAGAAATTCAAAATAAACAACAAAGAAGTTGGACGGAGAGACTTGGAATCGAAACCGTAATATCTTGCTGAAAATCCGTGACTTTACCACTGAGCTAACTAAATGAAGTCGTTAAGTAAATCAAAATTAACTTAATTAAACCATTAACTGACCCCGCTCACTACTGTCGCTTCAGCGTGGAAGGAAGAGGAGACGACGTTTATGCACCTTTTCTTCGGTTAAATATTTGAACGACGAGATAGAGAGAGAGAAATGTGAACTATTTTCATTTTATAATGCAACATTATCAAAAATAAAGGTAACTTCTATAAATGTCTGTGCTTCAAATACTTCTACATATATAACAAAAATCCAATATCTGTTCTTGAAATATATTTAGAATATTTACGAATAAAACTAATCTAACTCCTTACGAGCTGTGTCAACGCAAATGCTGGCAGACGATAACTTTAAACGTTAAAACCATTTATTTCTTTTCTTTTAGGTTCGAGAGACAGCCAGTATTATTTTTTTTTTTTAACTCACATTAAGCACTGTTTGTTTTGTTTTTTTTCAGTGAAACACAGAGAGCGCATACAAAAGAAAGAGAGTGTGTATGTTCGTAAGAGAGTGATAGAGAGAAAATATATAGAAAGACTAAACGTAATTGAAAAGTGAAAATTCAAGAAAAACAAATACATAAATCGCAAAAGGTTTTTAAAATATTTCACAAAAACGAAAGGGACGAAAGTAACAGTTTCGTTTTCTTTTGGTAAGCCTGCCAGTTTTTACGGTATATCAACCCATTTTAGTAGAGTGTCCATCGTACACACGTTATTTGAATGCAAATTATTATTTTTAAAAAGTATTTCACTCTTATCGGGGGGGGGGGGGGGTTGCTCATGATAAAGCAAGCGTAACTTACTAACACATAGAGGGTGCTTTGTTACATTGGGACCCGCGCTAACTTTGACCCCATCGTTACGGTTAGGTTCAGTGGAGTATGCGTAAGACAGTGAAAGCGTGTATGCATTGTGTCTGTGTGTCTGTTGGCTCACCATAATGGTCATTTTTAAGGTTTTTTGAAATTTTCTGGAAAACTAAGGTATATGGTAAACTGAAATTTAAATGTCCTCAACTAGACCCTATAACCTCTATATCTGCCAAAAATCAGCTAAATCTATCAAATAGTTGATGAGATATAGGGTGGCACATACGTACGTACGAACACAATGATAATAGTAAACCATGCCTAACCTTTCTGGATCTCTGGGTTGCCTTGACTAATGATGCTGACATTCTACACACTTATGGAACCTATAAAAAAATTGTGCGAAATTTTAACTAATTTGGTTTATTGGTTTTTGAGTTATGATTGATCAAAGAAATGAGATTTTCAGCATAGGCAATTTTTGAGGTATATTAGAAGATAGAGCGATCTCGCGCCTCCCTTAATTCGCATATTCCGCTTCATTGCAAATGATACTTCGGCCTACATTATAAATAATAATAATGCTTAATTTACTACTTCATTTCTGTTAATTATTACAACTAATATTTCATATCACATAGTACAATTAATATAATCTAATGAACACTTTTCATAGGAAGTGCCTGGATTTGCGTGTGTGCGCTATTAGTTGAACAAAATAGAAAAAAAATAGATAGGGAGATACATAGTGAGAGAGGGGGAGATAGAGAGTGACGGGGGAATCGTTTCGCACATAGTTGGTTGCGTTTCGTTACAGAGCAAAATTAAACCTTTGCTTTTAAGTCTTTAAACTGCCGACTTTTATACTTTTTTTTACAGAACTGAACGAAAATCTTCTTCAACTATTTCATGTTGGATAGGACTGCAGTTATATATTAATGACCCAAATGATATCATCTACTATATAACTAGACATATAATTAAAGAAAAATCGCGTGTGTAACATCTTTATATTCCTACTTCTATTTCTCTCCCCTTCTCTATAGCCGTCTCTTTATATTTCTACGTTTCAGTTCCCTAGTCACCCCATTTCACCGTTACTTTCTCATTTTGCCTTTTGCAAAAGGTGTTTCTTCCCCACTATTCCTCCTACGTTGCGTAGGGCAATAGTATGATCTATTTCTATAAAAAGTACCACCTCCGTCTGCGACTTCTATATAGGTACTTATCTCCGCCCCGGTGTTCATACTATATACGTATCTATCGCCGTCCCGGTGCGAATGCTAAATACGTACCTATTGCCGCCCCGGTGTGCATACTACATAAGTACCTATCGTTGCCCCAGTGCGAATACTAAATATGTACATATCGCCGCTCCGGTGTGAATGCTAAGTACGTAACTTTCGCCACCACGGTGTGCGTGCTATATACGTACCTATCGCCGCCCCGGTGCGCGTGCTATATACGTACCGATCTCCGCCCCGGAACGCATGCTAAATACATACCTATGACTGCCCCGGTGCGCATGCTATATGCGTACTTATTGCCGCCCGTGTGCACATGCTGTATACGTACCTATCGCCCCTCCTGAATGCTAAATACATACATATCGCCGCCCCGGTGCGAATGCTAAATACGTACCTATTGCTGCACCGGTGTGCATACTATATAAGTACCTATGGCTGCCCCAGTGCGAATACTAAATATGTAGATATTGCTGCCCCGGTGCGAATGCTAAATACGTACCTATTGCCGCCCCGGTGCAAATGCTATCTACGTACCTATCGCCGCCCTGGTGCGAATGCTAAATACGTACCTATCGCAACCCCGGTGCGAATGTTAAATACGTACCTATCACCTCCCCGGTGTGTTGGCTATATACGTACCGATCGCAACCCCAGAACGCGTGCTATATACGTACTTATTGCCACCCCTGTTCACATGCTATATATGTACTTATCGTCACCCCTATGCACTACTATATACGTACCTATCCCACCCCCTTGCACATACTATATATATACCTATCGCCGCCCCTGTGCGCATATTATATTGATACCTATCGTGGCTCTGGTGCGCATACTACATACTTACCTATCTCTGCAAGGGTGCACATACTATATAT
Organism: Sepiola atlantica; assembly: GCA_963556195.1. Classification (NCBI taxonomy): domain Eukaryota; kingdom Metazoa; phylum Mollusca; class Cephalopoda; order Sepiida; family Sepiolidae; genus Sepiola; species Sepiola atlantica. The sequence goes on along the minus strand of OY744517.1, from coordinate 61,079,904 downwards.
GTACCTATCTCTAGCCCAGTTCGCATCCATAAGAACTCATATTATTGGGCACCTGTCGTGTCAGAAAAACAAAATAGTGTTCATTCATGTAGTGTCACTATCATAAATGGAAATATTTTAAGGTTAAAAAAAGAAGAAAATAATTTTTTTTTGCCCCCTAATTTGTTTTTTGTATCTTCATCCATACATAGAAATATTTTTAATAATAAAAAATTTTTTTAAATAAAACATTTTTTCAACACCCCTCAATTTTTTTTTACTCTCCATATACATAGAAATAATTTTAATTAAAAAGAAAAACAAAAATGTTGACCCCCCCAAAAAAAATTGTTACCTTCCCCCATACATAGAAATATTTTGACTTTAAAAAAGAAAAAAAATGTACCCCCACCCACCCCAAATTGTTTTTTAATCCTCTCATATAAATATAAATTATTATTACATATAAATATTTTTAATTAAAAAAAAAAGTTACCCCTACCTCAATTTTTTTTATCTTCTATACATAGAAATATGTTTAATGCAAAATAAATTTAAAAAATGTTGACCCCCCCCCCCAAAAAAATTTAACCTCCCCCATAGATAGAAATATTTTTAATTAAAAAAATTAAAAAAATTTACCCACCACCCCCCAAAAAATTTGTTTCATCCTCCCCGATATATATAAATATTAGAAGCACCCCTGGTACGTATACTGCAAAAGACCCCATGGTCCCTATTCTGAAGAAACGTCTGTGTACTATATTGCAGAAGTACCCCCGGTGCTGGGTCTTATACTGTAGAACCACCCCTGCTCCCTATACTGCAGAAGCACCCAAATATCCCTATTCTGCAGAAGCCTCCGGGTCCTATATTGTAGAAACACCCCTGGTGCTGGGTCCTATACTGTAGCAGCACCCCTGGCCCCTATATTGCATAAACACCCATGGTCCCTATTCTGCACAAGCCTCCGGGGTCTGTAGAAGCACCAGAAGAACCCCCTTACTGATCACCCCTCCTTTTCATCTGCCCAGTAGCTCTATCTAGGATATTGATAACTTTTCTACCGGACAACGCCGAGTACTTCGAAAATCAAGGAGGCATCCAGAGCACTATTAATATCACTCTTACTGATTCCTCCTCCTTTTCATCTGCACAATAGCCCGAAAAGGAGTGTATATGCTGTTAAAATATTATGCAAATTCATCACTACAGTAGCTCTATTTAGGATATTGAGCACTATTCTCCCTGACAACGCTAAGTACTTCAAAAATTAAGGAGGCATCCAGAGCACTACTAAAATCACTCTTACTGATTCCCCTCCTGTTCATCTGCAAAATATTCCGAATAGAAGCGTAAATCGTGTTAAAATATCATACAAATCTATGACTACAGCAGCTCTATCTAGGATATTAAGCACTTTTCTCCCGGACTACGCCGAGTACTTAAAAAATCAAGGAAGCATCCAGAGCACTACCAAAATCAATCTTACTGATCCCCCCTCATATCTATGTGTACAATAGTTTGAAGAGAAACGTAAATGGCGTAAAAATATTATCCAAACATATCACTACAGTAGCTCTATCTAGGATATTGAGCATTTTTCTCCCGGACAACGCCGAGTACTTAGAAAATCAAGGAGGCATCCAGAGCACTACTACAATCACTCTTACTGATTTCTCCTCATTTCCATGTGCACAATAGTCTGAAGAGAAACGTAGATTGGGTTAAAATATTATCCAAACATATCACTACAGTAGCTCTATCATGGATATTGAGCACTTTTCTCTCGGACAACGCCGAGTACTTCGAAAATCAAAAAGGCATCTAGAACATTACTAAAATCACTCTGACTTATTTCCCTTTATTTCCATGTGCACTGAAGTGAAACGTAGATAGTGTTAACATATTATACAAACTTATCACTATAGTAGCTCTATCTAGGATATTGAGCACTTTTCTCCTGGACAACGCCGAGTACTTAGAAAATCAAGGAGCCATCCAGAGCACTACAAAAATCGTAGCCTTCCTATGATGTTATTGATACATCCGAACTGAAGTTATGGTATGACTGATGCAACCGGACAGAATTTAGGGCAAAACCGGGTACATCCGGCAAGGGATTATGGGACGTTTTCAAGGACTCAGCATTTTTATCAGATTACTACATAAATACGTTAGATAATAAGGTTTTTTGGAATTTTCTGGAAAACTAGGATATATTGTAAACTGAAATTTAAATGCCATAAACTAGACCCTGCAACCTCTATATCTGCCAAAAATCAGCTGAATCCATCAAATAGTTGATGAGATACAGGGTGGCACACACGTAGTACGTACACACGGATAACACAAACTTACTCGTGACCTTTCTGGATCTCTGGGTTGCCTTGACTAATGATGCTGAAATTTTACACTCTTATAGAACCTATCAAATGAAAATTGTGTGCAAAGTTTTAAATAATTTGGTTTATTGGTTTTTGAGTTATGACTGATCAAAGAAATGAGATTTCTAGTATGAGTCGTTTTTGAACTCTATTAAGGGATAGAGCGCTATCGCGCCTCCCTTGATATATACATATATATACATAGTTATATATATATATATATATATATATATATATATATATATATATATATATATATATATATGTACCTATATATACAACTATATGTATATACATATAAATATACACACACACACATATATATATATATATATAAATATATATATATATATACTTATATATATAAATATTTAAGTATATATTTGTGTGTATATATATATATATATATACGCATATAGTATATGTATATGTATATGTGTGTATATATATGTATATATATACATACATATATGTATATTTATATATATGTGCATAGGCATGTATATGTGTGTATATGTATGTATATATGTACATATATTTATATATATATATATGTGTATATATGTATATGTATATACATATAGTTGTATATATATAGGTACATATATAAATATGTATATATATATGTATATATAAATATACATATACATATATTTGTGTATATATATATATATATGTATATATATATATATACATATAGTTGTATATATATATACATATAGTTGTATATATATAGGTATATAAATTTATTAATATATATATATAGATATGTATATATATATATATATATGTATATATACCTATACGTATATATGCATGTATATATTTATATATATATGTATGTGTATATATATATGTATATATATATGTATGTATGCATACGTGAATGTCTATATGTATATATATGTATATATTTATGTATGTAGGCATATGTGTATGTCTATATATATACATATATGTATATGTATAGACATGTGTGTATATATGCATATATATATGTGTGTATATATATATGTATATATACGTGTCTATATATACGTGTATATATATATATATGTGTATACATATGTATATGTATGTATATGTATATATATGCATACATATGTATATATGTGTATATATATATGTATATGTATGCATATATATGCATATATATGTATATAAATGTATATAAATATGTATATATATAACTATATGTATATATGCACATATATATACATGTATATATGTGCACATGTGAATGTCTATATGTATATATATGTATATATATGTGTGTATGCATATGTGTATGTCTATATATATATACATATATGTATATGTATAGACATGTCTGTATATATGCATATATATATGTGTGTATATATATATGTATATACGTGTATATATATATACGTGTATATATATGTGTATACATATGTATATATGTATGTATATGTATATATATATGCATACATATGTATGTATGTATATATATATATATGTATATGTATACATATATATGCATATATATGTATATGTATATATATATATATATGTATATGTATACATATATATGCATATATATGTATATATATGTATATATATATATGTATATATACACATATATGTATATATGTACATATATATATATATATATATATATATATATATATATATATATATATATGTATATATGTGCACATATATGTATCTATGTATATATATATATGTATATAAGGTGAGTCAATGAAAAATAGTTAGACCTGTAAATGGAAACAGATCGATATCTTCAGTTGTTTTTACAAACTTTTTCCAAATTTTGAATGTTGACTGTTCTTATCTGTTAACTTATCAATCACTACTTCCTCTGATGATAAGATTTTGATCTAGTTATGTGTATGTATTTGTATGTATACATATATATACAGGGTGGGCAAAAATATGGGTCCTATTTTTAAAAATTCATAACTTTTTTATTTATTGATTTTTTTTTTTTTTTTAGAATAAGTAAAGGACCCCTTCCGAAGCAAGCATGAGCCGTATTAGCCCTAAGGAACGTTCCCTCATTTAGAAAACATTATTTTAGCTTAAAAAACTCAAAACAGTGTAAAAAACAATACTTTAGTTTTTGTAAGTTTTAAGAAGTGTTTTTCGGCTAAAATTTGTTTTGTTTATTTCAGAAAATCTCGGAAGGGTCAGTCTACACACACATAAAGTTTGGTGAGTTTAACTTTTATTTTGTGGAAGTTATTCAAATTCAAGTTATTCAAATTTAAAGATAGGACCCTTATTTTGGCCCACCCTGTATATATATATATAATATATATATATATATTATATATATGTATACATGTATGTATATATTTTTATATATGTATATATATATGTGTATGCATATACATATATATATATATATATATATATATATATATATATATATTTATATATATATATATACATATATATATATATATACGCGTCTTTTTTTTCAAATATGTTCTATTAAGATTAATGTGTTAATCATATAACGGCTAGTTTTATATCGATGTACACATTTTAAATATAAAATATTTTACTTTTATCGTTATATAGAGTATTCACCAAAGGGGTTTTGGGGAAATATATGAGCTCAAACCATGCATTTAAAAATTCTGATGTGTATTAAATGTGATCCATAGTTATTAGACAGCAACCATTTACTTTCCCAAAGGTAAACCTACCAGCGACCATGCGCGATTTAGGTTTAATTATAAATAGACAGGTACACCGTTAGTCCACACAACATACGACGTCACTTCTAGAAGACCAGGAAGGATTGTTGAGAAAAAAATACGGTTTATAATTCTAATTTTTCTAAAGCGGTGACGAGGCTTATTATATCAAACGATATTATTAGATATAACATTCATGATCAAGAAGAAAAAAATATTATTTTCATTTTTTATTTTGGTTTTAATAAAAATATCTGTATATAACACATGCTTTTTTGAAGGCATTGTGTGTCTTTTTTATGTTAAAAATTGTAAAGATACTTAAAAAATGAACTTTTCTTAATGTATATATATATATATATATATATATATATATATAAATATATTCATATGTATATAGATGTATTACTAACGAACACTTTACCGTGTTACATCACTTCAGTTTACTATAAACTTACATTTACATGATTATATATCCGCTGGGATTAATTTTGTCTGATCAAAGAAAGGTTTAACTTAATTTTGCCTGCAACACACAAATCATTTGTAGTACTTACTCCAATAACTTCTACCATCTTTATGTGATTACGTCAGTCATCAACGCGAAAATATATGTTGGTCTTAAATGAAAATCGACACGGTGGCTAATTGTCAAATTTATATTCGTTTGCCATTGTTTTGTACAGTAAGTGAGATATTCGCCATCCAAATAACTTAAACAGTTTAAAATTGCTATTTAGCTTCGAGCGTGTGTTGTGTTCTGTGCAACACCTTTTTTGGCGTCTTCCTGAAAAGACGTTCTGCCCCCACTATCATCATCAGCATCATCATCATCATTATAATAATAATAATAATAATAATAATAATAATAATAATAATAATAATAATAATAATAATAATAATAATAATAACAATA
>OY744517.1:61061432-61063932 GCA_963556195.1 Sepiola atlantica | reverse complement strand
TATATCTGCAACCCTCTTACTCAAGTTAACAAACCTTCAGGCATTATTACGCACAACATGACCACACACATAAGTAAAGAGTTTAACACATCTGCACCTAAGATAATCAAAACACCCGCTAATAAGCCCATAGGAACGAACAATATATATAATCGGGCAGACCCACAGGCGCACAGACAAAGAAAAAAACTTAGAAGAAAGAATAACATTTGGTTCTATCTGCCCTTCAGCAGTAATGTATAAACCAATATACCTAATGGAATTTTTCCAAATTTTAGATCTTTTAAGCACCCCCACAGATATAGCACTATTCTTAACAAAAATTCTATTAAAATATCTTACTCTACTATGCCCAATATTGAACAAACTATCATAATCTCTAACAATAGGAAAATCCAACATATCCTACAACAACAACTCACCGCTTCCCTCACCACTTGTAACTGCCGTAAACCTAGAGATTGTCCCTTAACAACAATTGTGTACAGAAGGACGTAATATACGCTTGTACTGTGAAACAATTCCCCCGCTCTACCAATGTTTTGAGCAATCACAGTTCCCATACTCCACCCGAATTCCGTATCTCCCCACCACCCCAATCCGCTTCTCCTCAAGACTCCCACTTATATAGCCATACCTCTAACCAAGCACCCCCCAATAATAGATAGTGCCCATGGGCTAACTCACATTTCCCCCATATCCGCTCCGCCCTACTTCTTCAAACAACCTCCCTCGCATAACTTGAATCTCCAAACCCAAATCTCATCTAATACCACTAGCAATCTCAATGCAACTATAGCATCACCCTTCAAGATACACACATATATTGGGGCGTCCTCTTTCCCCAGAAAGACCCGGATCTCTAACCATATATATTCCTTTAAAAATAGCAACGATAATAGCACAGGCACTTCACTTTCCAATCTAATTAGAAACCTCAATCTTAAAAATACTCCCTATTCACTTCACTGGTCAATACTTAAAAAGTCCAAATCATATACCCCGGGTGCATCCCATTGCCAACTTTGTATGTTGGAAACCTTTATGATAGCTACTGGTACTAAATCTAAAAATATTATTAATGTTAAGAATGAACTTATCTCCAGTTGCAGGCATAAACGTAAATTCAAGTATAGCAACCATAGTAATCCCCCAGACACCTCTCCCCCATTTGATTAAATACCCTCCCATCATCTCGGACCTTCCCTTCCTACATCTCGAATTTCCTTTCCGATAGTTCTAATTCCTGTTGTTCTATTATCTCTGCATATATCTCCCTCATCCCTTTCGCCTTCTCTTAACTTAAAAAATTACCCATAAACTCCGTTAGCTTCACAATTCCCTTAGCTGGTATACCTGTCTCCCACTACCCCCTAAATCATTCTACTTAACCCTATTAACCGTATAACTTTTATATGACTTCCATTTCTTTCCCCATTAACTTATTTTAATACACTCGTCCGCTTCCCATCAACACTTCCATACTTCTATCCTTCCCTCTCAACCTGATAACTAACCCACCATATTCACATTATACCCTAGCCCTTTTATTTACTTGATGATTCGCCTTATCTACTCTTAATCCCTTTTGCACACTTCAATATCGAACTCCTTACTGTTTTCTCTGTGCACTCTACTTATTTTTCCCCTCCTGTTTTTACTTCTAAATAATTCTTCTCACTCTTTTAATAGCCTCGATTATTTCCCCCTAATTTACCTCGCCCTTCGCTCACTTCTCTCAGACCATACTCAACCCCCAACCCGCCTTCGCTCTACATCTTTTAACCCCCATAATATTTACTTTTAACTGCGATCTCCATTCTCACTCTGGTTTAATCTATTGTCACTACTTTAACCTTGTATGTCTCTTACTTCTTTCTGCCATCATTAACCTATTTAATAATTTTCTTAATAAACCTCCATATACCTTTTTTTGAATTTTTTTTTTCATAATTTTTTTGTTTCAAAGTTAAATTTTCCCGCAACCATAAAGCACTAGCGTCCCGTAACAGCATATTTTATTTCAACCCATATCTTTAACCACCTTGGGGATTCCCATTCCGGATATTCTTTTCGAGGTCTATTTTACTTTTTACTTTTTCCTTGTTCTAATACTCACTCTCGAGCTCCTATTTTATCGACTTTTCCCTCATTTTATTATTATTTTTTTTATCGGTCAATCCATAATTTTCCTTGCGAGCCTAAGACTAATTTTATTATCTCTTTTTCATTTTTTATTTTCTTATTTCTATTTTTAATTCTATTTTTATTTTTACTTTTCTAATTTTTCAATTTTTAATTCTTATTCTTATTATTCATTTTTCTAGCTCTACCCTTCAAATATATTTTGCCTCATTGTTTATAAGTAAGGTCATCTGATTAAACAACCAAACCCCGAACTCTGTTCATAGACACATTCTGGTATTTTAACTCTCCCTCCCAGCATTCGTTGTCTTACCCCCACTCCATTCTTTCCGTTTTCTATTTGAACCCTAATTCA
>OY744517.1:61026432-61056432 GCA_963556195.1 Sepiola atlantica | reverse complement strand
TAGCTGTGTAATATACATACATATATATGTATATGTATGTATACATATATGTATATATATATATATATATATATATATATATATATATATATGATACCATCATACTCAACATCTGAAGAGTGTTTGTATATATATAAATACGTACCGACTCAAGACATCATACTTTGTACCAGTAACACAATTGTAAATTCCTCCCGCCGCTGATGCTGGTGGTGATGATGATAATAATAATAATAATAATAATAATAATAATAATAATAATAATAATTATAATAATAATAATAATAATAACAATAATTAATAATAACTCTTATAATTTACGTTTTGATTAAATACTTTAATAAATATGTTCATGATTGTGTTTTTGCATAAATTCAAGTGACGTAATTTAGAATTAAATACGCTCGAATATTATTTTTTTTGACATACTTCCACTGAAAAAAAATTTATGATAAAGTTCGCTTGAAGACTGCATCCACGATTAGAATTAAAGTAGTTTAACACCGTCTTTTTTTTAATAAACAATGGTTTAATCTAATTGTTCGATATTTGAGCGAATACACACTGAAACAAAAAAAAACAGAATTGTCTGCTTACTTTGTTTAGATTTAATAAGCTCTTTATAATAAACTATGAATGCTTAGCATATATTCGGGTACCTTATTTTTCTTCCTCATTCTTGTAATATGTGGTTGTAAAGAAGAGCATGTCCCTTCACACACTCGTTTGGTCACCATAGTATCCATATGTTGTGATAGTTATTCAGCTTTTCGTTATGCGGCGTGATTGTTCGCTGACAAATTTGCCGCTTCGCATGCAGATGAGTCAGATCGCGATGCGGGATTTAAAAATCGATACTACTGAAGATCCGAAGGAAAGGTGAAATTCAAGATTAAGATTTCTATGTTATGCCTGGCTTGCTGTCTATACTTCATTGTGTCTGATTGTTGGAAAAATATCATAGATGTATACAAGTATCAAACATGATATCGCTTGATTAAACAACCAATGTGGCAGAGCAAGATAATATCTCAATTAGTAAAAATTCTTAAATTAAAATATATGTTGGACGAAATATTTATATCACACTACTTTTAAATGTTTGAGTTAATTAGTTGAATACTCTAACATTTGCATTTAATATTTTTGGCAGAACATGCAGTCTAACAAAAATGATATTTGCAATTATAAAGAAATCACATAAACAAACAATGTGATAGAAACAACTTCGGTTGATGCCACAAATAATAGTCGTAGAGGTTCTAAGAGGATGGAAAACACCGAGGATTATTAACCTGACCTTTACTTTGAGGTACGTTGGGAGCGAGTAATCGACTGTTGCGATAACAATAAAATATTTACAATGGTTATTTGAAGTTGTTGAGAGTACTGGAAACCTGGGAAAACTGGTTGCCATTCAGACTCAAAGAAAACAGTTATTTCAGTGAGTAATCACTAATCATCGAATGTGTAAGAACTCCTATTGAGTTTAAAATAATAAAATAGGTCTTTAAAAAAGCTCTTAACTCTCTTGAACAAGTAATGTATGGAGAAAATTGATAGCATGAAGGCATTGGGAAAAATGTGTTTGATTATTAAATTCATGAACCGAGCGACAGACGTGTAGCAAAGAAATTCAATAAAACCAATTAGTAAATTAAGCAATACTTAATATGTGTAGTTATCATGGTGGCTTGCGATCAATATACTCTTATAAAGTGATTTAAATTATATTTGATGAATTTACCTTCGTCGCTGTTAAGTTTGTATAATTTCTATCATAGTTTATATAGATGGTAATCTCCCTTGTTTTAGGGAAGTGTTTGATCGCATTTCGATCGTTTCTTATTTGCTGATAATAATATATTAGATATATTTGAACTCATTCTGTAATATATATATATATATATATATATATATATATATATATATATACTTGTGTATGTTAAATGTTTTTTAAATGATGTGTGTCATATCTTCTGTGCGTAAGCTGTGTAATATATATATATATATATATATATATATATATATATATATATATATATATATATATGCGTGTGTGTGTGTGCAGCCTGTCTGTGTTTGTCCGTACACAACTCATGTTTTGATGTACACTGCATACCTCACAAGTGACAAGGTGTTTCTAAAAAACATATATTTATCGTAAAAGTAACGTGTGATGAATTCATTAAAAACAAATGTCAAATACCATCAACCACGTTACAATATGTCATCAGAAAAAATATTAGATATCCACGCATGTCGAAATCAAATAACACAATATCGTAAAAGGTTCACTAACAGTGTCTATCAAAAAAAGAGGACACTCTATGGAAAACATGTTACATAGCAAACATAAAAATAGGTCAATCCGATTTTTTAAGGTATTTTCATTTACAGGTTTATGTAAAAATTTGAACTCAGTGGAAATAATGTGTTCATAAAAAAATAGAATGAACTTGCCGGCATAATACTTTTAAAGTAAACAAATATGCAACAATGAAGGAATACTTGGGTTTATATCAGTTTATTTTGTAATGTAAAACACTGGTAACTGCCTTTCGGCTCAATGTCCTATAATGGTGTCTATTAATTTCAGGTGTACATGATAACGGCAATCTTCGTCATTTAACTAGATTATCACGTGTTATATGTTTCGACTTTTGATCATATGTGGTTGGATTCTGATACTAACATCATGTCATGGTCAGGGGGTGTGTTAGTACAGGTGTGTAACAAGTGCTATGCAGCGATCTGGTAAACAACATCAAATGAGTGCAGAAAAGTATGAAAACATTGGGATAAAAGGAGGGTGCCAAAAAGGATAAGAACATTTGCTATGATGCCGAGTAATTGTCATTTCCAATTTACTTATGTCTTGCTGATCTTTTCTACGTCTCGGTGTACATTTCCTGTGAATTATTTTGTGTAGACGAGATTTCCAGTATATACATACATATATTAATATATCCCCTATATAAATATATATACTGAATATACATAAATTCATACACAAGCATATGTGTATAATCTATATGATTATATTATATATACATACACACACCTACATATATATACACATACATGTATATATATATATGTATATATATACGTAATATACATAGATTCATACACAAGCATATGTGTATTATCTATATGATTATATACATATACACATGTAAATATATATACATTATATATACATGTATATATATATATGTATATATACATAATATACATAGATTTATACACACTCATATGTGTATAATCTATATGATTATATGCATATACATACATACACACATATATATATATATATATATATATATATATATATATATATATATATATATATATATATAATTTGAGCATTTGGGCATCGTATTTCATCGTAATTCCTTTGAAAATAATCGACAAATAAAATACTACTGAAGAATGTCATCAGCACGAACATTCTGGAGGAAAGGTAACCATTTGTCCAGGATCAAACAACATGATTATCGAATTTAGTAAGGTGTGTGGAATTAATCAGATATTCTAAAGAGAATTCCGTCTTTCTCGAATGCGCACTCCTGTATAAAGCGTTGTTCTACAAAACTGTTATAATTCATTCATCTCCCTTAAACTGTTCGACTATTTCGGAGGAGGGGGTGTAGATATTTTTTTTCTGTCCTGTAATCTGGAGAGAATCCACAATATAGCCTGCACGGTATATTAATATCTAACGTGATGTTAGAGTAGTTATCTGTCATTACTACGCATTTGTTTGGAATAGGACTGATAATTAAAAGTGAAAGTTTCATTGTTTGCTCCATTTTTTGCGCAAACGTTCATCTTGATAGAAAATAATCTAAGTTAGACTGGTTGAAAAATGAATCTCGAATACGTCATCAATTTTTATTAATCACCTTTATAAGTTTATCATGTAAATCTATACGCGTTCATCTCACGTGTGAATGGTTATGTGTTAAGCTACATTAATAGGTGTCTAATATTTAGATTATTCCAACTATTATACTCTTAACGTTTCGGTCGGTGTAACCTGCCACTTTTTTTCGACTGTATCTTTTTGAATTTGATAACTTTCTATTTGAACTTTGGAATCTGTGTATCGAACGTTTATGCCATTTCGAACTGAACATTTTATTTAATACAGATTGGATCAGTTGAACACTACGCACACTGTCCAAAGTTCAGATAAACGTGTGCTAATTCGAAAAGATGCACCGGGAGAGATCGCAAGTTTGATCATATAAACTTAACCATGATCAGCGAGATGAAATAGCTGTTCAAACAATGCAACGTATTAGTTTTAATATAACAAATTCTGATACATAAAAAAGTGTTTTGGGGAATTTTTAGGATATTCAGTATAAATTGATAGTTGGCGTGCCAAAATACCACTTTTGGAAAATATTATTTTAAAGTCAGTTTTATATATTAAGAAATCCACACATAGAATTATCAATATATGAATTATAAAAAGAATGCCATAAATGTATAACATTTAAAACTAAGTAACCCCCAGATTAGGTAAACACCATTTTGTATGGTTTCTTCTGAACAATAAATTGGTGGGGAATTTGTAGATTGACACTATCCGCTAAATGATCCAATTAACACATGAGATTATATTGTATTCAGGCGATTGCATGTGAAGACTGTAGAAAATAAGAAAAACATTAATTATAATTTTGAGTAAAAGTTGGGTTTCATATATAAATTTAACGTAAACTAATCTCATATTTCCGGATAGATCTACCTTTTTAAATCAATTAATCAGAACTAGAAAAAATGTTTAACTGCCCTAAAACCGTTGAGTGTTCCGGAAATTGTGATCATATACATTTTTTTACACGAAACTGATCCCCAACTCTTAATTCTATGATGGTTTATTTGTTTTTTTTTCTGTCAACTAAGTTGTTCACAATCGCCTAAAAAGTAGAATCTCATTTTTGAGGTGGGAATTGAATTATTTAGCGGAGAGTGTTTATCTACAATTAATAACACAATGTTTATTGTAAACCAGTGTTTCATAAAACAGTGTTTATATTTAATTAGTTGCATTGCAATGTCTGTAATTCTTTGGAATTATATTCATGTAATAGTATTTTTATAAAATCACGTCTGTCTCCAAACAATGCGTCTAGACTTGTTTTTCGTCCATATTTTGGGTCATTAAATACGAATTTTATTTAAATCTATTGAAAAATATAGAGTTTGTAGAGCGTTTGGATACTGGAATGATTGTATAAAATTACTGAGTCCTGTGGCAGAAGGAAATGTTTCACAGTTCTTCTATCAGTCATCCAATCAAACGTGTGTTAATGAATGCAGAAGCTGACCACTGCTCGTGCGTAATGTGTGTTCGTATGTACATGTATTTCATGTGTGATGTTTACTGGTATATTTAACGTTTTAAATCTCAATCAATGAAAAGATTTAATGTTGAATTGTAAACACTCTCGGTAAAAGTGATAACACCAATCCTTTTCGTTCTCTCGACGTACCACTTCAAAATAGTCTTTCTTTTAAACATCAGAGTTCGATTAAGAGTTCAATTATTGGTAAATATTATGTCCCATATCAGTTTCGTCTATATAAGACTACACATACAATATCCAATCAGAAACATAAATTGTAAAGCAAACAGATTTCATTTATCTGAATCCAATATTCCAAGCCTTTGGCCAAGCCAGAGACATTTAGCTTTAACCTCCTCCTGCATTAAGTCAAAACACATAGCTATAAGAGCTAATCCGAACACCAAGTATAATGCGCATAGGATCAGTTTCTCCTGGTTCTTCCACGAATCAACATTGGTCCCGGGAACAAAATCCCCGAAGCCGATAGTGCTAAGTGTTATGAAGCAGAAGTAAGATCCGATCAAGTAGTCCCAGTCCTCTTCCCACAGAGAGAACAAGACAGCTCCTCCGAAAACATAGATAGCAATCAACAGAATGCTTATAATGATCGGGACACGCGTTTCCTGTTTCGCGCGTTTCTCCGGTTTCTTTTTCTTCGCCTCCGTTATGTCATCCGCCTCGCTGAGGTCACACTTATCAATCTCCAGTGTGACCGCATCGTCCTGGTTACCACGCAAAGGTTCGTTTACTTCCTCCTGCAAAATCAAGAAAAAAATGATTAATGGAACATGGTTTAAAAAAGAATAATTTAATTACGTTGCTTGTCCACAAAGATATTACAATAGATTCATAAAACGCGGATATATAAATGTCGTTAAATTAATGCTTTATATGCGTGTGAAACGAATGCTCATTAATAGTGGTATCACGCGTCTGTTCAAGAAACTCAAGTTTTACACGTTTCGAGTCGTTCAGATCATTTTTTAGCTATTTCAAACTGAATCATGTAAATAAACAAACTGCGTAAGACTGCTTCGATAATGCGTCTTTTGGATATATGGTATTATATATTTTCTACGTTTCTCCCTCATATCTATTCAACAACATCAATACCAATGTTAAATAAGCGTCAAATGATATATGTGTTATTTCTTGCTTAATTAATATATGTTAAGAAGGTATTAACTCATTAAACACCGATAAAAAAGACTACTAAATTAAATACAATTATTTGATGTATATATATTAAGTATCTGATGTTTGCAATTGCCGGTCAAAATGGTGAGAGTCACCAAGTAATTGATTATTTTTTCAACTATTCACAAAAGGATGAAGCGGTGATAGAATAGCATTTGTGTAGATTTACTTGAGAAATTAATTTTTATAACTATCATCTTATTTTACACTATTGCATATTCAAATAATAGAATGTTAAAAAAATAATTTAGTGTTTGATGATCAAAGTTATCTTGATTAGAGAAATCCTTACATGCATGGATTTCTAGACAAATATGATTCAAGTAAAATACGTATTCGTGTTGTTGTTTAACTACTTTTGACTACACACTTGAGTGTAATATCTACTAAAAGGCTGCTATAAACCTATCGTAGAACTCTAAAATTGGCATATCTCAACCAGTGTATTCAAGTGTTTTATCTAGGACTATAAGAAATCAAATATTTTAATTCTAATTTCAGTTACATTTAAACTGTTATAATTTGCAGCATCAGCGAATGTTAACCTTTGATTGAATAATATCTTCAATCAGCATTTTTCAGGCAATCAAAGAAGTGATAGTAATTCACTTCAAAATCTCGTGCATACTATAAACATTTCAGAGCATTTTTTTCGTATGTTTGTGCCACAAACATAACAAGTTGGTGCGTCCTTAAACTCTAACAATCTGCCGATTGTCGAAACCCCCTCTGCAGAATTAACGAGACTTTCATAGAATATAAAACACAGCGCCAGAATAACAGAC
Source organism: Sepiola atlantica (assembly GCA_963556195.1). NCBI lineage: Eukaryota > Metazoa > Mollusca > Cephalopoda > Sepiida > Sepiolidae > Sepiola > Sepiola atlantica. Next base: position 61,049,084 of record OY744517.1, on the reverse strand, counting down.
TGCTAAAGATACTCATCTATACAGTTCGTACATACACTCCCTCACTAAGAGAACAGGAACTGCAATATACACGTATACATCTACACACCTATTTAATTTACACATATAAACCCACAAACTTGCCTCGCGCCAGCGGAAATCCCCACACGTAATCAATTCATTATTACATACATAAATTGGTGACCAAGAATACGTTATTTTTTTACAAAGCTACTTCATAATAACATATACTTTTACAGATTACCAAACTTTGAGTGGAATAAAAAAATGTTCATTCCGTAATTAATGCTTAAGTCAGTAAAAATTAAATAAATTAAAACCCTTAAATATTGTAGATAATCAGGATATTCTTGAGAGAAATATGTTCATGATTGGCTTAAGCTGTTTGGATCAAACCTTGTTTTATGTAGTAAATGTCTCAGTAGTATATAAGTATTACGAAACCGTTTCAAAAACGGGCGTTTATATGATCTACATAGGATAACGGTTAACATAGGTCTTTACAGAAATATATTAATGCCATACTGTAAATAGACTTAAAATAAAGGTACCCGCCGTAGACGTGCCCTTCTGCAAGTGTACAATATGCTGAACGGTCTAAACGCAGTGGACATGGAGTTGTTCGAATGTCATTAGACTATCCTGCAGTTGATCATCTTTACTCGCAGATTAATCAAAACAACATTCCCACTTTAGCTTTAGTTACGCGCGTGACCGTCAGCATTCACACTTTCCTAGACACCAGAACACCAAGAGCGTCCAAACAGATGAATTCAAACTGACTGATTACGTTTTTTTCCTACTTTGTCTTATGAATATTTATTAGGCTTTCAGGCCAAACATGCTGAGCTCGACAACACCGTAATAGAAGGCACCATTTTCTTCGGTGAGACTGCAGGATTCTCAACCGACTAAAAGACTCGCTGCAGTCTGGAAAGATACGCGACAACAAATGCGAGAATCTGTACGGCACCATTCTTCTGAACAGATATAAACATATGAGTAAAGACAACAAAGAAATAAAAATACAAAACAACTTGAACACCATATACAACACCTTTTTATTCTAATGATATATATGACAGTATTTCAGCTAAACCTTTAAATAAATATGACAAAGATATTTTTGTTTGCACTCATAATACCCGCATATTTCTACTTGATGCAAGTTTTAGACTTTGTAAATGAAATATTAAAACAACATATAACTTGAGCAGCGAAAATAATAGCTATACAGACCAGTGGAAATTTCATAGTTGTATAAATCCGGAATGTAGTTTCAGAATATATCTGGTAATGGAAGTCAATACTAGTTACTTATATATTTCCATTGTATGGACGTTCGATGCGAAGCCATACCCCACGATATTATTGTAACATATGTTGCCATAATAGATACTATATTTTGATCCTAATACTGAAGGGCAATGAAGTGTATTTTAATCAGTTTCACGTTCGACATAACAAGAACGTCAGATATATATATTTTTTTTTAATTGCGTTTTTTTGCATTGGAACGCCATACACTTTGTTAAAAAAAAATATACGCACAAACAAGAAATTGACTTTACGCATCAGTGCATTACTACTACTACTACTACTACTACTACTACTAATAATAATAATAATAATAATACTAATAATAATAATATTAATAATAATAATAATAATAATAATAATAATAATAATAGTAGTAATAATGATAATAACTATAAACTTCCATTCACATTCGGTGGTACTAGCTTCGGTTGATACTACATAACATTATCTAGATGAGGATGAAAATACCAAAGATAAAGAGCCCCAAGCAGACATTACTTGAAAGTTACGGAGATTACTACACTAATTCATGAGACTAACTTGGCAAAATGCTGTTAATATAACGCAAACCGATTTCGAATGTAAATAGAAAGAGACTGAGAGTGCTGGAAATGTAGGTATACTGCCATTCAGCATCCAGTGAACACCTTTCGATTTCAAGTAACTAATTAGTGAAAATAACTTGCATTTTAAGTAAAAAAGAATAATAATTATAGAATACAAACTCGCACTAAAGTATATATATATATATATATATATATATATATATATATATATATATATATATTAGAAACTAAATGCGTCCGGTAGATGATATAATGGTGAACGTGCTATATACACTGACAGCCACAAGAAGGAGGTAATGATTGAGAAGTTGAGGAACGAACACAAACCTCTCCTAAAGTATGGGTGACTTCCCGGGAGAATAATATCATGTACACATAATTGATAGTACATGAAATCCATCCCCTAAAAAGGAGATCGTAATCCTGGGATGTTGGTATCGTGAGCACCTTGTAAATATAGTAAGGATTAATGGAACAACTTTCGAATTTATTCATTATTTATCCACCAATAGTCCTTATTTTACAGGACATGGCAGAATCAACGACCGTGAGTACAGCAATACCTCAGTGGGAGCTGGGACAAAGAGTACACTGTGTTACATTTTACTACAAGACAGGCTCGTTTAAGAAAACCCAGGGCAGTTTCATGCATCAGTTCGAATGTGAAAAGGCTCCATCCAAAAGCAGAATTCAGAACTGGATGGACCACTTCGAGAAGTATGGGACCGTAAAGAACCTCAACGCTGCCAGTGAGAACCGTCCAAGCCACTCGGGACGTCCCAAGAAGCGGACAGCCGAGCTGCTCGAAAGTGTGAGAGAGTCTCTCCAGGAGAGTCCGAAACGCTCTGGGCGTAAGCGAAGTCAGTCCCTCGGTATCTCCCGTGAGACTTGTAGGAGAGTGCTGGTGAACGATATAAGATGCTCGATAAGATTGAGGAGACACCAGGTTTCCTTAACCTCTTTTGGACCTCAGATGAAGCCCACTTCCATCTTGACGGAAAGGCGAACTCCAAGACAAATGTCTTCTGGGGGTCCTCCAGACCCAATGCAGTAGCCATCAAGCCCCTGCACTTCTTAAGTGCACGGTGTTGACTGCAATCTCTGTCAGAGGCATCATCGGACCAATCTTCATCGAAAATCTGGCGCAGCAGTGACAGTCACCAAGGAGCGGTATGTGGAGGTCCTCAAAACCTTCAAGAGTGAGCTCCAGACCCTCTACCCGTCGCCCATGAGCAAGTTCTGGTTCCAGCAAGACGGAGCAAGTTCTCACACCTAAAACCTGTCCCGAGATGTACTGAAAGAGAACTTTGGAGGCCGAGTGATCAGTCTGAAAACTAATTTTGAGTGGCCCCCTACATGGCCCGGACCTAAGCCCCCCATATTGTTCTCCTTTGGGCTATCTTAAAGACAGAGTGTACGCAGGGAGGAGATGAGAGCCATTCCCAATTCAGTCTGTAAGAACGTCATGGACAACTTCGTTCTGCGCCTCAAGAAATCCACGGAGCTAAATGGAGGCCATCTAGAACACATGCTGTAGAACGGAGAAAAAAGGAAAAATACCCTAGTGTTTTGATGTGATGTTCTGTATATAATAAACTAGTTATGACCAAAAATTAATTTCATTCGGACGAAACACTAAAGAACGTAGCCTAATTAGAGTTGGTGCCCGTTTTTGGGTCATCCTGTATATATATATATATATATATATATATATATATATATATATATATATATATATATTTATATATATATATATATATATATATATATATATATATATATATATATATATTAATTGGGGATTATTTTGATATACACGGTTAACACGGGTTTAGTTAGTAAAAGAGAATTGGAAGATTTTAAAGGCTGTGATTGGTTGCGCAATATCACATAAAATCTAGAAAGGACAATTTAAAAAAATCCCTTTTCGTCCAAACTTATTGGGCATTAGCTGTTAGGAATTAAAAAAAAAGAAATTGAACTATGTTGCATACAGGCCATTCGAATGCTGTAGTAAAATTGTAACAAATGAACATATTGGATACTTTTTCCGGAGAGATTGGCTACATGATTGAGAACAAACTTCTCGCCTTGGAGCGACTGTTCAGCTGTGACAACATATGTGTCGATTAGCAGGTGTGATTAAGTACTTTTTTAAGGGCATGTTCAGTATTTCTTCATGGTGGTTTAACCGTGCTCCCACACACAGCTTCTGATATTTTCAAATGGTCACATAGGCGTAAGATCGTTCAACTTCTATGATCCATCTAGAACGTGTGTGCCATTGTGATTATGCTGAATATTGTAAAATATTAACGTTGCAAAAACGGTGTCTTAATATATTTTGTCAAATACGTTTACTTGTTAGGTCTAATTAATAATTCCTTGTAATACTTTCCACAACAGGAAACATTCCAATTGAAAATGTGGGAAGCAATAGAACAAAATAAACATAATAGATGAAATCATTTCATATTTATCGGGGTAATTTTTTGATAGTGTCAGTAGATCTCGTAGAATATTAAAATAGTTCTAGGTCTACTGTAAATATAACAGGCAGATTTTAGAATCTGCATTGTTTATCCAATGTTTGGATGTTAGTGTTAAGGAAAACGGATATGGAGATACATTTTATATCGTGCACCTATTTTTATGGAGTTAGACCATATTTCAACTACGTTACTATGCCACCGTTACAATATTAGACATGAGCTCCCAGTTGGATCCAAAAATATAGTACACTGGTACGCGATAGAAATTGCACAAAAAACTCTATTTCCAACCTAATAGAAAACTCTCCTGTTATTATGTTTAAGCAAGTGTCTGTTTCATTGGTGTAGTTGGGCCTATTCAAATAACTAAACATTTACAATAATAAAGGAAACCCTCAAATAAGTTACGTATAGAATTGTTAGTCACATTCACAATGCTTTCTGTAATTAAAAAATGTCTCCACTACGTTTCCGGCATAAATATCGAATATCATTGTTTATCCGTCTATTGATATGTGGTGACACTTTGGAAATCGTCTCCTTAGAGGGAAGTGTTATTTTGAAGAGGAATACCACGCACCGGATCTTTGACACTCTTTTTTTTACTATTAGTTTATTCCAAAGATAACGTCAATCGAATAATCGTCAGATTATTCCTGAACTGAAGAAAGCCATCGAAACTAAAATCAGATACTGACCGACGCTACGTGAAAAGGAACAAAGAGGGAGAGGACTGGTAAGTATAGAAGACTGTGTGAAAGATACAATAAAGACCTGGAAAATACATAACTTCGAACACAGAAACGCTGATTACCGCAGCAAGAGACAACGTCAAAATAAACAATACAGGAAATAGCAAAGACAGAAACACAAAGATAAGAAAAGAAAAGTTGGAAGAGAAACAGCTAGATGCACGATTCATAAGAATGACAAGAGAGGATTGGGCGCATCTTTTGGCAAATGAACACGTGGAATTTGCGTAGTTGTCATTGAATAGATAAAAACACTTCTACATTAATGACTGAAGCTAGACAATTGATATAGATTTTAATGTAATTGTTAAATATGGTCGAATTTCAGAAACGTGTATTACTGTTATTAACGGTTCAAAGGATTACAATTTAATTCGTCATGCACTTAGATGAATATGAAATAATTGAGCACATATTAAAACATCTTTGATGATACATGCATATCATTTGGAATGCCATTTTTGTGTCGGGGAATTTTGTTGAGAAACCTTTAAATGCGTACAGCTAGCTCTATATATAATTGATGTTTCCTTCTAGTCGCTGTATCGCGAATAAGTTTGAAGTAAGACTTTAAACATGTTCACGAACTTTTATATGTGATTATTTACACCTGTAATTTTTTCACGTTAAATTTTAAAATAATCTTTTCGTCAGTTTGCCACATTTTCCTATAGATGTTCCAGACTTAGCGCTTAAAATCTACATCTCAACGCTTAATGCAAAGATTCTAAGGACAAATAAATCTTGAAGAGACTCATCATTTTGATATCCAAGTTATATATCGTGCGCCAACAACCATAAAACAAGTATAAAATAGCATCGCAATGTAAGCAATTGAAACGGAACTTCAGAGAAAGCTGAATATTTCCTGGTCTGCTCGAATCGAAATGAAGTTACACAAGGCCAAAATACGCATTGATAGCAAAGTGAAAGATTACTAACTTGTTCAGTTTATTACGAATTACTGGTAATTAACACTTTTAAAATGTAACTCTTTTAGAACATCACTCAATTCAAGAAAGAAAATAAATACGTTCGCATGTGTTTGTATCAACGTATTAAGACTAACCTTTAAGAAACGAATGTTGATTACCTTTCGTGTGGTATCATATATAATACTCTACAAGAATCCGATCTATATTGGTATTTATTCCACTGAAGGTCAAATGGAAGAGTAGCGTCAAAACAACCTTAATTCAGTTGAGGTTTCTTCATTCTGCCGATTTGAAAAAATATTTTAGTACTATTCACTAACTGTATCCCGTAAACAGGGCGTCGCCTTGGAAGGAAATGATCCACCCACGCTGCATTGTTGGGTTTGACTTCTGATTATTATGAATACGTATTTATTTAACATCAGTCAATATGTCTTCGACGGATTTCCTGGAATGACTTCAACGTGTAAATTCATGCCAGTTGGATCTATAACCAAATACCCAATTTTATAAAATAAATTCTATCATAAAAGTACACGAGAAAATATCATCATTTAAATATGAAAAAAAAAAATAGAAGGGTCAGTGGCATTCTGGCAGTTGTACAAATATGTGACTTTTTATCATGAACAAATAAATTGGCACGAACATATATAAGAATTTTCTGAAAAAAATACAATAAATAGCAAAAGGAAATCATTCATCGTACATGGACGGCAATGTAAAACATATACAAAAAAAAACATCACAAATGATTAATGTAGTTATTTTACTGGGTAGCAGAGTGAAACCAAACACATAAACATGAAATATATGTTCTTACAATCACTGGAGCAGACTGGTGAGTCTCAAAGACACCGCGAATAGATTGAAAGAATTCGATTTTTAGTATACATTAGATGATCGTATCTTAGAATTCCTTGTATCTTGAAACATGCTAAGTAGCCAGTTAAATGCTTTGCGAAAACAGTTTTTATTTAATCAAAGACTTTGACGGTTAACTTCTAATATGAGTGATGTATATCTAAGTAGACCCGACTGGTCTAATGGATTCGAACAGCGAACTATAAAATAGGTTAAGGAAAGTCGATGGCACATCGGAGCTGTTATGTTCACTTGTCTCCATAGTTAACCAATTGATTATGTTACATTGGGGCTACCCGATCAGGCTGTTTGAAGATACCCGCTACCTGACTTAAAATGCACCAAACATTGATGTATTTTCCTTTTCTTTTGCACATCACAATTATGTTCAGAAAGCTAAACACAAAAACAAACCAAATACCAAAAATAAATAAGTGAAGATTTATATCTTCACTTAGAACGTTAAGCATAAAAACTGTTACAAAAAATACCTGATTCGGCATTAAATTACTCAAAAAACGTTGATATGCCGTAAAACAAAACAACCCAAAACAATACGATGTTACATTAATATTTTATTTTAATTGATTGTTGAGTTTTACGGATTGTCAAGCATCGTTGAATCATTATTTGGCGCGCTCATACATATGTATCGTACACGATTGATTAGTAGATTAATTTGTTTGATAAACGTATATATTGTAAACCAATTGTCTTGTATTAGATGGATAATTCTGGCTACTATAAGCATGTTATATGTTACCCTTACTATGCTTTAACCGATGTAAATAAAGTGTATCTTGTTAGAATTGGGAATCTATATGAAATTTTTAACATATTTTATTTAATCCACAAGGGTATTTTCGTTTTCTCAGCAATGTTAAACTGTTAATTATGATGTTTATCTATTCTTAGTAATTGTAGCATGTAGTGATGATTGAACGTTCACCCACCAGTAGTTATGATGATACAACGTATTACCAGTTTCCACACGTCTTCATAGTAAGAATAGTGCTCCGAATAATAAAAAATACAAATTATCAATCTAATAAATTCTTACGCCTGTAAACAAATAGTTTGTAAAGAATAGATTATATTTAAACCTCATAGCAGATCTTAATAGGTGCTGGCACTAACAGAGGCTATGGGAGTTATGGTAACTATGGGATAACTTCAGGCTTCGCAAAGTTTCCAAATTGGGGCCTCAGTATCGGATGGATATTACGATTATACATAGGACAATTACTTTTACAAAACAAATAATAGGCATGGATATGAGAAGACAGAAGCATGCAAAGGATCATTGCCATGCTAAATGTACGGATTGCGTGGAAATATATTAAATGTGCGTTCATGTTTTCTGATTTGCATAATATTTGAATCATAGATTCAATTACCATTATGGAAATATTCCTTAATTGGTCACTAATAGCTGAGTATTATAAAAGGTTCTTCGGTTGCATAAAACTGAACCCGCGTTTGGAATTAACATTCCTCTTATTTGTCTTGAATATTTCGCAAGGTATTAGACATAAATGAAGCAATATTCTTACAATTTAAATTTATGCGGTGAATTGAAAGGCAGACTACGAGCTAGTTGATTACAAATAAAAGTGTCACCCCTCCTAGTTTTAGCAATGTAAATATCTCTGATGTTCATGAAACTGGAACAATGATTTATTAGACACAAAACAATAATTATGCTAATATGACAGATTTGTTTAGTATTTTAAAGGTGTTCTGTGTTCAAAATAGACATACGTTCCCTATTCGAAAATTTAAATATTTCCAATTTGCATGAATATAAACCGTTTTTGTATTGAACAACAATATATGAAGATTCTCAAAATGTCCTTCTCTTTTAATATTTTGAATACATTCATACCTAAATGATAACATTCCGTCCCTGAAATCTTAAATGTCAGAATATCTCCCGAGCAACGGCGAGACATCGCTAGTTCCTAATTTATTTTACTTGGAATGTGTCAGAACGTTATGTACTTTAAAGCGAGACCGACATGGTACAACGCCAGGAACTGTGTCGCTTGTGAAACTATACACCTCTTAAAAAAGAAGTCGCCTATATAGTAAATAATTTATACGTGAATATATTATTTTATTCTTTGACGACATAAGATTGTGATATACTTTCTTAAGCAATTCGTCTTATGATTCTGATTGGTCTTGCGAAATTAAACAATCGATCCTCTATGAGACCCATGGAAAATCTAATTTAAACAATGCTCAGAACAATTCTACTAAAATCAATCTATCACGTTGACGATACACAAGGTCAATTATTGCAGCAGAAATTCTAAAGGTTTGATAAATATTGAATTAGAACTGGAAGGTGTCTGCTACAAATATATTAGGCGGACCTGTGAGATAATTTGCAAAAATGAACACACTCGCTTGCTATCTATTCGAAATTTATTTCACTTCGGCAAAACTTGCGAAATAATAGGAGCTGGCATTCACCAATACCTCTCAACAACAACCAGGTGTGGTTAGATTACATAACATGTGTCATACATTATTTTACTTCACTAAAATAATAATACAAATATAGAAACCATATAATTTATTTTGTAGCTATTTAAACTCACAAAGTCACGTGGGGACAGAAGAAAAATAGATGGTGTCTTCGTAGGATAGACTAGATATGTATAGCGCTATATTACTATAACCATCTAGTCCTAATAATGTAATATATATTACTGTCACTCTTACATCATCTCGCTATATATTCCATTACACGATACAGTTCTTCATGTGTGCATTGTGCGAGATCTGCAAGTTGCTTGATGTAAGTCCTGCTCGGTCCCCTTACTGAACTACAGACACATGTTTGCATCCACAAGATAACAACGCCGACGATTTCCTTCTTAGCTATCCAGCAGTGACCAGCACATCTATTCCTTCGACCTCTGATCAGGGCTGAGATGCGAAAAAGCTATCCGTTAAATTGTGAAAAACAACTTTTAGCATTCCGGTTTAATCTATGTCAATTTTCGTGTCCAACCTTTTGATGAAACTTCGGATACTATTTTCATATACGAGAATTGATGTAGCAACGGTTCAAAGAAGTTATATTTCAAGTAAGTTATAGTTTTAGTAAATTTCTAAGTAAAACACGTACCACTATGCAATGGGGAAAAATATAGTACGTTTAAGACAACATCAGTTGCCAACTCCACCAGAATGTGTTAACAACGATGGGAAACAGCGACCATTTGGATTCCAGCAAATATATTGCAACGTTATGTATCTTTCCACCGAACATTGCCTGTATTTATAACGTAACATGAACGTCGCAAGTTACCATAGGTTTGGACACCATGAGGGGTATCAGATATAACATGGAATTGAGGTAGATACTTTTTCCAATGTATGTCGCCATGAACTATCTTATCAGATATGCTTAATTAAAAATCTGTCGAAACCATTTTGATCATTGCTGCAAAAATAATCATTGAAAAAACATAAATCCGTAGCTACGTTCTATGCACGTGTAATAGCGCGATTACAATCTGTATTGTTTCTGTATAAAATAATGAATAGAGTTTTGCTATAGCGTAAAGCGAACATAATACAGTAAACAGCAACATTCAAAGAAGATTATCCAGTAATTGTGATAAGCGAACCTCAACGCAACGCTCACTTCATCGATCCGTAAAACCGCACTTCGCATACTCTATGCTCACTCCGAAAAATAGAAAGAATATCAATAGAACACACACGCACTCGTTGATGGAACAAACCAGGCTGTGTTTTAAAACTCGTCCTAACAGTGAATATCGAATTAGGAGTGATTGGTCAGTCAGAATCTATTTGCGAAACCGTAGATTCCCCCAAAAAGTAGCAATACCTGTAATTCAAGTCCTCATTACAAATAGTTTTCCTTAATTTCCTAACAGAACGCCTCGGAATTCCCATACAATGTGTACCCCAGTGCATCAAACCAGATCACACGTGATGCCACCGATCGGGCGCACAACATAAACCAGCACTACTAAACCAATGGCAAAAAAATCTGCCCAGGAATTGGCCAAATACCTCCCTCACAATTAACCATGCCAAAAGTAACTCATTTTTTTTTCAACACCGTTACGTTTGCGTTCCGGTGAGGGAGCGGAGCTATAAAATGAAACTGACACTTGTAGGCATAAAAGGCGTCAATATTCAATGTGCAAACATTATCTGTATCAAGCAATATGTATATAATTGATTATTCACTCGTGCACTGACAGCCAATCCAAGCTCAGATAATGGGCATGCCCATCTTGGCATAGAAAAACACTCCAGCTATAATATACACCGTCTTTTTAGTGTTTCTTTCAGTTTGTTTTACTGGCCAGACATTTTAGCACCAAATAAAACATTCTATATCCGCAGTCATATTTACTTATTAACTATTTTATTACAGCAAATGTTTATATTTTTTGTTTTACGAACATTTTACAATCGCTAAACAAAAGTAGTGTGTTTGTTTTTACCAGTTGCTCATCAGATACCTTATTTAATAATACCATATAAGGACACTTGTCTAAAGCTTAATAGGTGAAAAATAAAATAAAAACAACAAGGCCAAATCCACGCAAACCTTACATGAAAGAATATAATCAGAAAAATATATTCCGAAGTTCTGTCCGATGTATCGGAGGAGGGTTCCTCTGATTAGTTTTTTTAATGTTAGTGTTGGGTGTTTCTGCCTTGCTATTTTGTAATCTTTGTTTTTCTTTATCGTTCTTCCTATTAGCTTTACACTACTGTACTTATTCTCTGTTATTAAATTATTAAATTAAAGCTATCTGACGAGCAACACGTGAAAACGTAAGCTTATATTTTAGTTTAAGTGTTGTGAAACGTTCGTAAGATTAAAAAATATAATCATTCGAAGAAAATAATATGATTAACATTTGTTTCTATGGTCATTATAATGTAAGCAATCAATCAATATATATATAAATATATATTGATATATATATATGAATATCAGTACATCAAAAAAATATTTAAATATATATATATATATATAAATAAATATATATATATATATATATATATATATATATATAAATATATGTATATATGAATGTATATATATATATATATAAAAGTATGTATATAAATATATGTATATATAAATATATATGTATATATATATATATTTATATATATATATATACACATATATGTGTATATTTACATATATGTAATTTTCTGAGAGGCTAAGACGACGTTTTTAACTTTCGCGATGAGTTTCGTGTTGTTTCGATTTTTGGTGGTGCCTCGAGAAATGCTGACTCCGGGCCTGTGGCATTGACAACTATAAAAAAAATCACCATAATGTTACATAAATACATACGCGTATATATGTATAAAGATATATATTATATATATATATATATATATATATATATATATATATATATATATATATATATATATATATATGTATAAATATATACATATATATAGAGAGAGATATGTAAATATATATATTTGTATATATACATATATATATATATGAATATATACATATTTATATATATGTACATATACATATATACATAGATACATACACACACACATATATATATATATAAATATATATATAAATATATGTATATATGAATATATATATAAATATATGTATATATAAATATATATATATATAAATATATATACATATATAAATGTATATATATAAATATATATATATGTATATATATATATATTTTAACATATGTATATATATATAATGAGAGAGAAATTAATATATATATAACATATATATGTATGTATATATAACATATATGGATATATATAACCATATATATAATATATAAAGAAACACACGAATTTATATATATATACATATATATATATATATATAAGTATATATATATACAATCATATATATATATATATATATGTTTAAATATATCATAATACATATATATATAATTATATATATATATTTAAATACATATAATTATATATATATTTATATATACTTACATATATAAGGATATATAATTATATATGTATATAAATATATATAATTATATATATACCTATAAATATATATATATATATATACATATATATATATATATATATATATATATATATATATATATATATAACGGCATTCGGATCGTGCATACATATATACATATATATATATATATATATATAGTAATATATTGTTATATATATCTATATATATATATATATATATAGTAATATATTGTTATATATATATATATATATAAAGTAATATATGTATATATACAACTATATAAATAGTTATATGTATATATATATATATAGGTATACATACAAAAATATATAGTTATATATATATATATAACTCTATATATATATAAATATGGAAACTAATGTATATATATATCTATATATCTATTAATAATGGAGTTTATGTATCTGTCTGTCTGTCTGTCTCTCTGTCTGAAACCGAAACTCCATCAGAGTACTATGACTATTTATTAAGTCCGGAAGCTTCATTATATACTATTAAAAAAACGACATAAACACTATTCGCATTTTCCAATTCACATAATAAATTGCTTTTGAACTTCTAATAATTTAGTATTCGCAAATATACACTAATGATTGTTCTCTTCAGATTTCCACATGTATTAACGCTATTTTGCTCGCTAATAATCTTACGCATAACTTATAATTATTTCTTTTATTATTTATTCATTTATTTTTGGGCACAACGATTGAGTGTAAAGGAAAGCGAGAAGACGAAAACTTGGGGGGACACCTTTTACTGGGCAAGTAAATAACTGTTTTTAGAATCGTATTCGCTGTATTTTTTTATTGTTAATTTTATTTTAGGTACACATTTTTTTCTCTTTTAAAAACTAAAAATATTATTATTTATTATATTGTAAATTCTTACGTGGATTTGGCGCAAAACGATTTGGTGGAAAGAAAAGCGAGCAGACGATAACAATGCAAACTTATTTTTTCTTTTTATTAATGTTATTATTTATCATGTTCAATATATTATTTAAATTAATTGTAGTGATAAAAGGCTCTACCCAAATTACAAACTAGCGTCATTTTTGACGCGGCAGCTTAGCAAAAATATGCGCCCGGAGGGAGCATATATTTGCTAGAATATACAGGGTGGCGCAAAAGAAACGCATTAGTTTTAATCAGTAACAACTTTCAGATTTAATCAAATGTTCTCCTTATTTATCAGAATAGTACAGATATAAAACTTGATAATTTATCATGGAAAAATATAGCACTGAACAACGAACCAAAATTTATGAACTTTACTTCGGAAACGATTGTTCAATAACCTTAACCCAAAGAGCCTATCGTCGGCATTATAATGTCAGACAATCTCCCAGTCAGACCACAATTGATCGTCTTGTAGCCCGGTTTCGGCAGCAGGGTTCGGTCAGTGATCTTCCACGATCTGGCAGACTACGTTCAGTACGGACAGCGGAAAATGTAGCACTCGTTGAGGATAGCATTGCTGAAAATCCAGACACCTTAACTCGAAGACGAGCCACTCAGATTGGGATGTCTAGAAGGTCACTTCAAAGAATTTTGCGTGAATTGCATCTGTTTCCGTACAACATTCAATTGGTACAGGCATTACAACCAACAGATTAACAATCATGCGAAGCTTATGCTGTTCACATTCAGCAATTAGCCAGAGAACAAAATGAGTTCATCCATAAGCTGATGATGAGCGACGAAGTCATTTTCATCTGAACGGGTTCGTAAATAAACAAAACTGCAGAATATGGGCCATTGCAAATCAAAGAACTGTCCATCAGCGTGAATTATATCTACTAAAATGTACCGTATGGTGTGGTTCTACCTCGGAAAGAGTGATCGGTCCATATTTCTTTGAAGACGAAGAAGGTGTAACGGTGACGATAACTGCACAGCGATACCAACAAATGATTGAACATTTTTTAAGGCCAGCTGTTCAGGACAACCCAGAAATGTGGTTCTAACGAGATAGAGCTACTGCCCACACCGCCCGACAAAGTATGGCGCTCTTAAGGGGATTGTTTGGCGAGCGCTTAATTAGCAGATTTTCTGATTTTAACTGGCCTTCACGTTCACCGGATTAAACAGCCCCTGACCTTTCCCTTTGAGGTTATCTTAAGGAAAGGGTATATGAGAACAAGCCTACAGCGATTCAAGAGCTTAAAAACAATATCAGACATGAAATCCAATATATATATAAATTCCTGAAACAGTTTTTCACGGTAAACAACCGATGATCACTTAAATAATGTCAGAAGCAAACTAATATAATAACTGTAAAAACTAAATTGACTTACATGAGTGATTTTCCACTGAACGACTCTGGACTTAAGGTTTTTTTTTTTTTTTTTTAAATTTAATGGTTGAGAAACTTCCGAGACTATATATATATATATATATATATATATATATATATATATATATATATATATATATATATATATATATATAAAGTCGTTGAGAAACATATATGCAGCGTTTGACATTTGGATTACGCATATTTTTATATTGTCTATTAAATAACGAACTATTTATATTGCACACATTTTATTTGTTTATAAAACATTTATCTTTACCATCGGAAGACATATATCTTTCAACGTTTAAATTAAATTAAAACTTTTTTTGTATTTATCCTTCGAGACGAAAGCTATTATTCTCAATTTCCCCCAAAAGATTTTATATTTGATTTAATTATGACTATAAATATTTTAAAATGTCTGCACACATTTTTGAAAGAGTCAGTTTAGTTAAACAAACAGAAAAAAACACACACAAATCTAGACGAGATTCTTTGAAACATTCTGAAGCAATTTGGCGGATCATATATACTGCAATTCCACATAAACACATTAAAACTGTTGTGCATGCATATGCACTTACATTGAAGACTTTTTAATCGAGGAAAAGTAGTAGCAAATATTAACTATACCTTAGACATTTATTTCTGAAAATACTATTGATTGTTTTGGGAAGATCTTAATAATTTGTGTATCAGTTTCTTCCACTTTCTGAACATTAGTTAAATCGTATAATACTTAACCAGAAGTGTAATAAACATCTACAACTAAAACGTTTTTCATCTACCTGTCTTAATCTTATGTTGTCATTAGTTTATATGTGAAGGGATTGCCTTGTACTTTTTGTGAAGGGTAGTGTAGTATTAGATACGTTGTCATGATATAGCCCTCTCATGTCTTACCTCTATTTTTTAGAGTTAGTGTAGTGTATATTTCCTATCAATAGACCATCATGCAAGGCATGTGCTTCTAATTTAAAGGGTATAGTGTACGTCAACATTATCTCAATATCCTGATCTAATATGGTTTCTTTTGTTTTGTTTTTCATTTTTTTCAATTGTTTCCTCCTGTGGTTTCGGGACTAAGTTTTTACCGTGCTATATCTTACGGATCAACGGAGGCCTATATGAGAGCCACTTATTTATGTCTATACTTTATTTAATAGTCATATAAATCGAATGCTAGTAATGGTTCAAACATTTTACTGGGTTATTTTGCAGTAGGAATTAAGTAAAAATACGTTTTTTGAGAGGGTGTAATGGCTAATAATGAAAATCTTATTATAAAGCATAGCTACATGTAAGGCAGTAAATGCTACGATGTTTGTTTCCCCACTATATCTAAAAGCTACCAAGGCAAACTATATACTTTGAAAACACGATATAATAATATATATATATATATAACTGCTTTATATTTTGAAAAACATTCTAAAATATCATATTCAATTTAAAAAAACGAGCTAATGCATTACTATCTTACCAGCTTGTTCAACATCCAGATAGCGTACATTCTCCTGTATTAGAAATTGTAAGACGATCCATGTAGATAGTTAGTTAAATGAAACATACGAAATTATTGTAGTAAAGTAGCCACACAATTTATCTAAATACTCTCCATTTTAAACTTATCTTAAAATCTAAAATAATAAAAAATAAACATTAAAATAATATTTACAAAAATTAAATACGTGAAAAAAGAAATCTAAAACGTACACAAATGACTGAAAGCTTCTATAAGGGTATTAATATAAAAATAAATATTCGTATCAATGTGTAAAGTAATTACAAAAATAAGACAAGGCTATAGATGGAATGAATCACATGGGCAAACAGATGAGTCATACGGCTGACTCATTGGAACAAGCTGTTTGTTCGACGAACTTGAGTGAAGAGCGCATGAACACAATCAAATACAGGAGACGAAATTGATTGGTTGATATAAACGAATATATTCAAAATAAAAACAATATAATGAACGTTTTTACTTGATGTGAGGTTAGAGTGAGCATTGCTTAAATATAAAAGAATATTTGAATGTAAATCTATGCGTTTTTATCGAAATAAAACACGTGTATTACTCATATATTTAGCATTTTGAAGTAAATATTAAACTAAAATGTATACCTCATATATTCCTCTATAATATATATATATATATATATATATATATATATATATATATATGTATATATATATATATATATATATATATATATATATATATATATATATACATATACATATATATATCAATGGAGGCGCGAGAGCTCTTTCCCTTAATAGACTTCAAACACGGCCTACGCTAGAAATCTCATTTATTTGATCAATCATAACTAAAAAAACAATAAACCAAATTAGTTAAAACTTTGCACAACATTTTTTTGATAGGTTCTATAAGTGTGTAGAATGTCAGCATCATTAGCCAAGGCAACCCAGAGATCCAGAAAGGTCAGGCATGATTTTGTGTTATCCGAGTGTACGTACGTACGTATGTGCCACCCTGTATCTCATCAACTATTTGATGGATTCAGCTGATGTTTGGCAGAGATAGAGATTCTAGAATCATGTTGATGGCATTTACATTTAAGTTAACCATATACCTTAGTTTTCCAGAAAATTAAAAAAAGCCTTAAAAATGACCATTGTAACATATTTTACCCACCAACATTTTTCGTGACGGGATGCAAGTATATATATTTATTTATATAACTCGGTTGCCGGGGCAGACGCTGTCTCTTCAGTAGTCACCATCGGTCGCGACCTCCCTCTAACTCGCCCCTCTCCCTCCATTCTTCCCCCCCCCCTCCGTTGTCAGGGGCAAAAGTAAATACTAAATCTTCTCAAATAGGAGTGTCAGATCGTGACACACAAAATAAACACGCACACTATCGTATTAATATATAAATAATAATAATAATAATAATAATTCAATGATGATAATAATAATAATAATAATAATAATAATAATAATAATAATAATAATAATAATAATAATAATAATAATAATAATAATAATAATATCAATAATAATAATAATAATAAGAAGAAGAAGAAGAAGAAGAAGAAGAAGAAATTTTAAATATTAAAAAAAGTAAGAGTGAAATAAATTTAAAAAATAATAATTTGCATTCAAATAACGCGTGTACGATGGACACTCTACTAAAAAGGGTTGATATACCTGAAACACTGGCAGGCTTACCGAATGAACACGAAACTGTACTTGTTACTTTCGTCTCTTTCGTTTTTGTTACATTTTTTTTTACTTTTTGCGATTTATTTTTTGTTTTTATTGCGTTATCACTTTTCAATTAAGTTTAGTCTCTCTTGCTATCACTCTCTTACGAACACACACACTCTTTCTTTCGTACGCGCTCTCTGTGTTTCAGTGAAAAAAAAAACATTGCTTAATGTGAGTTAAAAAATAATTAAACAAAATATAATTCTAGTTAAAATTGTTAAAACCCTTTAAATTATACCATTTATTTATATCAAGGGAGGCGCGAGAGCGCTGTACCCCTTAATAGACTTCAAAAACGTGTGTGTGTCTGTGTGTGTGTGTCTGTGTGTGTGTATATGTGTGTGTGTGTCTCTCTCTCTCTAACTGAAGAAAAAAGTGCATAAACGTTGCCCTGTTGTGCTCGCATACCCTTAATGACAATAAAAGTGTAACAATTTGGGAATTATCTTTGCTTTTGTACATTTAGTGTTTAGTGTATATGAATGTTCATCTTAACCCTATTAAGGGCATATGATTTCAGTATACTGGCATTTTTCATGGAATATATATATATATATATATATATATATATATATATATATATATATATGTTTTTCTCACCATCGCTGACAAGCAATAATTTCACTTTACACCGGTTTGAAAAAATCGGCTCTAAATCCTTTTTTGTAACCTATCGAAACACTGATCAACCAGGGAGCTAGAGGTTTTCGTAATGCACACTTTGATATACATCGAACTGATTAACTTAATTTTTAACCCTGTGCAACGGATAATTCCACTATCTGACAACTGCATAGATAAGATGAATTGGACTTTATCAGCAACTGTCTACCAATTTAGATTCTTAACAACAACATTTGGACTCCTAAACAATTTAAGTATTCTTTTTTAAGGATTAATTCCCAATATAACAGCTATTTTATTTGGACGTGTTTTTGACGGCGTCTACCCAAACTGTACGTGCTCATTTCAACAAAAAACACTTTTGGCTTTTATTTTGTGTATACTTTGGTTCAAAGTTGCATGTTGCCGATAATATTTACAATTACATTGTCTGTTTTTTTCTATACTCTGATGAAAATAGTTTCTCTTTGAAAATCGACCGATTAAGAATATGAAGCTCCTTGCTTTGAACTGCTGATGTTCTAATAAATATTGTATCCTTACGATTTTTTATTCTCATCTTTCATCTCTAGAATTGATAACTTCATTCGATATATTGAGCTTAATATTATCACGATAGATTATTATGAAACGATAATTCAATCATTATTAATTTAATTGAACGTTTTAATATATATATATATATATACATATTTATATATATATATATATATATATATATATATATATATATATATATATATATATATATATAAACATATATATTGTTAAATATGACGGACAATGATTGCCTGCATACTTTTTTTCATCATTTCTAATTCCAGTATGTGTTGTTTGGTTTCGAGCTGGGATTGCCTGGATGTATCTGTTGTATTGGTTTACATCCCTAATAGCTTCGGATCTATTGAAATAGGTTGTTATTGAGCACAGCACGTGCTGCTTCGATATTTATAAACACTAGTTTGATATTACGTCCATTAAATAAGTGTGCTCCGCTCTGGTTTCCTGGCGGGTCAGGGTTCACATTATTGTTTTCGAACAAAGAACAAAAGATTGGTGGTATTTTAGAAAGATAGGTCATTTATTATAAAGGTCAGAATTATTAAAATTGAAAATAAAAAGCCTTTATCAATGCGAAATTTATTCATTGTTTAACATTAATGTTATTAATTTCGGAATGAAATTCAATCATCAGAATAGAGCAGTATTGTGTCATTATAATTATTTTTCACGGACGTTATATCAGCAAACCAATGAAACATGTTTTTATTTTCTGAAAATTTACACAATACTGCTCAACTATGATGGCATCTTCTTCCGAAATTAATAAAATTAATGTTAAAGGCTTTCTATTTTCAATCAATATAATTTTTCCCTACGAATGCTTAAACATGAACGACCAATCTAATAATGACGAATGCTTTTAAAAACGACCTATCTTATATAACGAATCCTTTAAAATAAGCGACCAATCTAAAATACTAGCATGCCTTACTTTTCCGTTCGCTAATCTGAATTAAAAATTCATACCCGTCAAGAGACAATCACGGATACACCCATTTCTCAAACGTTATATAAAAAAACACACACACATATGTATTTATTATTTGAAGGATCACACAATACTGGCCAACTCTGATGACGGAATTTAATTTCGAAATTAACAAGATTAAACTCGCATTAATAAAGGTTATTTTCAATTTCATATATATATATATATATATATATATATATATACATATATATATACATATATATGTATATATACATATATATATATATATACATATATATATACATATATATACATATATATACATATATACATATATATTTACACATATATATACATATATATATACAGGGTGTTTCAAAAGTCTTGAGAACATTACAAATGCGTATATCTCATGAACTATTCCAGGTAGAAAAATTAAACTGATGCCATTTTAAAGCTTGCTTAATCATGTTTTTGGTCATACTAATGATTTTCGTGGTATCTTTCCAGGTGCAGTAATGGCGTTCTCTAAACAAGACAAGGCATTTTGCGTCCTCCAATTTGCAAAGACTGAATCGTGGACATGTGTTCAGCGTGGATTTCGCAGGAAATTTAAAAAAGAAGCCCCTGAAAGGAAATCCATTGTCAGATGGCATGCTAAATTTGTGAAAGATGGGTGTTTGTGCCCAAGTAAGCGAACAGGTCGCCCTTCAACTTCAGAAGATGCAGTTGAGCAAGTTCGGACAGCCTTTCAGCGGAGACCCCGTAAATCAGTGAGAAGAGCCAGCAGGGAACTTCAGCTTGCTCCAGCAACTGTCTGGCGTGTCTTAAGGAAACGACTGCAAATGGTACCTTACAAGCTCAAGTTGGTCCAAAAGTTGAAGGACACTGATAAGCCACTTCGCCGTGACTTTTGCATTGCAATGCAAGAGAAGTTGGAAGATAACGGTTTTGATGACCGGCTACTTTTTAGCGATGAGGCGACCTTCCATCTGAATGGCAAAGTTAACAAGCATAACACTCGCATATGGGGTACTGAGAATCCTCATGAACTTCTTGAGCACGAGCGAGATTCACCAAAAGTGAACGTGTTTTGTGCAATTTCCAAGAAAGGTGTCTATGGACCGTTCTTCTTTGAAGAGGCAACTATCACTGGTGAATCCTATCTCAACATGCTGGAAGACTGGTTAATGGCTCAGTTGGAACAAGCAGAATCTGATGACTTCATTTTTCAACAAGATGGTGCACCACCACACTGGAGTCTTAGAGTAAGGCAGTTTCTTAACACAAGGCTGCCTGGTAGATGGATTGGGAGATCTGGGCGAGGTGATGACGTTCTCATGCCCTGGCCTCCTAGGTCTCCAGATCTTACACCGTGTGACTTTTTCCTTTGGGGCTTTGTCAAGCAACAAGTCTATGTGCCGCCCCTTCCAAGAGATATTGACGAACTAAAGGCTCGAGTAACGGCAGTTGTGAGAACCATTGACGTCAAGATGCTGGAACGCGTTTGGCAGGAAATGGACTATCGACTAGATGTCTGCCGTGTGACGAATGGTGCTCATATTGAGCAACTTTGAAGATTCCCCACAAAACTTGAAACGTTACCCTTTCCAACGGTACCTATTTCATTATTCAACTCCTAATAGTTTTTGAGTTATTAAAAATCGTTATGTTCCACAGACTTTTGAAACACCCTGTATATACATATATATATATATATATATATATATATATATATATATATATATATATATATATGTGTGTGTGTGTGTGTGTGTGTGTGTATATATATATAAAATACAGAGAAATGAAGGAAAAGAGATAACTATATTGTTATAACCATTTTCTGCACAGAATTTTACTTTCTATTACTTTATATTGTTTTTTGTTTTTTTCAATTTTTGCATTTTGGGTTATTCCCCTGCCAACTCATCCATCTATCGTATTCTTCTGATGATAAGATTTTAATCTTTGAAAAGCCTGGCTAAATGAAAGAAAAATCAACATGTGTTT
>OY744517.1:60961432-61018932 GCA_963556195.1 Sepiola atlantica | reverse complement strand
GTAATAGCTTTATCTTTGCTTAAAACCTTCTACGTATGTGTGGTAAGCATGTACATTTACTTATATATTTGTAATCAGCCTATTTTCTTTCCACTATGTGGTGATGTCTATGTCAGTATACGTGGTGAACGCATCCCTTCGTACATTTCCTTATTTAATCACTAGTAGTTTTCACATGAGTCACTCTCAATAAGTAGGTACTGTTAATAACATGTAGTGTTTCCTGCTGTCTAAGCGACAGGTCTATCAACACTTTCACTAGTCTATGCCTCGTCCGTTAACAGTTGCAAATTATGTTTTATCACAGCTGCAGCTGAACATAGATATCTCACTGACAATTACCGTGAGTCTTCTTTAGATTTTGAGTTGCAAAAAGCCTTCTAAAGTTTATCGTACTACTATCTCCACAATTTCAATGGCGGTCTAATAGCTTATTATTCTCCTCACTCTAGCCATGCTCCTCGGCACTTCATGACTACTTTGTTTTGTACGAGCCGATACTAGTGCCATCACATGTGTGTGCGTATTTTGTGCGGCGAAGAGGTAGATTATGGGATTTCTGTTCTAGTTGTCTTGGATTCGTATTAGTTTATTTTGTGTGTGCATATCATACATAATGCGGACAATTGATATAACTTGCGAACATTGTACATCTGTGTTATCAACTGATGATAATACATCTTAGACGCCCACAAAAACTCATGATTAGTTCTGCTTATTATTCACGCATCGTATCCTTTACTTATGTTAAAGGTAGAATATTGTCTATTTGGAGACGGAATTCGATTATATAACATAATATATAACAACGTAATGTGATTAGACTTGGAGCAAAGTGGGTTTGCCAGACAAGAGTTAAAATAATTTGAGCTGACAGAAGTATATCCTATGTTTTTTTTTGTTCTGGGTATGAAATCATACAGAAAGTAAAGAGAAAGATTAGAAATAAATGACCAGAGCTTGTTTTTAAATGTTATCAAATAAATTGGCGATACACTAACCGATCAAACCCTCAACTTTTCTATATTACTATAGACGCGACATCCAAGGCGTTTTGCAGTGGGCTCGGGTAAATTATTTAATTCAACAATATTGAGTTTAAAAAGACACTTAAATATAAAATCTTCAAAATCCAAATTAGACTCTTTTTAAGCTAAATATGATTGTTTTTTTCTGTTTTCCTCACTTACTACTAGTTAAATAGTGTTTAATCTTTTATGTAAACTTTTTATTTATAACAGACTACCCAATTTTTAATTTCTTTATTGGAGTTAACTGTAAAGTGAGAGAGAGAGAGAGAGAGAGAGAGAGAGAGAGAGAGAGAGAAGAGGGAGATAGAGCGGCATGTTGCATTCATTAGCCTTATAATACTGACCATAATTTGATTAAAATAAATAAAACACCATGTAACGACAGTGTATCGAGAACATACAGACTAATGTAATATATGTCCATTACGTTATATCACTATTTACATCTATATTTCCTATACAATCGCTCGTTCCCTTTCGTATATATATATATATATATATATATATATATATATATATATATATATATATATATATATATATATATATGTACATATATATGTACATATATATATACACACATATATATATACACACGCATATATATATACATATATATAGACATATAAATATACACATATATACATACATATATATACACATATATACATACATATATATACACATATATATATACATATATATACATACATATATACATATATATACATACATATACTTTTTATTTAGTCATTTCACGTGTACAATTAAACTTACTATACCATACACGAACCCATTACATTCTATTATAGCGTAATATTTGCAAGTATTGTCTTCTTTATGTTGTAGTATATGTTCTGTTATAATGATACTATCCGCCCAGGTATAATCACCCGATTTTGGGTAGAGGGGTTTGAGACTTTACCTGCTCTTTTTGGGGTAGTTTAGTATATGTTCATTTCTCAGGATACAAATCCTCTCAGGATCGACACATCTTTTTGGGGGGTGAAGGGTCAGTATAGTATATGTTTGTTCCTGATGTTATCATCGCCCCAGGATTAGTCTTTCCTATTTTAGTGGGAAAGGGTAATGTACTATCTAAACTGTTGACATGCTATCATCCTCACATGGGGTACTGTTCGTTGTCATGATATTAACTTCTAAGTTATTACCTCCTCTTGTGGAGCTAAATATTTGTAATTTGTTCATCATGATATCATCCTTCCAGCATCGCAAAAATATGAAACCGGAGAGAGCATATATATTGCTATTTAATTAATAATTGATAAATTTATTGTATTCTATCTTCAAAACAAAACATAGTCGACAATTACCCGTAGACGTTTGCTTTTGAAGGAAAATTGTAGTTAAATCATGTATGCACGTATGTATTCAATAATGATTGTATGAATTAAAAATACATGCACCATAATACAGCTCGACGTGCTATTTAGCACTATTCTATAAACGCTGGAGTTTCATTGGATAAACATTAAGGAAGAAATACACGTTCCATATATACATATAGATATATCTATGAAGTTATATAAACATTCTAATAGTTATATAAGTTTATAGATGTGTCTATATGTATACAGGTTCTAAGTTCATTTATGAAGTTTATACACTTATACATAAATGTTTCTGTTTGCAAAATTGTACGTTACTGTTACCTAACTTTGCCAGAAAAATAAAACAAAATAGTTTTGACCGTAATTCAACGTCACCGATTGTGTTTGCCTTTCTTTCTGCAAATCCAAATCGCCCCTGTCTACATATGCAAATTAGACTTCACTATAAAAAAATGTCTACTCATTAGTAGAAGCCCTTCTATAGATTGCAGACACAACGTGCGAAGCACCTCACCCTCTTTCCTGCTTGCAAGTGTGTCTCTTTATTGTAACACACACCGATGAAACATATTTGGTTACTTTAAAGAACTGAGTAGTATGTAATTGTTTTTTTGCCCGATCAATTTATTTCAGGAGCTATCTTTTTTGTCTTCTGATGAGCTGCATGAATGGAATATCCTGGTAATTACACGTGTGTTACTGGTTTGTTTGTGCACGAAAAAAATTACATTGAATTGGTTTTTATTTCGGAGCGAAAATATGAATTAAGACTTGGTCATTGGAATTTATTATACCATTGTTCTATATATATATATATATATATATATATATATACATATATATATATGCATATATATATATATATATATACATATATATATATATATATACATATATATATATACATATATATATACATATATATATATATATACATATATATATATATACATATATATATATACATATATATATATATATATGTATATATATATACATATATATATATATGTATATATATATATATATATGTATATATATATATATATATGTATATATATATAAGTTTTATTCGCCACTTTAATAGTTAGCACGACGTTCACTTTGAAAATTAGTTACCTATCTGTGGCAGAAACATAAATAATTAAATAGGTTTTGACTCTTATTAAACTTTCAACCGATTTTCGATACAACCATTTTCCCCTCACCTTTCTCTCTACACTCTATCTCGCTTCTGCCGCATTCCCCGCTTCCTCTCCATTCATATCAACTGATCCTAACATATGCAAATCAGACGCCACTATAAACACCAGCACATGTGTAGAGAAGCTGTTCTTTACACTGCATACATGACATTCGAAGCACCTTATTATTTTTCCTCTTAATTGTTACACTCTCGCATGATCCTAGGATCAGACAAGTGACATATGGTGGGTGGTCGCTTAACCCTAGTATCTCTCCATAGTGGGACAGATATTCCTGTTTCTCTTACATCAGATTTAACAGGACCTTACGAGTCAATAGAATAAGGCTGCTCAACTAATGAACGTCCGACCTTCCCCTCAATTTCAGACGCGGAACCACTACTACCTGTATCGGAATCTGGTTCTCTCTATTCAATACTAACTGATAATATGTCATCATTGTTGCCCTCTATGGGGGTTAAACTGAGACGTGGGCGCACGTCTCCTACATTGACGACGACCGAATGTGGACTTATCACTCAAGTGTCACGACTTCGTATAAATCTTGACGTGCAATGTCCTTTTCGATTTTTCACCCAAACTGTACCTCCCGCTTTACAAAGTATAGAGATCATATGCTGATTCGGACAAGGCACAACATTGACCCCCTTTCTACTCTGATCTGGTATGAGTAAAACAAATTGGCTGCTGCTCAGTAAGCGGACACATCATTCTTGGGGTAGCGTTATACGAATACACAGCCTCAGTAACAGGACAGCTTTTTCGTGCAGCAATCCGCTTCACTGTCCTATGCCACCTTTCTATGATACGATTTCCTGATGGCATGTATGCACAGACTGGTCTGACGTTTTCATCCCGCTCGTTGATGAACTGCTTGAAATGTTGACTGCAGAAGGCAGTGTCATTATCTCGACTGAAGGGTCACAGTAAAATACACTGATTCTATTTGCCGGATCACATGTACAGTGTCTTGCCGTTGTAGTAGCCGCCAGATTAAACACCCTGTGGGTCCACAATCGATCAGTGTAAAAGAATGGGAACCATTGTAGTGTGTGGTATTCATGCCTAGTCGGCCCCATACCCCTGCACACTTAGCCCTTTCTTTCTCGATTGCACTGGAGATGGGTTTATTGTCTTGCATTCCTCACAATTCCGAATAACTGTTTTTACTACAGCTTTAGACACAGACGGGTCGATCTTACGCACAAAATATAGTGTTCGGCTCATTCCATGATGCCCACTATGTCGATAAATTTCGTCCAGGTGTTTTGGGTGAAGTTTTCCTGTGGCAAAAGCACACACTGGCTGTGTAGGTTCCATCTTTTTCTTCATATCATTGAACCACCGCTGTTAAATTCTCGTCAGTAAGTCTGCTCTGTTCTGGTCAGATCTTACTAGTGCGATATCAACCTAAATGTCGTACTCTTTCACAAGAATTTGATTTGCGGCCCTGTGCTCAAGCGATACTTTCCCGTGATCGCTTTGATCACCCAGTGGTACACACACACATAGTCTGTTTTATGTGTAACACATTGTTCTTCGATTTGAACGCGAGGTTTATTCTTTTTAGTACGGCATCCAACTCTGCCGCGTGTATATGTTCGGTATCTTCTATTTGTCGCAACCAACATGCCTCCTCAATGATGGTCTCATTGACGTCTAGAGCTACGCCCACAGCAAGCGAGCCTGCGCCCACCCACCCATCCAGTTCGTTTGTGCCCACGCACAATTTTGCTCGGTCAGGATCTGATTGATGTACACGGGCAAGTGTATCTGCTATCATACACTCCAGCGACATCGCTACGCTTGACATTCCAGTCCTGTGTTAAAGTTTAGCGTGACGTTTAATAAAGCTTGTTGCTAATCGTAGCCATACACACACTAGAAAGTGCCCCACTAGTTTGCCAAACATGGAGAAGATACATCGCCGTGTCATAGTTGTCGGTGCATCAACAGTACTGCTTCCACGCCGTCATCAAAGTCGTCATGCTCGGTCCAAACTTCTAACATCAGCACTCGTGCACCATTTTTCAGTTTTTCTGGTTCCTTACTAGTAAGTCCGTACAGGTCCATATGCTTCCTTACGAATTATGCCGACGCCACGTCCTCATTAATATATATATATATATATATGCCATCAATATACACCGCCGTTGCTTTCCTTATTTCCTCATCCAGGCGAACCCAGCCCCGAACACAGCCCGCATTACAAGAGGCGCAACATTTAAGCCAAGCCCAACCTAGTCAGAAAATATAGTTGTCCTTTAAATACCACTGTCTGGTACGGCAAGAGGGATCGCTCAATATGGATCTATATGTATGCCTTCCTAAGGTCCAGAATAAATACATTCGTTTCTTGCTGTCTCCATTCTTGCATTTTCTCTACGCAAACATCTGCATCGCCAGTGAATGCATCAACATAGGTGTTTAATTCACGATAGTCAATCTCAGGACTTACCTCATTTTGATTGGACTGCAGCACTGGCATCAGTGCGATTAGTCCCTTGTGTAGGCAAAACTGCTGTTAATTATATGGCAACAACTAACCGTTGTCTATCCAGGTCTGTAACTCGCATTCATAATCTTCCCTTAATTAGTTAGACATTGGATATTCAGAAATACGAGTTTCCAGTTTCCCTGGCGGACGACCCGCTGACCATTTCCGTGCTGCAACCCACATTTTCTTGCGTTCTTCAAATTTTGCAAGAAATTCGCTTCGTTAATACAAAGCGAGGCACAGATGCGTTGTGCTTTCCTTAACTCCACACTTCCAGATTGTGCGATACGGACGCCATCGAGTGGCTTAATGGCGTCAATCACAAGTAACATATCGAAATCAAGAGGTTCCCCTAGCATAATAAGCACGTTGATTGTGGCAACGTTACCAGGGTATGACAAAAGCAATTAGGGAAGGCGTACGTAAACAAACGAGAGTATCAATCCTGTTTTTTCACAATGTACTGGAAAGGACACATCTAAAAAAAAATCTATATATAAAGTGAAGCATTTTCCCTGTACATTCGACGAGGGTGAGAAAATAACACCATACATCATAGGCTACTAAACTCACCACTCTATTTACGTTATTTACTCGAGCGTGTTTCAGGAAATGTAATACTATTTTCAACATCCAACAAAAATGTTACCCTCCTCCCGTCATCACAGACTGTCACAAAAAATACTCCATACAGATGGTCGCAAACACTTTTCTCTCTCATCTTTATTTACTTCTCTTGTTCCACTTAAGGCCGGTAAATAAATTACATCAGATGATTTTTAGAATAATCACCGTAAATATTTCATCTCGGTTTTCTATTAACTTAATACATAATATACATGATACCTATATCAATTAATCACCGTTCCCTGATATGACTTCATAAATACCAAATATCGGATTACATATACTTATTTATTGGCCGTCGTTATTATCAATGTTAAACATACACTTACACTAATTCCGGAATTTCCGGTTTACATTATCGAACGGGATAAATTCTGAAGTACATTGATTCAAAATGGCCTCGCTTACTTATCAATCTCTTCAAAAAAATCATTTTAGTTACGAATCTTCGATTTTACACGTATACTTACTTTTTTTCACTCAGTTTTTCATGCTATAAATACTTAGTCAGTTTCATCCATAACTCTTTCAACGCTTGTAACTCACTTTAAAACAACTCCCAATGTAACACGAACACAGGTCCACGATTAAAAAACATCCACAAGCTCATAGTAATCTTATGGAACCCCACAATAAGTTATTTACACGACGCTGGCCTGTAATAACAAACACACACAACACGTGCATTGTTTCACTTTTGGTCATCCCTACTTATCGAACATTAGTCAAACAATTGTAAAACCTTAGTGTACATTATGGTACTTATTTTTATTTCATATATTTTTTTCTGTATACTTATCGCATCAATTTTTTTTACGTAATGTCGTCTTTCCTTCTTCTTCCTTTCACGTTAACGTTTACCTATTATAACCATACGCTCTCTATGTCTCTGTTTCCCCTCTATTTTTTATTTACTAATTACAATAAACAAAATAAATGTTCTCTTAATCAATAATAACTTTTTGTAGACTGCTACAATTTGTACTTTTATCTCAAGTAGATGTATTCCCCCATAAATATCCTTCTAAATTTCTATTTTCTTACTACAATAAACAAACAGATTAAATTAATTCAGTTTTTTTCTCATTCCTTTTTAAGTTATACCTACATTTACAGTGCAGGATATGTTAATGAATAAAAAAAAAGATCTCTTCGCTTAGTAAAAAAGACATCTTTCTTGACTGCGGAAACTTTTACTTTTAGCCCCACTCGATGTATTTAGGACCCCTATTTATGTATTCACTTACTACAAAAAACACAAGAGTTCATTTAATTCGGTGAATTTTGACTCATACATTTTTACGTTTCGAAATATACTTAACTTAACGGGCAGTGTCTTTTAATTACTCTTCTGTGCTCAGTCAGTGAAATACTATATTTATTCTTTTCTCTTCCTTGACAGTGAATAATAAATCTTTCTAGACTGTGGCAATTTATATGTTTTCAATACATTAACATCATGGTGTTTTTATTGTTGGTAATTGAAATCTATAACAGAAAGAGCATTCCGATTTGGATAAAAAATGCATCAGTTTAGAAGAATTCTTCATTCACTGAACTTGAAATACGTGAATGTTGGAAACATTAACACATATTTTTGATCACATTTATTTTGTTGGGGGGCAGTGTTTTTTTAATTTACAAATAACTCGCTGCTTACAATCGTAGGCGGAAGGTGGCAGTCACAAAAAGCATAGACAATTCTATTTTTTTTAATTAAAAACAAGGCTAAATCCTATTTTACTTACCTAAATAACTAACAACGTACTTTTTTACGAATTAATACTCTACTACTTATGTATTTCTCCCGCGCAACGCCGGGACACGGGTCATGTTATTATTATTCAATACGTTATTTGCCTCTTTATGGACCAAGCTTATTGGCCTCCACATGACGGTACAGTTAGGTACTTGGTCGGTTTCTAATGTGGGTAACAAATCTATCTCTTCAAATAGGGACACTCCAGATTGGGACTAAAATAAATGTTGCCGCAATCTAGAACGATTACTTCTTCACTGACCGATGAGAGGAAAGAGTATGTATAGTATAAAAGACAATAAACTACAACATAATTTTTTTTCAAAAGTAACACATAAGACAGGGCATATTATATAATACGTTATTTTCCTCTTTATAATGAGTATGCAGTTTACGGAACGGACTATATTTTAAATAGGATGTTCAAGTGTTTTATAAGTTATCTTTGATTCATTGAATTGTTATGAAAAACTACACAATCATTAATCATCCCACTAAGTTCAGAATGGATTTTTGAATTATAACGTTCTTATTTCAGCCCGGTCCATAAACTAAATACGTACCCTCTTGATAAATTCTTAACCTGATGCCACGTTATGAAAATAATCTTCTTTTTAACCAAGTTAATTAATCGCCGACACTATCAGCCAACCATCAGATATGGCAGAGTACATACGCATAACAACTCATGAAAATGTACCTGACTAAACAAGGATTTACTAAGAAAAAGAAACTAGACAAGGAGATACTAGAAATATACCGATACATTATGTGCTTTTTTTATTTGAGACTGCTTTTACACTCTATGCATGTGTAGTGTCTCATTCAAAACGCCTTCGGAATATCAACCTCATGAGCAACGATCAACTGTGTGCAAGATGGCATTGCACAACTAAACAAAAATACAGACTTCTGACAAACACTTCCAGCATGCTTCTGATAAACACTCACCACTGTTATACGTGGAAGTCGAGCTAATGAGCTCAATTCTTTCCTTAAATTGTCATATTTGTTAAAGTACATCAAGACTGTAACATTATAGACACACATGAGTGTGCATCCCAATGGCACGATTGCAACAACTAACGATGACAAGAGTTTTATTACTCCCCATATTGCATTAATTGTTCCAGCTGCTATTTTATATACACATTGTGGGGTCTTTGTTCGCGCTGGTCAATTGTAAACACCAAATAATTCAATAGTTACAGATTTTGCATGTTATTTCTTAAGTTATGAGACTTTCCCTGACAACGCCGAAGCACGGGTCAGCTACTAAACAAAAATGTGAACTGAAACGGTTAAATGTAAAAGAAACGAGTTGAAAAAAGATGCATCAAAGACCGCTCTCACAATAGGGACCCTTAAAATCTGGAACTACTTTAAAAATCCAAAATGAAAGAACATTCGATCCAGATTTTCTTTGAAATCAAACATGTTCTGAAACATATTTGATTGCTAACGAAATCGAACATTTTCGCGATGCACATGTGTATGTCTCACTCATGTAAGTCGATCGATATTGCTATACTGAATATATTGTTCATTGAATACCTGATTTTTGTATACATCAGAATATTATCATATATACTAGCAGAAGTACCCGCCGTTTCCTAGGGATATCCCTACCCCCCCCCCCCCCCGAAGGGAAAAGTGTTATAACAATTCTCTATCCCTGTTGTCCGGAGCAATAGTTGTATCATTCCCGGTCGCCCTCTCGTTGCCGGCCCTCACCCGGCCTTCCCCCATTTCCTTTACCCCCTGCTTATCCCCAGGCCCCCTCCACCACCCCTCACCCCATGAGCTATATTCTTAAAATAGGGTGTCAGAGCGTCACACAAATTGTTAGGTAGACGCTAGCGTATTGATTTATATATATATATATATATATATATATATATATATATATATATATATATATATATATATCCAATAAACAGTATACAAAAATATGTAAAGGAAATTAATAAAAAAACTAATTTAAGATGACTTAAGAAAAATATTCTAAATCCGACATCTCACACTTTAATGAGATGATACTATCAGACACAAGTAATTAACACCTAATTGATTCAATGCGTAGTGATTAACCTCCAATTAATTAGTTTCACTTTTAATATATGTATATCTGACTCAATCTATATACATATATAAATTAGTATGTATTCATTATTCTTCTTATTATTATTAGTTCATGTTACTCATGCTCTGATTTCTTTACTCTGGTTGTGTCTCATTTCGATATTCTCACTACTCATTATTTTTTTTTTTAATTTCATATTACTTACATACTTATTCATTACATAAGTTTAGAACAACATTATAGCGCCGGTTTTAAATCCAGAAGTGGCTTAACCAACAGTATGCAAAATATAAGAAGAATACACAGATAAATAGACGGGCCGGACGAGATGTTGCGACGCGTTGCTCCTTATTTTCCAACTAAAACTCAACACAATGTCTGATGAATGTCAATGACATCCTATCATTTGTAAATCACTTATTGATTCGAAACCGACGGTACTATGTTGTTCTTATCAACTGTAATACAATATATAAAGACATATTATACTCTTATTTTCAATTTCTTTTTAGATAATCGAGCACTTTGCTGGGTTTCTACGCACGTAGTTTTCCTATATATATATATATATATATATATATATATATATATATATATATATACTTTTTTATTTCACGTATCTAATTTACCTGTTTACTTTTAGATTTTTGCGTTTAAGGTTCCTTTTATTCACAAACAATACTTATTCCTGTGATCCGATTAGTGCTTGGTAAAAGTTGTTGGAATTGGGTTGAATTTGATTATTTAATTGGCGTCTCAATAGGGATTTGTTTACGTTGGACTTGAAAGCGACTACGTTGTAATCAACAAGGCCCCCCCTCCCGGATGTATTGTATTCCACAGACGCGTAGTTCTGAGAAAGAAAACCCTACTCATAGAAGCTCTGTTTTGTTTTAGTTGCACATAGGGAGTAATGTTAATCTGCTCCAAACTGGGTGCAAGCTTTTGCTTGGGATTTCTCTCTGCTTTTGTTGGGGAAACTAATGGCTTTATTCAGAAAGGCGACCCTGGAAATCCGACAATTACTGAGCATGCAGCTGAAATATATGACTGTATATGAAATTCAATTTTGCCTTAACAATTATATACGTTTATCATCATTATATTACATTAGAATGCGTACAAAAGGTTCCACTTCGCGTGAAATCAGCAAACAAATTGAATTATCGACGTAGAATGTCTCCCTCCAAAATCCACCAACACCGTCCATATCTCAACTCGCAGATAGATACTTACAGAAGGGTTTACACATGGAGGATTATACATAGAAAAAACGAAAACTGACAACCGAGATCTCTCTGACTACGTTTGTGATCCTTTGGTTCCCCAACACTCATCAACTCTTGGGGCCCTTCAAATCATTGGCCAGGGGGTTAGACTGAGTGCCGTTAATAGCGTAACCTTTTGGGATAAATATTTGACCATATTTTATGCGCCATTTAAATAGGTTGTAAGGTAATTATTGGCATGTATTAAATAGACTTAATTTTACAATTGGCACATTCTAACTTACACATCTTACCTTGGAAGCTTTATAAAGTCAGAGTTCGTAGAGAGCCATCAAATTTATTGAAACATCAATTTTCGCGGGCATCGGCTGGATAAAGGTTGCACGTGTATTGTTCTTCATGAAGGGGGATATTTCAAATGTTTCCGTGAAACTGCAGATATCGATGGCTTAATAAATTTGTAATGTTATTTATATATAAATATGAGTGTGTATTTATTTAACTGGGTACACTTAAAAAATAATCAACTGATAAATATAAATTGTGGAATTTGGCGCACAAGTAGTTAATGCTATTATTTTGGTTCTAGTTGAAGGCGGTAAACGTTAGCTGGACTCCATTTGTGCAAATATAGATACTTTCGATTTTAAAATAATCTTTACCATAGTAATCAGGCACTTCCTGCACTGAAGATTGCGTAAGCATGAAACACCGATGTCTGTAGGTAATACATAATTACTATTTATTTATAAATATTATATATATATATGCATTAAAATGAATTCCGATTCGCATTATATTTAACGTAGACTTACTATACACTAATTATCCAATATCTCTGACCCTTACTAAATATGCAATAACATTATACCCCACATTTATGACATATCTTTCATAGATTTTTATCAACATTGAATTGTGAATTCCAGAAAAATGTTTTATTTTGATTAAATCATCTTAAAACGACTTAAAAAGTTGTTCAAATGCATTCGTGTTTCAACCAAATAGAAATAGGTTACAAGCTGTAAACATATAAATAAATGGATTTACATGCTCCCCTTATGATACTGACTCTTTTTTGCGTTTAAACAGGAGTCTATTTTATGGCAAATTATTTTTCTATAAATGACCATTCTTATCTAGAAAAATATACGATAATTGAACACTATTAAATATATATTGCAGTATACTTGTAATGAAACTAAAACGCGTTGGATCCATTAATCAGGCCGTATCCATTTTAGGAATTATTCAGGCTCGTTTTGACTGCACTGCATCTTTTCAGTCGTGCTTAACACATGAAACCTTTGGCACAGACGCATTACATCATTCAATACAATTGTCATATAGAACTAAATACGCGCACAACTATATAGTAACTATGTCTAACACATTTATACATTAATTATTTCAAAATAGATATGAACATCACGTTTATCTCTATAATATATATATAATTTGATATTAGACTGAATATTTCTATTCACATTGCAGTTCAACCTATATAATTTAAATAATGTAGACAATATGTGTTAAGATGAATTAATATCAGGATGTTTAAGCGGCAATGAAACCGATATATTTATAATGTGTAAAGTATTTAAAAAGTTACTCTATATTCGTGAATACTTATTATGCACGTTAAATACATTGAACTCTCTCATGAGAAATTACATTGGCATTGAACTTGAAACTAGAAAATGTAATCATCAAGAAAATATAACAATGTAAACGTTAACTTGGAATATTTTATTTTGCTTTTATATGAATCTATTTATTTATTAAAAAACGGGTGTTACTCTATTTTGTTATTGATGCTTGTAGCACGCTGACGTTCATGTACAAACTCTCATTAATGACCACAAATATATATAAACTTTAATTGTTTAGAGTGAAATTATTAACGGGCATTCATGATAATGATAAAGTGCCACTTATTATATTTGATATTTTATATTTGAACAGTGTTGCTATTGTCTTGTAAAAATCTATTTTATGAGTTTTAAATTATTTCAGTTCTATTCTAAAAACTATCATGTCATGCTAACCTTCGACAGCAAGCATCATGCCACAACACTGACAACAAAACACATGTTTTAAGAAGTGAACACTCTTAAGGTTTACATTTTCTCTTAAAAAATACGTTAGTTATTTTACAGTCGCCTGAAGTGCCCTGAAATGTTAGGGCCTACTTTTCTTTCTCAAGCTAACATGAGAGGCTTACTTACTTTCTGAAACTTAAAAATGAAATAGGATGTATCTGGTCATATGGTAATGATCAACAGAATGGAGGTCATTACTAGTAAATTTAACTCAGTTAACTAGACACGGTCGCCTATTCTAGGCATGTGCGAAATATAAATCAGTTCCGTATTTTCCGTACATTGACGGAACCCTAAAACCCGATTATAGTAATATTTGGCGATTAGAATAGTTCGGTTAGAGATTAAACTTAGACGGACTGCTGAGGAACCTGTAGGACACGGTCCAACACGGAAACTCACGATAGTTGATACCCATTACTAGAATAGGCTCCTGAAACGAACTAGTTCTTAGTAAATACGTACTGTCCGCATAAACTGTCTATATGTATATAAACTGTCTATAAATATATAAACTGTCTATATTTACTTATATTTAAGTAAAATAAAAAAACAGGTCAAAAGTGAAGATTAATAACACCCATAGTTTGAAAGAGCGGGCATCAGGTCAAGATCATAAGTTTTAACTGAATTTTTCAAAAAACAGAAACACTTCATCAATCGAATTAATGAAATACGATCTGGAAAAACTGAAGAACAGAGGGAAAACAAAATAGGTGGACAAGTTTCACCACACTTGTTTATTGGAGAATAACATATTGAAGATGTATCGAAATTCAGCGATACAATGACTTAAACTGCTGAAGTGATTCTGGACAAGTATTTACATATGAAAAGATGGCAAATCGTATCTTAGACATGTTCAAGGAACGGAGGAAACTACAATTTCAACATCGTAAACAAGAAAGTATGTTAAAAGATCGCGGTAAACAAAAGATTAGAAAATTAATTCGAGAGACAAAAAATAATGGACAACCGATATGATGGAATAAAACACACCGTTAAACAATAACGCACAACCTTATTGCACTTGAGGCTGAAAGTACGTAAATGTTTCAATATAAAGACATTGTCCTACATACGAAGATGATATTCTAAAGCGATTGATTTATTGCAAAATTGTTCGGCAGAATAAGAGAATGGAGCTACAGCACTGATTCCACTAGGTTGTCATAAGAATCCTGCCTGAGAACTTCGGAACATGGAAAGGAGTGATTGATGATGCGTTTTGTTTGTTTGCCGTGCTTCTACCTTCCAGCGGGTCTATGGTCAGTTAGTGAATGTAGCAGTTCCTTTAACTTTTATTGTATTTGGTTAATATTTTATCGATACGATATTGCTCTATTAATTGCTCTTAACAACTCAGATTCACTTTTTTTGCATAATTACTCTTTGCTCTTCTTGGCCTTTTGGCTAAGATCAAAGTGTAGTATCTGTTCCGATGGATACTGCACCTTAGACTGGTATTGTCTTGGCCTTCGGGGCTTGATTTACGCCAGTCTATGGGTCTGTCCTGTGCAGTTCTAGGAGGTCCACTCTCCCAGGCTTCGCCTCTCCTCTTTGGGGAGGAGTAAGTTTATTGCTTACTGTCTGAGGCGCCCCTACCGGGGAATGCCGATGGAGCTGCCCAGGCAATTTTTAAAACCCACTTTCCCGACCCGACCTTGGGTCACATCTTACTTGTGGGAGTAAGATAAAAACTCCTGGAGAGGAATAAATCAATACTCTTTGCTTCTAATAAAAAATGTATATAATTCTTCATTTTTACTATTGGTATCTTTATCTAGGTGATTATCCTATGGACTCTAACTAAGAATTCATGAGAAAAAAATCAATTTCTTTTAATTATTTATTTTTAGAATGTATTGTAATATAATTGTATTGTATATATTCCCGAAACGCATCATCTCTGGTGATTCGTATCCGTAACTACACACCCACACACCCATCTATATCTATCTATCTATCTATCTATCTATCTATCTATCTCTCTCTCTCTCTCTATATATATATATATATATATATATATATATATATATATATATATTAATATATATATATAAAGGTATATTTTGTACAAAAATGTACTCTCGGCAATTGCCATTGTTTTCATGATACTTGAGATTTCGATGACTCACGAAGCGTTAGTAACATCTTAATAAATAGGACCGCTGAGTGTTTACTAGGCAGTCAACATTTGAGCGCTGCTTAGGGACTTGCAAATTAAGCCACACATAAGAGCTGTGATACAGTGAAGCAGTATGTCAGTGACTGATTCTCTCTCTCTCTCTCTCTCAGTCTCTCTCTCTCTCTCTCTCTATATATATATATAAGTATGCGTCGGCTAGAGATACATTGTTACTGACGTATTACATTCTCTCAGTTTATATTGCATTGTCTTGAACTAAGTCAAGAAATGAGGTATGCATTAGATCACATGCGAAACTGATGATGATGTGAGAAAGAGAGGCAAGATACACAACAATCAGCAATCTCCAACAATCGCATGCATTTTACTTTGTACAGTGGTGGTCAAGCTACGCTTACATTTGTTCTTCCTCGTTTGCATAAACGTAGTCACTCATTTAAGCTGCCCTACTACTCTTCTTCTGTAATATTGTAGCATAATAACTGTGACGAAAATAGCAATACATTTATACATATATATGCGTCGGCTAGAGATAATTGCCCTAATAATTTAATAGTATAACGGTTAACCCCATCACAGATGTGTGTTTGCAAACGTACATACATTAATAGTATGATTATTTATCGTTGTTTTGATTTATTCATTTATCACATTTTCTATGAACCAAGATAAAATGATATGCAAGGGGAAGTTTTTACGTGGTGTCCAGATACACTCTTAAACGACTACGAGGATAACTGAAAAATAAATCAAGCTGCGTTCTAATGTTCGTCTGTAACAAGCATGCCATGTAAAAATAGTATGAGAATTACATTTGCACGATAGATGTTTTGAATTCTATGCACTTCAAAAGATTCAAGATTATGCTGGCTTATTAGAATATTAGTTCGTATACTCGAGATAAGCAATTCTCATCTCAATATTCTAAAATAAAATGACAATTATTTGTTAATGAACATTGCTCCAGTCATGGAATACACCCACCTGATGTAAGGAGCTATAACATACTATTCAAGGTCCGGAATATTCAACTATAAGTGCTAGATAGATAGATTTCGACACAGTAAACAGCAATTATCTCCCCTATTGTCAGAAACATCGCACATGGAATGTTAGGATTAAAGGACAACATAAACATACAGAGAGTTACAATGCTGCCGAAAGGTCCACTTTCTACACAGGCAATCTGTTAAGCTCTCTCTTGAATCATTGCAGGAATCCCTGCACATATATTGAATCCCTGCACATATATTGAATCCCTGCACATATATTGAATCACTGTACATATATTGAACTTTTGATGAAGTGTTGCGAGCGGTTGATCTGAATATTTTATATTATCATAGAATGTAATTAACTCAATGTTTAAATATGCGAAACTTTGCTGTAACCATTTAGCTAATACACGAAAGGGGACATGATTATCTATAAGTATATTCCCTTATTAAATGTGTCCTTTTATCTTGCGAAATAATTGGTGAGTTAATATTGCTGTAGGATACATTAGGGACATTTACCATTATTCCGGCATCTTACATTTCCTATTTGCTTCCTGATATGTTCTACCTCAACTCAACATAGAATACATAATGTGAATTTTAAGAATCCAATCGGAAAACGCTATCCCTCTGTGTTTCTTTCACACGTCGGCAGTAAGATATTATTGAGAACAATGCACAATTTGAAAACACAATCTATTATTAAAGGTTTCACGGTGTCCATATTTTTTAAAAATTCTGATAGGAAATTGCATGTTTCTATCCACTTTGGGTTCCTCTTTTTTCCTCATACACTTTCCTTCTATTTATATAATAACATAAAACGTCATACTTCGCTGTGAAGCATATACATATTACGGTTAACGTTCTGAGATTATTCCAAGAAGCCAATACGTATCAAATCCTAACGAGAAAGTAAAATACAGTAATATAGACTCGTAATACCTAGCGCTATTATTATGGAAATGCATACCAAATATTAGCTGAGAATTACCTAATCCTGCCATAGAACCAATCTATTTTTAAACAGGCATCTCCTTCCTGCAAGAGTAGATGATTGAAAATAATGATAACATATATATCCACACTGGTCTGAAAAAAAATGACACAGTTGATAGTAAGATGAATATAATTTAGTTTCCCTCCTATTTTCGCAAATATATTACAAATTAGTATCATACATAAATGTCTGCTAGATTTTGGTTTTGGAATTTGCGTCCTCAATAAATTTCCACGGTTGAGATATTAAAAAAAACATTCCCCATTTAGAAATCCCATTAATCTTGTTGGATGTTGTTTGGTTATCCTTTCTCCTTCTATAACCCAATGAATTTGTGAAATGTAAGGATTCCTATATGTTTTTTTTAAATGTATACTGGTAACAATTAGTATTAGTTCAGATGCTTTTCTCCGTACGCTTAGTATTAAAATATAACATTGAAACATAAATGTCTCCCTTCTGATGCCATAGAGTATAATATATGTATTCTTGTAGAATTGATGTCTATCGCTTGAAATGAAACCATATAAAATAATAATTCCAGTTTCCTTTAATACAAATGAAAAAATCATTAGCTTTATTTTTTATCATTAATATTTACTTTTAAATTATATTCCTCCTTAATTTTTACCTTTCCGTTTTTGGGATTCCTATTCATGTATCGTAAATTAGTCTAGCTCTAAATCATGACACATTTCTATATTAAACTTCAATTGCGTTTACTATTGAATTTCCGAATAAAGTAAAATTACATTAATTATTGATCTGACAAACTAGACTAAACTCTGTCCCAGTTCGATTATAAGAAATATGTATATCATTAGTTTTCTATTTTTTCCAATGTAGCATGCGGTTTCACGGCCACACTAATTGACTTGTAAACCTTACAAAAAATAGTGCCCACGTTACTCAAGTCGTTACCTAATATATATTACTAATAATATATGATAATAATTGTTTAGAAATTTCCCCCACAAATAATATTAACACTGTGCAACGGTCGATTAAATTTGTATAACATATAATTCAAACTTGATGTAGAACAATTCGTATCTTTATTTAATTGGCTGTATTCTTCTTATCTTGAATGTGGTGCAGCCCCCTGAATGTTACATTTTACAAAAAAACATTATGTGCCCATGCTACGACCTCTGTAATATAGAATATGTATTTCATAATCTATAATGGTAAGTTCATGAGTGTACGCCAGAATCTTGTACGTAGAAATTAAAACAAACACATACACTAATATCTAACTTCATATACGTAGATATACTGCCATTTCAGAAAAAAACATTTGACTCAGAGTCAGAGAGCCGCTATTCGTAATTCAGAACAGTAAGGCGCAATCAATAGCCTGTGCTCTCGGTCATAATTTTTTTAAAAAGTCAAAATCTATTTCATGTGAAACTTTATAATTTAAACGGGCTGAAAAGAAGAATGTTGTATGTTTATTTTAAATAATTTCTTTTAGAGAAATAAGTAATAAAATAAGTGGGCTTCTTATCGAAACTTTGAAATATGAATTGTTTTACCAATCATAGTGCTGTCGGATCGCATATGTTTAAAGAAATACACTTTTTCTTTATATTTAATTTTCATTTAAAAAAATTAACAGCAAGTGTTAATTATAAAGTTTTACATGAAAACAATTTTGACTTTTTCAAAATCATGACCGGGGAAGCAGTCTATTGATTACGGGTTGCTGTTATAAATTCATAATGGCGACACGCTGATTCAGAGTCTAATATTGTTCTAGGGTGTCGAATTACTTGTACTTTTCTTGTGAGAAATATTTTTCGTATACTATTAAGTATTCTCAGTATTTTATTTTATCCCATACGTTTTCAACAATAATTTTTGGTATAATCACACTTTCTAAGGTATTCATTTATTATATCAATAATGTCTCATTTGTATATCTGTGTTAATAGAGTCAATCGTGTGATCCCTAATTTTTAAAAGAACTTTTAAAATATACGTAATTGCAACTAGTTACTAGATAACTTCTCTCATAGGCATAGTTACATAAATGCTTATATTTCTTTATTAAAACTCAGAGACTGAACTCAGATGTTGAATCTTGATGAAAAACAATGAACCTCTCGTGACGTATACGGTACTATTATTTAGTCGCAAAGCTACATACTTTCGCCTGAAACATAAGTAGAGACTGGGTCTTCTCTGGGGCTACTTCTCCATATTATATGCAATAATCCCTTATTATGCCATGGAAACGTTGAACACTCTAGAACAATTTATCTGATCAGGCTTAAATTTGTAATAGTGATTAATGTTTTCAGAGCACCA
The DNA here is from genome assembly GCA_963556195.1 of Sepiola atlantica. Classification (NCBI taxonomy): domain Eukaryota; kingdom Metazoa; phylum Mollusca; class Cephalopoda; order Sepiida; family Sepiolidae; genus Sepiola; species Sepiola atlantica. The sequence goes on along the minus strand of OY744517.1, from coordinate 60,998,590 downwards.
AATACATACATTAATTCAGAAAAAATAGAAGATACCATTCCGTGAAAATTTCGACCGTGAGCGAACTGTTCAAAGTATACTACTCATTGTTCAAACGATGTGGACGTTAGTCTGTACAGAAAGTCGACCGAACGCACAACATTTTGGGCGGAGGTGAAAATAATAAAAAAAATACTTTTTTTTATTATTTTCACCTCCGCGCAACATGTTGACTGTCAGTTTTATACGAAGATATAATCTAAAATTTCTTGGTACACAAATAACGGTATTTTAAGAATTTCTGCGTAATTGAGGAAGTTCATGAACTAAAATTAACATTTATATTGACTATAAATGTAGAGATAAAACGAAAATGTTATTTGCCAATGTAACAGACCCGAGACCATATTTCGTAAACAAATCTGATATTTACCATTAAATGCGACGTAAAGATATACAGAAGCAAATTAATTTATAAATGTACATTTTGTTATTCAACACATTTATATTTTATTTAGATTAAAAGTAAACTAAGCTTCATGATTAATTAAACGCTTTAATTTTATTAAATAATGTCTCGTTTAACTAGTCCAGTGATTGGCATAGCAGTGTAAGAAGGGAATGCCAGAAGTGTATTGCACATTTAGATATTTTGCATTGTGGCACTGTTAAAAATGCTATAAACGAAACACATACAAAATGAGAATAATATTGCTTATTTTCTTTTCCTCGAAGCTTACCTGTTGTGCAGCTGCGGTCCGATATCTGGTAGACTTCTTGGCACGAGGTGAACCGGTCTTGCAACAGAGGCAGCACAGGAATCGGCACGTATGCTTGTAGAAACACCGAAAACCTGTTCCGAAAACCGAGCCAAGGTTGGCCAAACACAGGAGTGTGAGGGGAATGCCCACGAGGGCATAGAATATTGTAACGATACGACCGTAAGCTGTCTTAGGGGCGATATGTCCGTATCCTACAAAGGAAAATATAACAGTGTATAACACGTATGAATCATTGACATTTATGATACTATTAGGTCTAAAACGTAATATTTAAGTGATCAACAGGTCATAGATTTTCGGTGATACAAAAAAAAAAAGAAATACTAAAATGTGCTCAATACATACGCACATAATCCTATATATGATGTGCAATATTACACACACATATATATATATATATATATATATATATATATATATATATATATACACTCGTAAGAAATGTAATTTGTATGTATTTACGAATTGTACACAAACACGGAGGTTTTAAATTTACATATAATTACTATTTCAGATGGCAATGTTGTTCAATTTGTGGTGGGGGTGTACGGTAAAACACGTTGTACACTTATAAGGGCCATATCAATCATAAAAGCACGCATAAACTTTGTAATCAGAAACAAGTGATAGGAATTATGCCGAAATAATTGTATACTTCTATTTAGTCAATACTTTTTATTTTAAATTCTCGATCTACCTAAACTGCACATCATATTATTTGTGTTTTTCTTCAGTTTTAATTGTCTATTGACCAGTTGCACTTGCATTTGTTCATATACGAAGCATATGTTTACAGCATGTATCAGATGATCCCACCCATTATATCAAGAATCTACAAAGAATAGTTCAAGTAAATAAAAGATATATCTTGATTGAAACTTCATCCGACCCCCAATGACGATAATAGTTCGCATGTTTCTCCTATGAAATACATGTAAGTTTAATATGTTGTCTCTGTTGAATAATATTCACCTATTTATCAGCGATTACACAACAAACAACTACGTACTCATGCTCGATGAGTAAGCATCTAATTCAATGCGAACTTCAGATATTTGTAGTTTCAAATTAGAGCGTATTCGTATATCATGCGACAAAACCCTGTTGAAATACTCCAATAATACTAAAATTTGGGAAATATTCAGTAAATACTGTAAAAAGTTCACAAAATATTTATTTATCTTCATGTTTTCCGAAGGACTTCTGCCCCCTTTTTAAGCCCTAATACTAAATGACACCGTTCACATAAATAGATAAGCAAATACGCACACCTAAATTATTTTTTGAACACATCAACATTTAACATCCGAAAAAACAACATCACCGATTATAGAAAGATTTCCAATTTTATGATATTTTCTTCGTTAAAATAAAATGATTATTTATTTTTCAATTAGGAATTTCCTGCATTTCACTAAATGTCATCCAATATTGAATATCACTAAATAGCTTGAAGCTAAATCAAAATTGTATTTGTGTTTGGGCCGAACCTTGGAAATCTTTTCATTTTTTGAGTTCATTGATTTTTACATATCCGGAAATTGTCTATTATTTTGTTACTTGTTGTCAAGATTATTTCATAGCTGTGTATTTTATTTCAATTTAATGATGATATATCTCCTGAGGTTATACATTGTATCCATTAGAATTGAAGAAAATACTGGATTCATTTGATTGATACAATTTTGTGCAATTCATTTAATATTGTTTTTCCAGTCAGAAGATGAAAGTAATAGATTATAGCTAATTTCCTTCATATCTGTTACAAGTTGATTATATCCGATTTGATGTAATGCACATACACGGATTTATTTAGATGAACCAATTTTATATTTGCTTAAATGTACTTTCATTTAATATAGTGATTATATCGATATTTCATTTGATCTGACAAAACATAATTTATATATGAATATAGACAAAGAAAACTATCGAACCGGATAGTGTAATAAATAAACAATAAACAAAAACAAAGTATCAATCGGCTGAGTAAGCAAAAACCAAAATGAAAGAAACGTCTTATCATAGGACCATATTGAAGGGGCTTGAGTTTTCTGCCTAGTTATTGTGTTATTTTATCTACATAAAAAGTCTAATGGATCCGTTCGGCCTTTTTTACTCGCTAAATTAAACCCCACGGCAGCTATATATATATATATATATATATATATATATATATATATATATATATATATATATATATTTATACACATTTTGAATAACTGAATCCGTGTGTTAAATAGTACCTTTTTTATTTTATTTTCATCAATTTTTCTGATATTTTTTTTGTATCAAAAGCAAACAGCAATAGATTATATATAGGTTTCACGAACGTTTTAGATTATTCGTTGAATCATCCTGAACTATATATACATATATATATATATATATATATATATATATATATATATATATGTGTGTGTGTCTGTGTCTGTGTATGTGTTTGTGTGTATGCATATTATATAAGTATATATATATACATATATATATATATGTGTATGTATATTATATGAGTATATATATATATATACATATATATATATATGTGTATGTATAATATATAAGTATATATATATATATATATGTATGTATATTATATGAATATATATATATGTATATGTATATATATATATGTGTATGTATAGTATATAATTATATATATATATATATATATATATATATATATATATCAAGGTTAATATACTTCCACAGGGTAAATTCTAAACAATTTTAGCTGTTTTCACGTAAAGAAATACAGTTGTTTACAAGGTATGAAACATGTAATTTATACATACATGTTTCCATCAGAGCTATGGATCGCCCGAACACTTCGCGCCACATTTTTTACTTACGGCTGTATTTCGAATTTAACGGAATTAATATCTTAGCGGTTTGTAATTACTTTTTTGAGTTGATTACGTGTCATATATCAAAAAATGACGTTGTTTCATTCCATCGAATACAGCCGTAAAAAAAAAATCGGCTCATAACGGCTCTCACCGCGAAATGTATTTAAATGCGTTGCCAATAAGATGTGTATAAATAAAAATGTATACCTAATAAACAGCTCTAATTATACTTTTTGTCGTGTGGGGTTTACTAAATTGAATCACACACACACATACATACAGACATACACATATATCCATTGATATATATATATATAAATATATATATATACATACGAATATATATATATATATATATATATATATATATATATATATATATATATATATATATCAATGGAGGCGCGAGAGCGCTCTATCTCTTAATCCAAAACACGAATGGCCTATGCTGGAAATCTCATTTCTTTGATCAATCATATCTAAACAACCAATGAACCAAATTAGTTAAAACTTTGCACAAAATGTTCCTTTGATATGTTCTATAAGTGTGTAGAATTTCAGCATCATTAGTCAAGGCAACTCAGATATCCAGAAAGTTCAATCATGAACTTATGTTATCTGTGTGTACGTACGTACGTATGTGCCACCTTGTATCTCATCAACTATCTGATGGATTCAGCTGATTTTTGGCAGAGATAGAGGTTCTAGGGTCTAGTTGATGGCATTTTAATTTCAGTTAACCATATGCCTTAGTTTTCCAGACAATTGAAAAAAACATTAAGACTGGCCATTGTATAGAGGCATATACTTTACAAAAGTAGTGACATTCCATGATAAACGCCGGTATACTGAAATCATATGCCCTTAATAGGGTTAAGATGAAAATTCATATACACTAAATGTACAAAAGCAAGGAAATTTCAAAATATTTACACTTTTATTGTCATTAAGGGTATGCGAGCACAACAGGGCTATGTATTTTACTGGTAGGAATTTTTCTTCAGCGCACCTCACACACTTCATCCACTCATGCATAGAGATTTATACTGTAGTGAGGTGATAATTAAATGGTTTGGTTTATATGTAGTCATACCCTTAATTAATGACAATAAAAGTGTAAAAAATTGGGAATACATATATATATATATATATATATATATATATATGTATATATATATATATATATGTATATACATATATATATATATATATATATATATATATATATATATACATATATATATATATATACATATATAACTATATATATATATATACATATATGTATATACTTATTTTACTAAAATTGGGAAGAAGAAACCTTACACTGCTCGATTATTAGAATACAGTTTTCCTAAGAAAATAATTTAATATCAGAACTTAATATTGACAACATTGATCTGATTATACTTTGAAAGATTATAACACAATTAAGTTGATTAGACCGTTTTCCATTACGTAAGCGGTTATTTTTAAAGGTGCTTGTTTACATACATTGAAGACAAGTTACATTAAAACACTAAGCCAGCTGTAACGCCATGATTTCTGATGTGCAACTTATTTACTTATGCCTGATTAATCGTATACAGTGCTTTTACATAGAAATAAAAACCATTACTCGTTCCCAGATAACAAACAACATCAGTGGCTATTTAAAAATGTGACTATATGTATTATTCACATAATTTATTGACTAAACTAACTACTATTTCTCTGTATTAACTCCTAATAGCCGTTTTCTATGAGTCGTTTTATTTTCATTTTAGCTTTGTTTTTTTTTGTTTTTAATATGACGCTTGCGTTTCTATACCAACATATTATGAGATTTAAATTAAATTATCAGGGTATTATTTCTCTGATGAATTTTTAATTAAACACCATTCTTAATATACTATAATTAATGTTGCTAAATCATTTTTGTTTATCACTATATATACATTTATTGGATGTCAATGTCTTCCAACATTTACGATATTTTAATATATGAATAATTACTTATTATATAAAAGCAATGCATTTCTTTCTATTTCCCTATGTAATGTTTCCAAGATCGATCGGAATGCTGAGGAGTAATAGTGTAATTTGTTCTCTTTAACTGTGAACCAAAATAAAAATGGCGACTTGGTTACGAATTAAACCGACATGCATCATGATTAATATAATTTCATATTTAAATTATTATTCGTGTTATTTGACGCCATTGAACTTTTGATTTCAACAATTATTCGTTTGATAGAAAATAACAAAATAATAGTTTTATTTATGAAACGCGTAGTTACCAAAAATCACAGAAAACGCGAACTTATCTTATAATTTGATTATTAGTCTTATAATCAAGCATGGTAATAGCTTACATATTTAAATATATATATATATATATATATATATATATATATATATATATATATATATATATATATATATGTGTGTGTGTATGTATATATGTATATATATATGTATATATATATGCATATATATGCATATATATGTATATATATATATATATGTGTATATAGAGATATAGATATATATATATACGTATATGTATATGTATATATATGTATATATATGTATATATATGTATATGTATATATATATGTATATATATGTGTATATATATATATGTATATATATATATATATATATATATATATATATATACTAATGATAATAGAATTAACGATAAGCGAAATATCGTAGTGATCCATCTCGATAAAATAAAGCTAAATACGTTGAGTAGAGCAATCAATATTAAAGAAAGAAAGATGAAGATAAAGAATTGTACATGAATTAATACTAATTTTATTACATCGAAAGTTCAGATGCAAGGAGTTACATTAATCCTTAAACCATGGTTTTTCAAAGATAAAACTCTTCTCGTCAGAGGATAAATTATATATATATAAATACCATATTACCAGATTAATCCTCTGACAGGAAGAGTTTTATCTTTGAAAAATCATGGTTTAAGGATTAATGTAACTCTCTGAACTTTCGATGTAATAAAATTTGTATTAATTCATGTACAATTCTTTATCTTCATCTTTCTTTCTTTAATATATATATATATATATATATATATATATATATATATATATATATATATATAATCAAATAATTAAATAAATATGCCAAGTTTTAGTTTGTTTAATTTAAAATATGTTTATTGTTCAAATTTACCTATTTTTCAATGCATTATTTTTTTTAAGGAAATGGAGATTTTATTAATTTTAAATATACTTTCAAGTAATACGTCACATTATTACTGTTTGAAAAATAGCTAATAACACCTCATATAGTCCTTGGGTTAAAACGCTATTTGTATGGGAATATAAAATGACGGGTCAGAACCCATGTTGACACTCCATCTTCCAAGTATAACCTCGTTCGGTCAAATCGAATTTTCCGATGTGACAGTCACTGATTAGCCTTTATAGCAACCCGAAGGCACTCTTCTCATGGATAAAAAGCTAAATGGACAAGAACGACCTCAAAGAATAGAGAGTGCCTTCCAGCATCGGTTTTCTACCTTGATGTCATTCGAAAATAAACAAAAATGACTTACAGTTTTATCGACTAGAACGCCGGCGGTCTTTATTCTTTAGGATTGTTCATGTTTATATTCTATCATAAAAACATTTTTTTCTTTTATCTCTGATCCACTTTTGTTCTTATTTAGTTTTACCAATACTTTTTAAAAATGTTGTTATGATATTTTGAGTTGACATATTAACCGCACTTAGAAATTTGCTAGATGAAAGTGTCTATGATTTTTTAATGCGTGCACAACAAATTTCTTTGAGGTACAAGAATCTTCTTTCCCTCTCTATCTATCTATATATATATATATATATATATATATATATATATATATATATATACATGAAATTAAAAATGGAACAGTAGAAAACCCACAAGCTCAACGATTCGCCCGATGTGATGTGGGCTTTTTCAAGAGCGGATGAAAAGTGTGCTAAAAATGATAAAATACGGGAAGGTCATATTTGCATATATTTCCGTCTATAAAAACCCTACCACTATATATATTCCCCACTTATATTACCTTCTTGTCTTTTATCATTTTTAGCACACTTTTCATCCGCTCTTGAAAAAGCCCACATCACATCGGGCGAATCGTTGAGCTTGTGGGTTTTCTACTGTTCCATTTTTAATTTCATGTATATATATATATATATATATATATATATATATATATATATATATATATATATATATACAGATAGAGAGGGAAAGAAGATTCTTGTACCTCAAAGAAATTTGTATATATATATATATATATATATATATATATATATATATATATATATATATATATATATATATCACTGGCGAGGTTACCTTGCGTCGCTTGGTAGAAGTCGACTTTTTTTCATTATTAACAATTGATTTCTGCCTGTTGTGATACTGCATAACTACTCTAGGTAAAACTTACGAAAAATACGCGAATAAAATCTGATGTATACAACAAATACTTGAATAAAGCTTTTCAAATAAATATTCGAGATCATTTCGTTTTGGAAGTAAAACTTTAATCTCTTCTCTATCTCATACACTCTCTCTCTCTAGCTATCACGTTTGTTTCTCTCTCTCTAGCGCGGGCTGTGCTCATAATAAAGCATGCACGTAGCCTAATTTCTATTTTAGTTAGACAAATATTAAGAATATAGGAATATATTGTTTTTTTTTTAAATTAAAGCAATTTTATTTTCATTTTAAGTTATTAAGATTGGCTCATTCTTTCATTGGTCATACGAAATAAATGTAAAACGTTATTATTCCCATCTTTCTATATTATTGCCAGTTTTTATAAATATCCCGCCCGTCTTTCTTTGCTCATGAACCTACATTTGCATACTCGATTATTAAAACGGGTCGGACAGACGTACGTGCGTGTGTATTATAAAATAAATTATAACTTAGCAAACATGTTTGTGCAATATAACAGCTCGGTGCATTACAGTATTGCCATTGTCTTTGATTATTTGTTCAAATTTAGTATACAATATTAAGTCGATCAGATGTACGATATTATACCTAACTACATCGCACAAGTCAATACTTGATTCTGACTGTTTTTATTCAACAATTTTATTAGAACAAGTATACTATATTCTAATTCAATTTCTTCCAAGTAGTCTTCTTAATGTTTTTTTTTTCAAAATACATATGTTTATGTGTGTCTATTTCTGAAATGTTTATAATAGGTTGTCACATATTGCAATTCTATGAAACTTCCAAACCAAGGCAAACCTCAGGATATTAGTTTAGCATCTTTGGCCAGAACAGATTATACAGTTTGATACTTGGCTTTTATTTTACTTTGACATCCACCTTCGAGATAATAACTACACAAAATAAAAAATAAAAAAAAAAATTTTCTGCCTTGCATTCATAGATATAAAACGATCCCGTATTTAGAAAAAAGGAAACGGTGATAGCATACTACGAAAATGAAATTAACTTAGCGTATGTTTATATACCTATTGGTTAAGGTCTCGCTAGTCGTGTTACATTATGACGGGCCCTGTATTTTGAAAACGGGTAAAGTAGCTAGTATGAATTATGAACTGGGTGAAAGAAACAGGATTAAGTGCAATTTAGGTGCATAGATAATTTGGGACGCATGAGTGGATGGACGTACAGAGAGATCGCTTAACTTGCGCGATTTGTAACGGAGTCATCTCGTGCAAAGTTGGTGCGATGTGTTCTCACGATTCGCGGGGACAGTTGACGAGACCTCGGGGTCGAGGGTTAGGTCACACCTGTGCGTCGATCACGGAGATTTCGTGACGTCACAGTTTTCCCGGTGGGAAAACTTGAGTCGAGATTTCAGTTCTTGACTGGAAGCCGACGAGTCAAGACGCATTAGTCATGTAACGATTAAATAAGAGTGGAACACGGATCCCCAAAATGAGAGTCAGACGATGCCCCCCTCTTTCTTCCCTTACAAGTGATTACGTGATTAATTAGTTAAGCAACTAGTGTAAGCTTCTCTCTCTCTGTTTCAACGACAAGCTAATGGAGGAAAATAAATGGATCGAACTAAAAGCGAAGGCTTGTTATATTTTATTGTGTAGATTCGTTTCAGTTACAGAAAGAAACCGCCGGCCCGATAATGTAACAACGACAAAGCGTCTGCAGAGAATGGTGGCGGCGACGGAGTGACTAAGAATGGCAGCTAGCGTGCAGGCATTGAAAGCAGAGAGAAAAAGAAAGGGATATTTTATTACTGAATTGCGTCTACTGCTGTGTCGGCCGAAAGGGGGAGATTAAAAGCCGGGATCGAATAGCAAGACCACCAGACGTCGCCGGATCGAGAAACGACATATCGTCCCGTTAGCAAGCGATGCCGTTCGCTTGATCAACAAAGGAGCTGTTCTACAACGCCAGAGATTCCGACATTACAACGTGATAATATCAACCTGTTATCGAACAGTCGTAGACTTAAAGTAGATTGTTCCGATACAAGGTGTTACTTCCAGTTAGTTTATTGACATTAATTAGACACGTTACACCTAGTATAAGAGTACATAGAGTAGATACTAGATAATAATTCACGTGCGATCAGAGAGGAAAATATACAATATTATTCGCAGTTGCTACTAAAAAAACACATATGATTTGCCATGAATTAACTTTCTCATTATATTATCATTAGAAAGTGTAACGTGTCAGTTGCCGCTTATAAATCCGATTTATTTGTGTCTAAAGAAAAGTATATTTGAACGTCGATTGACACATTAACCTGTTTGTGCACATTATCAACGCTAACCACCTGGATAGATACTTTGTTAAGCTACGATTGAAAATGTAGTTTAATATAACATAATTAAATGTTACATTAGTTAAGATGAACAACTAGCAATCAACTGTCTGTTATTTGAAGTATAAACATGTTTTTAATCTGAAATAATATAACTCTATACTTCGTAGGTTAACACCTCTAAAAATGCACTTTCATATCATTTGGAAAAAATGACACTCTACTATCGAAATATATTCCTGGCAAAAATAAATCACTATAGTTCATTAAGGTTTTATCATGATATCGTTTTGGGCTACGTCAGAGAAAAGTATAAAAACTCCCAAGCAACGCGGGGTCGGTTTATATTTGTCTGTATCTTTATTCTTAATGTAAAGAAATATTAGAAAATATATATAAGAACAAAAAGGGTATTTATATGCATACATTTCCGCTGAAGACAATCGGAGCGATCCTGAATCTCTACATTCATCCATGATATATTTATGGGGACAACATCTCATTTATAATTTCAAATATTTCCTATTTTTAATGAATTTAAATAGTATGTATTCGGGTAGACAATGAAAATAGTCTCGAAACTGTACCGACATTAACATGTTAGTAGCTTTAAATGTATATATCCGATTCAATGATAGTTAAACCACATTTATTAGATACTAATTCATAACGCATAAAACACAATATCTTCTGATTATATTGACATGAAGTGTAGTCAAAATGTGTATATGGTGATATGAGCATAGTGAGAAATAAGATAATGTTTATCATTAAATCCTGGGAACGTCGGATTCTTCTGCCAATATATAATATTGTTATTTACCGAGACACACACACATATCCCTACATATCTAGTAAAACGGAGCTGTTAAACCTGACATCGTAATATGGGACAAAGGGGAGAAAGTCAGTGCCCCTAATGATGCAGGCTTAAACAGAGCTAAATGGGACATATTACTAAATACGAAAGTCTTATGTACAACATGAAAAGAAACTGGTTTCTTACCATCATACAATTAATTATAGGAGCAACAGGACCAATGAAAAAGAATTTCAAAAGCTATCTGGCGAGTATACCCGGTTAACCAAGTGCAAGAGAAATACAAACAATTGCACTTAAAAGGGACGGTTAGAATCTTTAAAAAATATCTAGGCTGGAGTTTCTGAAATAGCCGGTGGATGTCTGGCATCTGGTAGGATGTCCCATCTCAACCAAAACGGAAAGATAAGTATATATTGACGAGACCTTTTATATATATATATACTCAAGGGGATGCTTAAACTTCTAGAATTCGTATTTCAGCAAAAATGAATTTAAAGTACAGGTAAACGTATCTAAATTGGATAAGAAGCGGAAAATTTATAAAACATTCAAGATGTTGCGGTGAGAAGTGTAATGGCTTCAAAGGGCTTTCAGGAATTACACTTCAATTGGATTTATAATAATATACCTACTACTAAATGTTCATACAGCATCCGCCTATCAAATAAACCTTTGAAGTAGGCATGAGGTTTTTTTCGAAATAAACGTTAGATTATCGTTGTACACCTAAAATCAAATACATTCTAGAATTGTTGTATAAAGTGCGACAATTTCATTGACCTGTTATCATTGTAACCACGAATGATAGACACGCAGTTTATCTACTGCAAATACTATTATACAAAACATGAATGATAAGCTTTACTCAAGCCTTTCTTTTGTTATTGAAGGATTACACTTTTTGATTTTTGGTTCTCAAAATCGGCTTACAAAAGGTTATTCTTGAAGTGGAACACAAATACTAACAGACGAACGTACGTATGGATAACATATAGATCCTTAGATCTGTTTTACAGATGTAATAAAGTCGTTGACCACAAACGTTTGATGTATATATGGAAATACTAAATTGTTATTGTGTTATACTTTTGTTTATTTCCAGATTTTCTTTATCTCGCTTATGTGTGCCTTATTAAACTTATGAATAACGAATAATTAACGAATGACTACATAAGTATGTTTACTTAGAAAGACTTGCAGCCCAAATTTAGGAGCCCGACGATATATTTGAAACCGGGAATGCTGGTAGAAGTTCACAGATGTTACAAGTAATGGGAGCTACTTCGTACGACTCCGTTTATCACAAATATAGATTAGTATAACTGAAATCTGTGACGCACTAATTATCAAAATGTAAAAACAAATGTGGAAATATTTATGTTTATTTTTCAGAACATGAAACAATAGATGTCAATAACAAATTACGAAAAAAGTTTTATGAAGCTTCTCTTAGAAATAGAAATATTCACTAATATTTATTTTATCATGTTTCTTAACATTTTGAAAGTAATGATACAAATTAAGTGTTGATCTGGGTCAATGCTACAAGTGATCAAACTAATTCATTGAGAATAGAAAGTGGCAAAACGCGAATTTCAATTTACATGCACTTCTATTTTATATTGCCATCTGTTTTATAAATGCGTTAACTTGCGTTTCATTGGGAATCGACTATATATAATTGTCTAGTGTAATGGACAAATCACATAAACACCCTCAGCTGGATGGAAGGACCTCAGCAGTGTCATTGACGCGGATCCATTTGTGAATCACATGCACTGCACCATTCATTAACTAAAAAATACATTATTGGAAGCTACGGCCCGTAGGGGGCATAGCTTTATTGAATGCGTAAAGAAATCCCGGAATGCGCTGTGCAGCTGAAAGTAAACCGTTGTTTAAAATGTTATATGAACTGGTCCGAACATGGTTCGATAGAAGACATGCAACTAACACATCTGAGAGATCAACTTTCGTCAACTTAAAGACCTTCCTTACCCTCACGACTCTCACCAGCTTTATTCTTTTGTTAACACCGAATAATAAAAGTATACCAATATTTGTTGATACATTAGTGTTCGTCGTTATTTTTTAATCACAACAATATTTATTCGATACTGCTCACCTCCAGTGTGCATTACCACTATTACATCCGTGCAACTCCTGTTGTAAGCAAGGTGTCCTCAATACTTGCGCTGTTTTCCCCTGTTCTTCACTTCTTCATTGATAACCTCGCAGACGCCGGTTTAGTTTTGAAACTACTTATTTTTAATAGAACAAAGATAGAAACCAAATGCGTGTGTACGAGAAGAGAGAGATAGAGCGAGAGAGAGAGGGAAATATCAATAAGGAATACATTGGCGGAAGAGATACCATCAACAGATACAGGCAGGCAAACTTTCGGGTACCTGCATCTGCCGCCCGTTCCCCCAGTATGGCTGGCCAGTGTCGCAGAGTTAATCTGTACGTTCAGGTCGATGTCGGCAGACTAACAAGACGGATGGGTTTTTCGACGGAAGTGACGTATTTCTACACTTCCGCTATTACATTCCACCCTCATCTTAGGGCGCCCACCATTCGGGCAACCACTCACTATCTTACATATACATTATAATTATTATAAAGAGTCGCGTTATAGTGTCATGTACATATCCATTGTTCTTGAAATTATATTTTTCATTGCCTTATCAAATGTTGCATTTAAGACACATTGGTGACTAATTGATTTTATATTGTATGTGTAAGTAATAGTTGGGCTATACTTTATCCATTTAGCATACAATGAGCCCCAATGTAAATATTGTGGATACAATAATTATACCTAATTACTAACCAGATTACGTGTGACACGATATGTTTACTTATTCTATAAGTAATGTATATATTTACTGATTTGAATCTACTTTGCAGATAAATAGACACGTTGAGTTTATTTTTCTTAGTGTTAAACAAGAACGTTAGTGCCCACATTTAGTCTACTCCATTACTTTCCTTCATTCATCGTATACGTCATTACCTTCTCATGAACTGCTGTCAGGATAAAACTCCCATTCAATGCCACTTATATTCCTCACGCTTTCGCATCTTCACTTATTATATTTGTCAATTCTTCCCGCAAACTAAAACATACAATATCCTAATAAGTACGTAGGTTTTAGTGTTATATAGATGTGTGTATGTGTGTTGCCTCCATTTTCTCTGATATTTATGCTAATACATCTACATTAGAAAATCATGAATTTATATGACACTAATACAGAAGAACCACTTCAATTAATATGAATCTGTGATTATATATTTATAAATAGCTACGGTGGCGACAGACGTATTTTCTTATAAATCATTTAAAGAACATCGCTTAGAAAAAGTGGCAGTGATTCTACCACTGACATGTAACTTTAAACCTCTATATTTTCGATATTATCTCATCATACGTCGCAAAAACAGCCTTCGACGCATACCACAACAACTGAAACCTGTTTAACACCAAGAGTGTTATGTACGTTTATCTTGTATCCCGCATTTAAAAATCAAGCCACTAACTTGTTTTTTTTATTACTGGGAAGCTTAAAGTCAGTCGAACGAAATTCAGTTATCGACATTTATATCATAAAAAACTAGATGACAGAAAAGTGTATGCGTTTTTTTAAAAACTGATCCCATCACAGGTTTCTTTTCTTTAAATATAAATCTGTGAAAATTTTCTAGAAAATATTATAAGCGATCACCGTGAATTGTTTAGATATGTTAGTCATTTTAAAAGCAAAGCGGTACACTATTTTGAAGAGTAGTCTTAAAAAGTTATTGTAGCGAAAGTCATTGGTCAATATTTCTATCATGTGAAATTTCTAAACACAGATGTGATAAGTTGTGCATTTATTACTTAGATGCTCGTGGAAAAACAGTATTTAGGCACATTGTTACGGGATAGAACAGCCATAAATAGTTGTTTAGCGTATTAGATTTCATAAAAACACATTATTTGATTCCCATTAAAAATGTAGTAATACATTATTTAAACACAGACAAAAATAAAATTATGTATTGAAAAAGGATACCTGGAAGAGTCATGTATTTAAATAGCTTACATACGGATATATAAGGAAAGTAGATTTCACCATTAGCAAATAATGGTATTTCTTTAGTGGAATGGGCGTTTTAATATAAATCACGACTTTAAATAGACATCGAAGCCCGGTGAAGTAGCAAGTTTTCCTAGTGGTGTGCTACTTAACAATTTTTTGATAAGTATTTAATGTCATTAAATGAGACAATTAGTTTTCCCCCAGGAGCTGAGTTTACCACTCGACTTTGTAGTAGGTTCGCTTAACGATCTTATACATAATTGGTTCGATCAATCAAATAGAAAAGCGAAATCAATAACACAATAATCAATAACAAAATTGTACAAAATGTCTATTTCATCAATAAATCGTAAATAATGAAATGCTAAAACTTGAGTTTAAGTTGTGCGAGTGTGTAAATGTCTGAGAACGGAAATTCGATGAACATAGAATTGCATATACAAGAGCTTGTCATCTGCTTGAGAATATGGATCAGAATGTTTAATACGTTAACAGTATACACTTTTTTTAATAAGTGTTCATTATATTCAGTTCAGAAATTTCAATTGTCTGAGTTGAGTTTGAAACGATACACATGCTGATTATGAAATATACAAGCGTGGGTGTGCATGTGTTAATAAGGGTTCACACAATTAATTGTCGCCTTATAAATTAGTAATATATCAGCAGTCGGTGTTTTTAAAAGTTGCTAATAGAATCGACGAAAACAGATATGATGCGTTTTGACTTGCTGTACGCTGGTTTTCCACTTTTAACAGGACATCAAAACTGTTTTGCCGATTAATAGCTTATAATGGTTGCATTAGCCATAACCACATCACTAATCCTCAACCACTAGTATGAACATTCAAATAAGCTGAAATAATGAGATTCAAACAGTGAGCATAAGTCACATTTGAGTCTCGCACTATACCTTATAAGACACATCAATATTCAGCTAGAAATAAAGATAAAGCATTTAGTCATGTTTTATCCAACAATAATACATTCTTAATTATGCGTGTATCTCCGTAAAGCACACACAATATCAAGTGCAAAGCTTTAAAACGTGGGGGATTGCAGCTCCCTAAATAGATTTCGATCGTTGTGTCATAACTCTACCAGTCACTTAATTGCGAAAAGAGACACACCTCCCATTCTGACGACTGTAATTAAAATTTAGCAGCCAATTTATACACGTCAATCGCTCAACGTCCGACTAGTATCTAGTCTGATGTTACATTTATCTGTTTTTTTCTCGTTAAGTGATTGAGAAATCGTTCTTTATTAAAGCAATTGTGTTGTTTGTTTTAATGTAGAGGACATTCTTTTAAAGACATGGGTTTAGATACCGACTATGTGTCTAAGCAAGTAAATAGGGGCCACGAGTGTATTCTATTTACGTGATTCTCAACGGAGACAACGACATATACTTGCTCGGTTGTTAATGTTAGTAAATCAAGCATCCAGTCGAGCCGTTCAGTCGTATCTACTCTAACGTATGTTCTTTTGGCTAAGATGAAAGTGTATCTGTTCCGATGGATACTGCACCCCATAGACTGGTATTGTCTTGGCCTTCGGGGCTTGATTTACGCTGGTCTATGGGTCTGTCCTGTGCAGTTCTAGGAGGTCCACCCTCCCAGGCTTCGCATCCCCGCTTTGGGGAGGAGTAAGTTTATTGCTTACTGACTGAGGCGCACCTACTGGGAATGCTGACGGGCCCCCCAGGCAATTTTTAAACCCCCCTTTCTCGACCCGACCTTGGGTCACATCTTACTTGTGGGAATAAGATAAAAACTGGCCTTGTGCCTAACTCCTGGAGAGGAGTAAACCAATACTCTAACGTATGTTGCAACACAAGTTTAGTGAGAAAAAGCTTATCTACTGACATTTTTAAAATATATAAAAATCTCGAAAGAATCTAATTTAAAGTAGATGAATTGAATAATCGCATCATGTATTAAAAATGTCGATAGTGATACAAACTCTGACGAAATATGCGCCGAATGTACGTCGGCATCTTCCGGCAGTGTACGTACGCCATCGAAACAGCTGCTGCGAAGGCTCACAGCGATGAAACAAAAACATTGCTGCGTCGCAGTTTTTTTTCATTTTTAAGAAAAGTTTCAAGTAAATACATTCTTTTGTCGGAAAAACAACTAGTAAATGTTTTGGCTTATATATATATATATATATATATATATATATATATATATATATATATATATATATATATATATATATATATAACGAACAATACATAAGTAAACAGCTGTTATTAAAGAAGTGTGTTTTCCAAGAAAAGTGTCATTACTTTTTACAAGAATATAATATATCTGATTGAAATAAATATTTTTTTTATTTAGTAACAAGAATCAATGTATGTGACAAGAATCGATGTAGGTATATTTGTAAGAATCGGGGTATAAAAACGAGGACGGAAATCTTAGAAAATAAGGGAAAAATATTTGACCAAAGATTGAACTCTCAGTGAAAGCACAGTTTGTAATTTGAATAGAATGTTGTCTGTCCGAGAACTACGAGATTTTTTAGTAGTAAAACCAGACATGTTGGTGCCACCAGAGAGTCAAGTTTTTGAGACAAGCGTCATTTATAAATGTGAGGCAGGCGAGGATAGACACCGAGAAAAAAGTTTGGAAGGATAATAAATAATCTTACGTTAGAAACCGTTTTATTGGTGAACACCAGACTTTAATTCTATTATATATAATAGCCTATAGTGGTATATGTTCACTTACTCTCTTGAACGTAGGCTAATTAAATAATGCCTAAAGAGTGTAAAGGTATACTCTCAATTTCTTAGGTCGTGTTAACGCTTAATTCATTTTACATATGTTTATTCTTACAAAAAAACTACTCTTTCATTCTTTAGTTGTTTTTCTACCTATAAATGGCGATTATTTGAATTATGTTTTATTTCTAAGGCAGTATTACTGAATTAATTTAGTATTATTTCCATGAGTACAACAATTGTACAGTATTACAACTATCTATAAATATAAAAATATAATCTTAATAAATTCAATCATTTCCTGGTAAGTATTGTTTACATAGGTTGCATGTTTGCAGAGCGATGCACACTTACTTATACACAATGCATTCCAACTCCACAGGAATGAAACGTTATAAACTAATATGATTTGTATTTTATATATTTAAATCTATTTTATTCTATTAATACTGTTTGGAAATATGTAAAACGAAAATAAATAACATTTAATCAAATAAAGTTATGCTTTGTATAGAGTCATATCTAGAAATAAGTAAACAGTTTACCTTTAAAATATTGGTTATATCAACTAAATCTTTTTAACGTACAGACATGTAAACGTTACGAATACCAACTATCCTTTATAAAAGTTTATCCAATAACGTTAATAGAATTTAACCTAATATAAATGTAGAATCATCTCTCTCCTATATATATATATATATATATATATATATATATATATATATATATATATATATATATATATATGTATATATATATATATATATATATATATATAATGACATTTGATACACATCTTAAATATTTGCATTTTCAAATGGTAGGTTGTGCTTATAGTATGCCCAGAAGAACGTTTTTAAAATACACGAAGAAAATGAAATTTGGAGAAAAAATATATATATAATCAGAAGAAAATCCGCCTCGGGACGGGTAAAATGAATTCCATAAACAAACCAGTCTTGCACCGAAGTTATATAATGTTACGAAGATTTAAATCAATATATAATACTACTAAAGTATATGTATAACATTTTTAACCAATATTGACTCAAATCCTGCAAGTAATTTTGATAGTAGAGTTAAGCTTATGAGGTCTTAAGAAAACATGCAAATTCAAGGAACCTTGCTTAATTGCTGTCTAATGACTACTGATAAAATGTAAAACAAATCTCAAATATTTGGATTTTCAAATGTAAGATTTGGCTTGCATTATGTCAAGACACACCCCTTTAAAATACTCGTAAAATACTAACATTTGAAGAATATTTATTAATCGATGTCTATTATGCTCGTGTTAAAACTTTAAAACTTCAAGATATATTTGATTTCCCACAAAAGTTGCTCACCAACTTATACGCCGTTTTTATAAAAAAGATGAAGAAAAATATAGCCTCTATTACCCACGTTTACTTTCATGAATTTAAATTGTGTAAGTCACTCATGGAACTACACCAGTTTGATGTTTAAACGTTTAACGACCTGACATACGGCGTGTAATCCTACGTCATAACACAATTATTTAAAGACCAGGGTGTTATAATATCTCTACATCATCTGTCAGATCGATTCTAATCAAAATGAACCTAAATCAACATGGTAACGGATAACTTCTACAACTTTGAGTCCGTCTTCCTCCTTCTCTTCCTCCTCCTCCTCCTTCTTTGTTTAATTCCCTGGTGTCATTCATTTTTAATTACTACTAATCTTCACTTACGGCGTTCCGTTCGGCTTTTACATGCTGAATCAAAGCTAACTGCTAATTTTGTTTCTTTCTTTTTCTTTTTTAACATTTCTTTCTTTCTCCCTGTTTACTGTTTATTACACGTGACTATATTTTTTTCCAAATTGCGTTCTTTCTACAAATTTTAAATTGTTCTGTTTTTAATGAAATTCATGTTGCCAACTTATGATGATTGTCATAACAATTGAAATATTTTGGTAAATCTTTTCAATATGTATTTTTGAGTTTATATTTTGGCTAGTTGCTGATTTGCTTATTCTTTTTTATTTTACATTTTCTCTGAAACGTTGTATTTTATTCCTCATATATATATATATATATATATATATATATATATATATGTATATATATATATATATATATATATATATATATATATATATGAATGTTATTTATTTTATTATCGGTAAGGAATATAGCTAAATATAATTTGTATTCTTGAGATGTAATGCCAGTTTATTTTAACGGTTGTTTTACATGGCTTATCTGATAATACTTATGAACTATTTAAAGAGTTACATTAAAAAAGATCGCGCAGAAAATCTATTAACACTGATTGTCAATTTGTAGTTATTTTTTAAGCAAATCGTTTCATACTAGGCATGATTCCACTTGATGTATAAGTAGAACCATACTACTTCAAGGTCTACAACTAGCTAACGATAAGTGTTATACGGATAGTGTCTGACCATGAAAACAAAAGGTATTTCTTTCTTTGTTAGAAACATCGTTCGCGGAATGTAAGGACTAAAAGAACAAAATAAGGGCAGCGAGAGTTACAAGGCCGCCTAAAGTATACCGAAGGCCAACTTTCTACTTTTAGTAACATTATTATATTTGAAAGAATATATGATTAGTCATATATTTTGTTGTTAATTAAACGCGCAGAACTGTTGATATTGACTTGTAGAAGCAGTTAATAATGGTTGCATTGTAAGTCTAATGTTTTACTACAAAACATTGAATCAACGATGGAGAAAATATAGAGCATGGATAAGGAGAATATTTCAGAAACATACATTTTCCATAGAGAAGTCAGCTATTTCAGAGTTGTGTTATTACCCATATCAGATATACACACACCCACAAGAACATTTCTCGATTGCTCTATCATATTCCTTTGCAATATCCATCGAGATTGTTTCCATTAATTTTCCTCTTCATCATTACTTTATACATAATTAAATTAACAAACTATTTTTCTATTATTATTGTAATGTGTTAATTTCTAGACACGCGTGCGTGTATCTGCATGTCTGCCTCAAAATAAAATATCATTCCATACAATTATGAATTATGTTATCCGCCTGTTTTATTTATTCAAATAACCGCCAATATGGTTTATGCTTCAGATGCTAATATCAAACCTACAGCACCCAAAGGTGCAATATATTTGAACCTCTACTCCATCTCCGTATTAATAATAAACAATGTATAGACATTTGCTCGTCTGAAAACGCTATTGTTTTTTATTCACATTGGTTGACGCTGTTTTAAAATCAGTCTCCGGGCTCTACTGATTTTCATTTCCAATTGAAAATATCACTGAATTGAACTCTTGAGAATAATTTCATAAGAAACCGTTAGATTCTCGTGTCTCTCAATACTGAAAGTCGTCAATGTGCTTGGCAATTATCGATTTAACTGCAGTCACGTTCACCATAAAAGTCATTGTGTGAACTTGGCTCAATTTAAAAGCTGCGGAAATCTAAGTGTTTCACTAGTGACCCATGACACTTATTTTGTTAGTTTATTATAATTAAATTAAAGCCAAACATTATGTTAATTAGTTTATGATGAAATTGAAAATGTATTATTTGCAATTGATATTGTACATTTACTTGTGAATAAAACCAATGTACCATATAATTGTTTTCTTCTATCCATATTCGTTCTTAATAGCCCGGCACGCATTATTAATTATTATAGATGTATTCGTCAGTATATTATCATTCGAACATTAGTCATTAGCGTAATGTAGTTACACTTTTAAATAGCGCACACAGTAATAAAGAATGTGGTAAATGCCAGTGGCTCATCTCGCGTTCATTATACAAATTTATCCAACAAATTTAGCGGATGTCTCACAGTCTAAGGAAGCAACTGACACGACAGACCACTGGCGCCTTTTGCAACATACACATTTATTACTATACATACTACGAGCTGATTTGACACGGCGCCGTCTGAGTGAAGCAAAATATTAATATATCTACATATCTCGGACGTCTTCCCGGACTGATTTTCTAACGTAGCAGTCTTAACTATTCAATATATAAAAATAACACGTAATTAGCCTCGCCGTAGGTATTGTATTTTTTTATAAATATGTTTTTAGACATAAATGCAGTCAATGTACCCCTGTCCGGGATTTTAATACACATTTGTTTGTACATATGTAAATATATGTATACCATGTATCTGATGACATTTGCATACACAGTAATGCATATATTAAATATACTAAAATATGTGTTTGTGACTAAATCCGAAACTAATGGTAACAAAAAATATTGTGAATAAATAATATGTATAATGTAAGTGAAAAAAACAACAATATTATTTGATATTTGACCTGACGAAAGAAGAATACTGTTTTCATTAGAATACAACACTAAACATGTTTAATTTTGTTTCACCCCACGACCAAAAATAAGTGAGCACACATCTTCTTGCGTTTATGAATAAGAAGTAAAAATGGTTAAAATTAGTTAAACATTATACTTCTATTTCATTTTCTTTTCAGTTAAACGAAAAACAATATATATGATGTGATGATTTGTAAAAGTCAATCAGAAAAAGGTTAATGATATTGACGTGAATGCTTTGAGAATGTAAGCCGGCTAGTTTATAATGATATAAGCATAGGTTTTCTGTTTCTTAAACCCATTTAAAAAAGTAATTTTAAATTAAAAAATATCTTTTCACTATCAGTTAAATAAAAAGAGGAACTCTGAGTAAATGTTTCGTCCGTCGTAAAAGGAAACGCGTATTGTTCAGAAGACGAAGCTGTATTGAGTAACTATAAAAATGTATGAAACACCTTTTATTGTAAGAAAGAAACAGATAAAGTGCAAGCATATTCAGATTTTGGTGTTCTTACCCTGAAACCACGATCTCAGAGTTTAGAGAAAACACGTATATTGAAGAAAAGGATAATATAAATGAGCAACAAGAGCGCTGGTACGTTAATCCTGACTGTCAGTAGAGACTGAAGTTTATTCAACACTTAAGAGTAAGTGCTCCGAGTATTTATGGTATATTGAAGAGTCCAAACTCCGTTATAGGCAAGGTCCTAAAAACTCCCTCCACAGACTTACCTCCTCAGGTGTCAAAGTATCGTTTACGTTTTGGATTGCTACTATTCTGGGGTTGATTGAGGTAGCTATATGTAAAAAGGTGTGTATCTAATAACAATGACATCTTCCTTGAGCGTGCTGCTGGTGTATTCTGATTGTCGTTCCCTAATTTTGTGTAGCTGCCTCTTATGAGGGCACTGAGGACATTTATCAAATTCAGATCTGATATCCCCCAGTTTTTTTTTTAATTTCTAGACTCCTGATTTCTGATTCAATCCTTGAATTTACACCAAAATGTCTTCTTTTATTTTGACATTCAACTTCAAGCCAAGTCATCTTATATTGCATACTTTTTAGAAGTTCTGAACACAATATGAGTTGAAACCTTAGCGATTACAGCTCCTGAACGATTAAATCACTATCTTTAACCTTTAGTTTGTTATAAAGAAAATGTGACTAAAATTATTTTAGTTTAGTATTAGCTATTTGCAGCGTGAATTATGTGTCATTATGTGCTTTCATTTCTGCCGACAATTTATTTTGCGTCCATTTCATACGATTTTTATGGTTGAAACTAATTTCCTTTTTTGGTGTTTCTCACTCGATACAACGGATGTTTATTTTCTGCAATGATGATTGCGTAGTAACTCCCAGAAACAGCACCGTGGAATCAAGTCTACGTCAAACAAGTTATAATTCGATTAGTTTTACTTTTGTCATAAAATGTTTAAAGTAATGTCTTAATCATGTGATTCTGGAATTTTATTATTTCACCAGTCAGCCTTCTGGCTATTAACATGGTCGGTTTTCTCAACTTTATCTATGTATGCATGTTGATAATCGACACGTCTGAACACCAATCCAATTATAATTTTACAGTTTTATTTAGGATTCTTACCTGAACATATTTTCTAAAACTTCCACCGCTATATTTGTTCGTTTCTGTGGATAAACCAGATTTTTATTTCCTTTATTCGTTCTTCAATGTAAACTCCTGTGTCCAATTTTTTTACAAGTTAGGCAAATTTCAAAACAATATAAGCAATATGTTACCAAATGAAGATGTCAACAAATAACACTACTACACACCATCTAGGAAAAATCGTTCATTACAAAGTATATCTCTCTTAAGGAAGCATATAATAAAATTAACACTTATAATCGCATTAAGCCCATCCTAATTAGATGGCAATGATCCATTCCAGAAAATATTAATAATATACAAGTTTATATCAATGGCCGTAATACTAATTTTTTTTTAATTTTAACGTTAACAACTGCGTCAATTTTATTAATTAATTTTATATGATGATTGATTAAAACCTTGAACAATTACATTACGCGATTTATTTTTAAGAATTAATGTAATTTTAGATTAAATTAAAATTCTTAAATAATAAATATAACTAATTTATTGTTAAGGCACCTCTAATAATTTCTTACATGCGTCGGAACGATAATTACATTTATTTTTTATGAATACACCTAAGAGTAGTTTTTACTTTTAAGTGTGAAAAAGAAAATTAAAGTCAATAACTACACTGACAATATTCATTGCAAAACAAATTAAAACATTAAATATTATTTATAAATAAATAAATAGAATTCAATTGTGAATAAAAGTGTAATACTTGAATTCTAATTATTTATTAATAAATAATTGTTTTACCCATTTTAAATGATATTTATTAATATAAAATGACAAAACAAATACAAATTTACGTTTTATATTTCCAAATAATTGACGAATTTTTTAAATTAACGAAACTGTGGTATATCTAAAAATAAAATGTTGAGGACGGTGTGGGAGGATTAAGTGGTATTTGGTGTGCTGATTTAACAAATGTATATTTATTTCGAATGATCATGTTTTGATTCATGTTTACTTAACTAATTTCAAAACAATTCAAGGTAACTTGACCGTTTAGCGCACAAACAAACAAATATTTTACATATGTCTTACATAGAACCTCAAAGTAAACACAGATTGTATCATTGTCAATCAGCCATCTTGAATTTATAATGAAATATATATTTTAACATATATATATATATATATATATATATATATATATATATATATGTATATATATATATATGTATGCACTGTATATTACTAATATAAATGTGTATAATGCATATAAATAAATAATACATAATTTAGATATGTATCATATCTGTATAGAAAACATGTAATATGCTTGTTTAAAATACTGAGCTAGTTGTAAGAATAAACCTAATCGAACTGTTAATATCATTGGCTCTTAGATTCAGAACACCTGCTTCACGTCGCCTATCTGGCGCAACTGGCCGGCATCTGCTTATGTAGCGGCATCCAATGCCGACTCAGGAAAATATCGACGTCAATTATGTATCAACAAAGTTTTAGTTTATATACATATATATCTATATATATATATATAAATATATATAAGGAACTTTTTGAAATAGCTTTTAAAGGGAGCATAATTGTATTCATCTCGGTAAACATAAAAAAACACTTTCTGAGTTGATCAATCGCACGAAGAACTCGTACGCTTTTAGACACACTATTCTCCATATATTTTCTGGTAAGTAATAATATGTGTCTCTGCTTAATTAGACGTTTGCAATGGAGTTTGTGAAGTTTATATTATTTTTCTAGTGTTATTATCTTGTAGCAACATATTTAATATGTACCATACGGTGTATACATTTAATAAACATGCATTATTTATTTTACTTAATTATTGCCAGCAATGAAATATTTTAAGTATCAGTTATACATAAATCTCTACAACATACTTTGATTCGGAGTCAGCATACCTGATCTCAGAGGTTACGACCGTATCCATCAAGTGAATCACTCACTCACAACTGTAATTTTAGTAATGCACTTAATTGTCCGCTTTAATGTATAATACTATATTATACTTATTATTTGCAATAGGAATTAACGATACTCCTGTATATTTCTCATATCTGTGTTTGTTTAATTCTGATAAATATTTGTAGGCAATTTGTCGACATAGACATTAATGCAGTGTTATTCATGCTGCTTTATACACAGCTACAAAATAATTATTCAATGCTTATATGTTCGGCAATAAAGTAGGGGGTGGGGCTGATATGCATATTGGAATGTTTGATTCATAAGAGTTGCTAAAAATCGCCTGTAAATTAATTGCTTTGCACAAAAAAGTATACTATATACTGTAAGGTGTGCCATCATTACGATTTTGCTGATTTTGTTATATAGGTGGCGATAGAAAGATATTCCACGAAATAAAAACGAATTCTCTTTCAAAACAGTTGATAACAATAGATTTATTTATGAGTTTTAGAAATAGTACAGATAATAACGGTATTTTTTGCAAATAACAGTGGAATACCATGGGTTTTTACCCCGCCAAATAAACCGGTATTGTCCGGGCCTTCGGGTCTGGATTTACGCCGGTCTATCGGTTGTCCGTCCTGTGCAGTTCTAGGATGTGCACCCTCCCAGGCTGTGCCTTCTCACCCTTTGAGAGGCGGTTAGTTAATTGCTAATCGCCTGTGGCTCCCCTACCGGAGAATGCCGACGGGGCTGCCCAATCAATTTTTAAATAGCCAGAGTGCTCAAATTCTTGAGCGGTGGTTTTTTCCCACTTTTCCGACCTTGTCTTACGGAAGTTTCCATGCCTATATTTGTTATTTGGTAGAATCTTTTTAGCTATCTCTCCTCTACTTTCCTTAAATCTTAAGTTATTTTTGTTAAACAAATCTATACTCTAGACATGCTATAGCGAAAGACGGGTAACACTGTTACTGCATATTCGAATCCTCCTATCAATTTTGATCGTGTATGCTGTTGCATTCTGTTTGCCCCAAAAAACAGTTCTACTGCACTGCTTTACGAAAAAAATTCAAATGTATCAATGTTCAAATGTGGCATGCGTACGCGTCGTAGCAACGTAGGTACATGTCATAGTTTTAGGTGTTTAAACTCGTGTTTTGGATAACTACCCTTCGTAACGAAGACGTGTGAATGTTATCATAAAATATATATGAGTAGGTCCTTCTCTCTGTCAACTGTTATGCTAAACGCGGCATTTACGTAATGTTAAGCAAAATAAAGAATCATATACATTTTGGTGCGAATGTACTCGTCTTAGTAATTTGTAAAAAACGGCGACCACAGAAATACTCACTAGATACAGTGCCACTAACAATACGATAGATATATATATATATATATATATATATATATATATATATATATATATATATGTACATATATATACATATATATATATATATATAGAGAGAGAGAGAGAGAGAGAGAGAGAGAGAGGGAGAGAGATATTGAGAGAGAGGGTAGTTATATTTCATACCGTTTAACGTACGCTTATTACAGTTCTTTTCCGATTATTAACACCTTTTGGAAGTCGCTCTTAGGACGAGTAACGTTCAAAGTACTCATCAAAGTAAAAATGATATGAACTGACAAAAATAAATTTCAACATATTGTAAAACTTTTATTCTAATCAAGATCGATTTCAATGAGACAAAATACACAATTATGATATGGAAAACGATGTAGAATTTATTTCTCTTTTGATTGATGAAAATAATTATATTTTATACTACTTGAATTGGTTTTACTGGAGTAATGTGAATGTTTAATATTTGCCAGCAAAATACATTTAAACCCGTATACACATGATTTTTTATCACGGAAACTAACAGCAAAAATGGCAACAAAAAATAATTATCATCAATGCTTATTTCCGTATTCTTGTTCTGAATAACTGTCTCACAATGCCTCGTCATGAGCTTGGATAAAGGAATAGTAACTAGTGTGTTATGTTTCGCTTTACATCCTAAACTTTAATATTATAAGTTGTAAATGTGTTGTGTTTAGCATGTCCTCATTTTGAAACATGCATAGGCTAGCATTTTAATGTTCATGGATGTGTTCATTTTCTGATGCACACATCCACCTCCATCTGCGAACTTAATTGTGTTGTCATTTATTCCCGAAGGGCGCACATCTTGGCTGGATTTTCGATAGTCAGACTTTTCTATTGTGGTTTATTTTTTTATAAGGGTAGGTCTCTCCAGAAATTGTAAATGATATCTACTCATCCGGACAGTTGTACAGTATACACGATATATTGTGAAAGATTGAAAAATAAATAGATAGTTATGTTACATTATGACGGGCCCTGTATTTTGAAAACGGGTAAAGTAGCTAGTATGAATTATGAACTGGGTGAAACAAATAAGATGAAGTGCGAATTAGGTGCATTGATAATTTAGGACAAACAACATGATTACTTCTGGGAATCATAACATACTGGATGTATGCTGACGTCACAGATCCCTGGTGAGAAATTAGCTTTCTAGACAGTTCACCATGGAGGCGCGTCATGGACATACGTCCATAACCTGAGCTCTGAAATGCCCAGAGGTGGGGTGACATCGCCAGATATGGGCTAAGACGTAGAGTAAGATCCCAACGACGGGACAAGAAATAGCCGATTGCATCCGTACAATGTTTAATGGACAGTGTTTAATGAGAAATAATTTAAAAGAGAACTATGTTTAAAATGCTTAATTTGAAATGTTTCAAAAGAAAAAGGTTTTAATAACGAGAAGTGGTTAAAAAGTAATGTGTAATAGCTTGACAGTTTGAAGGCTTAACATTCGCCCTAAGGAAATGTGTATTAAAAGTGCCTGTTTAAAATGCCTATAGAAGTGCCCTACGGAAAGTGCTAAAAAAGGTTGAAAACGCTTTCATAATCTTTTCATTAACTTTCGGATTGTTTTCGGTTACGAGAATATTTAATTCACAAGCGTTATATAACAAACCCCCCTTTGGTGCCACGCCCCTTTTGCCGTGGTTATGCAACATATGCGTTTTTGGGACTGTGACTAATTGTTTAAGTTGTTTAAGAGAACTGCCGCGGTCAAGGCAGGAGTGGTGAGTATGCAACAACTCCCCTTTTAGTGCCGCGACCCTTTTAAAGGGCTATGTAACAGTTATAAGATACCACTTTTGCCATGCCTATTTTTATCTTGTCTATATTTGTGTTTAGCCATCTGTCACCGATCCAGTCTCTGCATTGCCTTTATCCTTCTTAAACTTTTTACTTAAAATATGAATTGTTTCTAACATTCGAAAAAGAATTCATGAAATGTTAGAAGTAAACAAACATCATTTAGTTTAATTAAAAATATATTGATAAAAATAAGAGTTTGATCAGCAGCTTTAATTTATTTTACTAGTATATACATACGTTCTTTTAATTTGTTTGGTATTTATAATTTATAGTTGTAAGCGGAACGTGTTTGAATGAAGTTATTTTGTTTTCATTTTATTTTTTGTTTAGATACATTTTAAATGTCATAATAGTCGTCTTATTAACACTTTTGACCCAAAGTGATTCAATTAACTTTGTACATATCATTTATAATATACATTGTATAATACTGTGTATTTGTGAATATATTGTTAACAAATTATTAGTGGATGTCTGGTGTAATAGGTTGACAGTCGTCTCTGTTGACTTGGTGACATTCTGGCGCGTTGGTGTCTATTTTTGTGATATGCATGACTGTACATGTCACTCTTTTAAATTTATCGACCTATCGACATTGTCATTTAAGACCATAATACGTCCATCAACCATCTCCCAATCCAGCTGTGTAAACACTTCCGTTTATATTTAGAAGTCTCAATCAACATCTTTAGTCAGATGTTGATAATCTCTGATAGCCGCCATAATTTACTTGAGCTATTAATAACTCATGACATTCGGTTATTGCAACATCAGACGCAGCAAGCTGCTTGGCTTAATGGTTAAGCAAGGCATTGAAAATACGCAACATATAATGGTACTGTTTTTTATTGTAGTATTCATTACTGAT
Source organism: Sepiola atlantica (assembly GCA_963556195.1). Classification (NCBI taxonomy): domain Eukaryota; kingdom Metazoa; phylum Mollusca; class Cephalopoda; order Sepiida; family Sepiolidae; genus Sepiola; species Sepiola atlantica. The sequence goes on along the minus strand of OY744517.1, from coordinate 60,968,623 downwards.
ACCAACACAATTTTGTTTCAGAAAATGATCAGATTCGAACGTATTTTGCATATAAAACGAGAAAGTTGTTCTGAATAGCTTTCTACATTCTTTCGCAATGATTGTTGTCTGTCGTGAACAAAGACAAATATAAGATGGTTTTATGAAAATACAAGTCTGTCTATATTCTATATTATTTTTCACTTTTCAGATGTAAGTAATTACGTATATTTGTATTAATACTAATCACCTTCAATTTAAAGCCGGTCTAACTTTACGAGAGGAAGTGCATTGCTTAAGATGTGTTGTGGACCACCCAGTACTCGTTTTCGTCTGGCATGCCTTCCTGTTTTATTTTTTATAAAAAAGCACACCAACGCCTCGCCTAACATGGGATGTTTAGTGTTGATGCATTACTCATCATTGAATTAGCTGAATGTTACTCAACTCATAAGTGTCAAAGTTTAACTTCTAAACTATCTGATATGCAGATCATTCCTGTTTGACACAAGTTTATTCAACATATTATACAATAGTTTATTTGTTTTCACGAGTTTGGTCGACTCGTCCTTCAAGACGTATAAACATTGCATTCAGGCTGCAAACACCACCCTATTGTTTCATTCGAAGCTCGTTCTGTTAACTCACTCTTAAAATGTGTCCCACACCTGATGTCTACCGCGAAAGCAATCTGTTAGAATATGATATCCAGACGTAAGTACAATATATAATACGTTATAGCAAGCATCTAGAAATAATCTAATGACTGACTATTCCAATAATGCAGAGACTTTGGGATCTGTCCTACGAAAGCCCACCAATGGAAGCTTCAACTTTTCTCTCATCACGCCGACATGTTTGCCTATAATCTTTTCAATGGACTTTATGGTCTACTTCGGGACGTATTATTCACTTCTGCGCCAGAAAAACACACATGTCTAAGTGAAAATCACAAGAAGCTGTTTAACCGCCGATTTCGATTGGACCTGGGGAGAATCGCTTTTTTTATCAGGATTTCTGGACTTTCAAATGGATTTCCCAGCGATGTGTAAATCCGCCAACAACGTTGCAATTCCAGGCGAAATTGGGCAGGTGCTGGGCTACTGTATACTCATCTGTCTACATTTCTTGCACCATTTTCCTACATCGCAATTGAAGCATTCTTGCAATATGTTTTTGCCAAATTTATTTAATTAAATTTAAGTGTATGTATTTGCCTGTATCTTTGTCAAATCTGTACAATATTTTTAGTTACGAATTGAAGTATTTTACTACGTTTATTTACATTTTACTACTTAACAAAGCACACATAACATGTACATATCTACAGAATAAAGTCAATATCTCTGATTAATGGTTTTATACATGGACGTGCCGGTGTGGTCTAGCCCGTACATGTGTAGACAGTGGTATAAACATGCCGTGTTTATGTACTCTCCGCGGGCTATTCTATACCTTTAAGATTTATATTATGGAAGATATTAAATTCATCTACTTGCCCTTTAGATACCGTTGAAATAGTAGCGACGACTCAACTATTAAACTTATGCAAGACAGCACGTTTAGAAATAGTGCAACTATGCAGTAATACATTGGACTTTGTTGTGTTTTCCCCGTTATTTTCATGCAAAGTTATTTGTTAGCTCATAGAAAAAGTATTACGTGTTTGCCACAATTCAGGATAATATTTATTTAATTATTAACACAATGGGTTGGTTTGAAACATACGTTAATCCTAAAGATTATAAAAGTCAACTGTATACAGTCAGTCGACTATGCTCCTCTATAGCTTTGTCAATATGGAAATCAGAAAATAATCACTGGATTTCTCCTATTGAGAAGCATAGACTTCATGCTATTGATCTGGATTACACAGGCCGAGCAGATTGTTTCATGGGATTAGTTGTTTGCATTATCGGTATGGTGTTTAGATTAACAACGGAATGATACTTGAATGAAAACCTCATAAATAATGGCAATTTATGGATAAAAAATATCTCTTATACGAAATCTAAGTTTATCGATGTTTGGTCCCCGAAGGCTTGTTTTCTATATATTTTTATAACACAATATACATGAAAATAGATTTCGATAGTATGTGGCTTGAGTTTTACTGGAAAAAAACACAATATTCTAGTTTCATTCTTGCAATTAACGCATCAAGTAACCAATAATTGTCTAAGTTCTTATTCATCATCTTACTCCCTCTCACTGCTTTAACCCCTCTCATTTTTGACGGTATATATTACACTCACATTCGCCATTAGAAGTATTACTTCTATTTATTCCGTAGTGGGAGTGTGAAATAGAAAGTTAGAAAGAACAGAACGAGACTACTTTTGGATGTTATTGCTTTATTTATTATATTTAACTTGATGTTTCTTGTATATGTCAGATATCACCCCGTTCGAAATAAACTCCATGGATTGTGTTAGAATACTTCTTCAAAATAGATATAATATTGAATAAGAATCGCACGAATACTTGAAAAATGCTTAATTATTATTGGCACTGATTACAAAAATATCGTACGATTCTAATGACTACATTTTCAGAAAAGTTTGAGAAATTGACAGATCAAGTCATTCCGTTCTTTTTCCATTTGAGTTAAACATTTTCTTCATGCTATATTATTGATTTTTGTATTCGCAACAAATTCATGACGGTTGAGTCTCATGTGGTACTATTTTAAATTTGTTTACATACATGAAGGTGGTATTGTTAACTCCCACTAAACCAAATATTCTTGTCATATCCCTGAAGTAAAAAAACATTTCACCTGGCAACTGCTGTAATAGATGATCGTTCGGGAATTTTACTCAGAGGGAAAGAACACAATTGCTTTTAAAAATGTGTCGGAGTTTTATCTACAGGGTAAAACGGCGTGACATTAATTTTCTGAGTCCGTGGTGTTACATACGTTCTTCTTGGCACATACTAAATACTGCCCACTCTGATAAGCATTTGTAATTTTAAAAATTGGTTGCATATTACAAATTAATTGGTCTTGTCTAAATTTGTGATGCGCTTGCCAAAGAGTAAAACTGCTATAAATGACTTAAGAGGGCTGTATGAGTACTCCCAGATAAAATATTTATAGGATATTGATATACAAAAAAGTGTCATGTATTTGATAATGCTGAACGTGATAATGAACAAATCCATTATATATATGAGAGTTGTAGGTGTGTGTCACTTGATAAATCTACAATATAAGTCAGGGCGTCGATATTTAGAGATATTTTTCATTGAAATTTGGTGTAAAAGAGTATATTCGTCCTGTTTTGTTTAATGTAATATATTTTAAGGATTAGAGCTATCAGAGAAAGATGAAACGTGGGTGTTTAAATGAGAGAAACACTTGAGTATATACGTATATAAATATACCTTGAAGTAAACAGATACAACGTTTAAAATATATACTACCCACACACTAAACTCATCTATTTTGTTGTCAGTACCGCCGGAAAACTCCAGGTTATATATAAACTACATTAATGTTTATCGCTTTCTTTAAATATTAATTAGCTAATAGTATTATATGAATCGTAATTCTAATATTATATATTGAGTCATCAATCGAATACAAAGCTGCAGTTATTTTTCTTATATTTGTTGATACACATGTCAGATAATTGAATGAGATGTTGCAGTTTGTAAATTATATAATATGATAAACATTAGTACTATTTAAACATTAAAGACGAATAAATAAAATCAATGGTATACTTACTAATGCCCACTTTCGTTTCAAGTTTGACACTATTGCTTATTCGCCTAAACCACAACACATTAATGCTATTCCTACACCATACACATATATAGTTTAATATATATATATATATATATATATATATATATATATATATATATATATATATATATTTATACATGTATATATTTAAATATGTTTTCGTTTCACAAACATGATGACGTTACGAAAGTCAACACTCAACAATGTTTATCCAGATGTTCGCGCGTTTACAAAACATTTAATTAGGTTACATAACAGGTGCAGATTGAAAAAGCTACTATTTTCACGATAAACATGCAATCTGCAGTTTTGTCATCGATTCTGCAACATGCCTGAAAACTTATTGGATGAACAAGTATAGTCGATTACTTGAAGTGTTTTACTTATTTAACTTAAAGCAATCATTATATATATATATATATATATATATATATATATTAATAATGGAGTTAATGTATCTGTCTGTCTGTCTGTCTGAAGCCGAAACTCCAGTATGACTATTTTACTGAAATTAATCTTTTTGAAATTCTTTATATACTGTCACTAAAAGTCGCTTAGACACCAGATGGGTTTTGCTATTAACATAACTCATTCTTTTAAACCTTCAATTAAATTAATATTTACAAATATAAACTTATAACTGCTGTTATCAAATTTACATATGTATTTACAATATTTTCCGATGAGGTTATATTAATAAACATTATTCATAGAATTAATTACAGTCATTTTCATCATAATCGGCGTGTTATCTAAACCATTTCAACGCGAGTACTGTTAAAATTGCAAAGTCATTGGGTGTTTAATAAGTGGCGTCCTCCCTCCCTCCGGTAATTAAATATGGCGATCTGATTATACAGCCGTGTGGCTTTTTAATCAGTAGTGTCCTCCCTCCCTCCGGTAATTATATATGGCGATCTGATTAAGCAGACGAGTGGCTTTTTAATCAGTAGTGTCCTCCCTCCCTCCGGTAATTATATATGGCGATCTGATTAAGCAGACGAGTGGCTTTTTAATCAGTAGTGTCCTCCCTCCCTCCGGTAATTATATATGGCGATCTGATTAAGCAGACGAGTGGCTTTTTAATCCATAGTGTCCTCCCTCCCTCCGGTAATTAAATATGGTGATCTGATTAAGCAGCCGATTGGCTTTTTAATCCATAGTGTCCTCCCTCCCTCCGGTAATTAAATATTGCGATCTGATTAAGCAGCCGATTGGCTTTTTAATCAGTAGTGTCCTCCCTCCCTCCGGTAATTAAATATGGCGATTTGATTAAGCAGGCGATTGGCTGTTTAATCAGTAGTGCCCTCCCTCCCTCCCTCCGGTAATTAAATATGTCGATCTGATAAGCAGCCGATTGGCTGTTTAATCAGTAGTCCCCTCCCTCCCTCCGGTAATTAAATATGGCGATCTGATTAAGCAGCCCATTGGCTGTTTAATCAGTAGTGCCTGCCCTCCCTCATTCCGGTAATTAAATATGGCGATCTGATTAAGTAGCCGATTGGCTGTTTAATCAGTGGTGCCCTCCCTCCCTCCGGTAATTAAATATGGCGATCTGATTAAGCAGCCTAATTGCTGTTTAATCAGTAGTGCCCTCCCCCCTCCGGTAATTACATATGGCGATCTGATTAAGCAGCCGATTGGCTGTTTAATCAGTGGTGTCCTCCCTCCCTCCGGTAATTAAATATGGCGATCTGATTAAGCAGCCGATTGGCTTTTTAATCAGTGGTGTCCTTCCTCCCTCCGGTAATTAAATATGGCGATCTGATTAAGCAGCCGATTGGCTGTTTAATCAGTAGTGTCCTCCCTCTCTCCGGTAATTAAATATGGCGATCTGATTAAGCAGACGATTGGCTGTTGAATCAGTAAGCCCTCCCTCCCTCTGGTAATTAAATATGGCGATCTGATTAAGCAGCCGACGTTAATCTGGCACGTTAAACATGTAAACAACAATGCTGGCAAACACCGTGCTCAGTTTTCCATTTTTAAAACCGTCCTAACTTTGTTTATTCTTAGCCATTATGTTTTAAAACACAAATTTATTAAATCAAATTGTTTAATTAAAATAATAATTGATTTAAAAATTACTATATAAAAACGCGCGTGCGAAAGAACACACCCACACACAGTCTAGGTAAACTTTTTCTTTCTGAGAGTTAAAATTTTTTCCCTGTTTACTGTATTTGATTTTTTAATACTTTCATATCCAATATTATCATTTTTTCACGACCTCAACAGAATTTATGATTCCATGTTTTATTTATTAAAAAAAAGATGTGATTTTTTTTCTTTAATGTCAACAAAATAAACTAACACATTGTACTGGAAAACTATACAACTGATTGTAGAATCAAATTGTTTAATTAAAAAAAGGTACACACACACGCACACACACACGAACACACGCGCACGCGTTCACTGTATTTGATTTTTTGGTGCCTTTTCATTTTAGGACCCACGCTAACTTTGACCCCGTCGTTACAGTTAGGGTTAGGTTTGTTTTTTTCTCCTTTTTAATTAAAAATATTTACATGTATAGGAGGGGGGAAGACAAAAAAATTGGGGGAAGGCGGTCAAAAATTTTTTATTTTTTTTCTAAACTAAAAAATAGTCTAATGACTGGTAATATAAAAAAATTGAGGGGGGGTACAAAAAAAATTTACTTTCTTTTTAAACTACAAGTCTTTCTATTTATAGTCGAGGGTACAACAAAAATCGGGGTAGGGTCGAATTTTTTTTTTTCTTTATTTTCAACTAAAAATATTCTTGGTCATAAACACAGAAAATCAATGTCTAACCACCACAGAAATATGACTGGGGCTCCATTGGCTTACGCGTGAGCCTTCATTTCTGATGCGGCAGCCTAGCAAAAATATGCGACCGAAGGGAGCATATATTTGCTAGTATATATAATGAAAATTCGAAAACATCTTTGAAGCACGCATGAATATGCATTTAAGTGAAATATTTTTAAAAACACAGATGCTGCATTTATTTTGCACCATGTGTTAATTTTCAGAAATATTTCACTACAATATGTATATAATATATGTATATATAATATATATATATATATATATATGTATATACATATATATATAATATATATGTAATATATAATATATATATATAATATATACAATTTATATATATAATATATATATAATGCATATATTTATAATATATATATTTATAATATAGATATATATAATACATAATATATATAATATATATACATATATATATAATATATATACATATATATACAATATATATTATATATATACGCATATAATATATATACATATATATAATATATATATATATATTTATATAACATATATATACATGTATAATATATATATACTATATATACATATATATATAATATATAATATATACATATATATAATATATATGATATATATACATATATATAATATATAATATATATACAT
>OY744517.1:60931432-60956432 GCA_963556195.1 Sepiola atlantica | reverse complement strand
CGCCCTCCTCTCTCTCTCTCTCTATCTATCTATATCTGTCTCTCTATTTCTCTCTCTATTTTATATATATATATATATATATATATATATATATATATATATATATATATATATATATATATATATATATATATGCTTGGGCTTCTCCTCACTCTCTCACGCTATCTTTCTCTCTCCTTCTTACTCGCTCTCTCTCTCTCTCTCTATATATATATATATATATATATATATATATCTATCTATATCTATCTATCTATCTATCTATCTATCTCTCTCTCTCTCTCTCTATATATATATATATATATATATATATATAGAACAGTAGTTTTATTATATTCCAATAACCATGGTTTGTTTTATTATTTTTATTTTTATTTTTATTTTTTTCACATTTCCAAAAATTCCAAATTTCTGTGAGATATATTTAACGGTCCGTTTCATTTGGTTTGTGCCAAACAACATTTGTATGTCAATATCGTCTCTGCAACACTACATAATCATCAGAAAAAGTTCACAATTATGAAGAGTTCTTAGATTAGAGTGTCTTGAAAAACACCCACATCATACATCAGTTTCATTTTAAGGCGAAAATAAACAGAAGAACAAACAAACATTTTTAGAGCAAACACTCACACGTGTACAATCAAACTAATCAACCATTTTGATTTTGATTTTTGATTTTTTTCGTTCAAAGCTAGTATCTCCCAAAAGAATTAGTGCGATCAGTTTAAAAAACTTTAATTCGGTAATATTTGCTAAAATATGTAATATGTACTATAATTTATTCATAAAGTTCCAGTTGATTTGAAGATAATATTTTTTATTAAAGTTACCTGAATGTTTATGGTGCGAAACTCATTTAAGCATATCATTATAGAGCTAGTCTCAATGTGTCAAACCGTCCATTCAATCAACTATTAAAAAAGTTTCTTCTATATAATAAAAAACTGTGCTATATTTTGCTCTGTTATCAATAATTGACAAACATTGAGCTGAATCTTCAAAGGAGACTACAGAGTAAAACGATCTGATGATATATGATAGTACATATATTGTCTTTAATTATGTATATATATATATATATATATATATATATATATATATATATATATATATTTACTTTTGTTTTCCGAAAACAAATCATGGTGATAGTGAAGCGTAATTAATTACAGTAGACTTACAGATGTATAATTGCAACTTCGGTGGCAGTTGGGCAGCAAAATGTTTATTCATACACCCCCCCCCCCACATACACACACACACACGCATACAATGCTTGAGTGTCTTCGATCTCTCTGTACAAAAGTTTGCCCGGAAAACTGGTATGAGGATATTTCACACTTCACGTACACCCTGACCAAATATTCAAAATAACGTAGCATTTACAACAAAAAATAAAGTCCCCTCAGCACGGCTATACATTTGCTCATACGAGGAATGATGCACTTTTTTCTAGTTCGTGTACCTGAAGTAACAACACTTAGCTGGATATTTTACCAGACTTGATAAATTCTCTCTCTGGAATCTGGTAAGATAAAGAGACCACACGAAAGGCAAACACTCACGTATTTAATAAGTCAATTGGGGGGTAAAACATGAATGTTCTTAATGCCTTTACTAACTCAACGTTTGAGAAGTAAAGGAGAACTTTAATAGAATATTCGAATATCTACGTATCGCCTATGGTAAGTAAGTGTTCTCGCGAAGAAAAGGGCTCCTTTATTTCTGAGCACTTCGACTGAAGTAAAAGAAACAAAAAAGAGAGAAATATATTAATATTAACGAATGAATGCACCTATATAGAAAACTGTGTGAATTTGAAATACATATACGCGTGATCAGCTAAAATCATATACGAATCATTCAGACTTCATCGCGTATGATAACTCTCTTCACCTCGAAAATGTATCTCAGATAACAAAGATCTAATAGATTTTTTTTTTACTGAAAATATTGTCAAACTCAGACGAGAATTTATTTTTCACCAAGAATAATATATCTGTAATTTTCTGTTCACCCAGTCGCGATTACCATCTAGCCTTTGAAGATTATCACTATTGTGTCGTGAGTTTGATTCTAAATATACTATGTTTGTAAATATAGATTCCTGCCAAAACAGAGATACGCTTACTAAGTAATAATAAAAGCGGTAATTGAGTCGTATCAGATATATGATAATGACATGTAGCCAGCAGTATTTATTTTAATACCGGATCTGCGCTGACAAGTCGAATATAATTACCAGATTTAAATATATCCCGTTGATTTATATGAGACGTTTTATACATTAAACATCACCAATAAATTAAAAACGCCGTCGAAAGAGAAAGTAGACAATATCCTGTAGGCCACATATATTTGCTACTGAATTTATAGTTTTTATATTTATGTAAATTACCAGGTACACCCAGACTGATTCTTTTATTATTATTTTTAGACTATCATTTTTATGATACATACAATATGAGAAAATTATGTTTTTACTGTTTAAGTAATTGAAAGGAATAATTCTGTAACAATTGGGGTATAACAACAAATGTGAATTTCCAACATATATTTTTTATGTGCGTATATATTATATACAGACATGTACACACACACACATATGATATACGCATAGATGTACCTGTGGCGCGTTGGGTAACAGCTATTACAACTGGTTATCTTTCTTGTAATCATTCGAAAAATCTAATCCATGCAGGCATTTCTAATTTATTACTAAAATAATAAGTTTTGTATATTCTCTTATTATTTTTAATCATATATAGAGAAAACGCTTTTATGTTTATATATAAAGGTACATAAGTATTTTCCATCTGATTGGTGTAGTACGACTGTACACACCACAAACACGAACATGACCTGTATGTTGACGCTTACGAGAGAAGTCAGCCTTTTGAGAAAGATAATCACTTATTTTTTAAAGCTCGGACAGGTATTAGAGATATTAAAAAGTAGCTGGATCAACACAGATCATAAGTGATCGAAGGAGATATATACGTATCTCAGATTGTGATACGTGCAGTTAATTATAAATTACGTATATGCAGAATATTTTTTAATATACCTCAATTCAAGAACTATTAAATAAGTTAGGATATTTTTCGAGTTTTCGACAACACCTTAGGGAAACAAGTGTATTTAATAAATAATATGCGTACGTATATGTATATACATTATATATATATATATATATATATATATATATATATATATGTAATTCTTCTCCTAACATAAAAATATTGTACGACTAACGATAGAAACGAACTCCAATATTTTGAAATGGTTGTGTGTACCCGCTCTATGCAATACCTCAAAACATTCCCATCATAATTTTTGTAGCGGCCCAGAATTTCATCCAAGTCTCGTCTGATAGCAGATTCTAGAGTTGTAGGAGGAATGGTGACATAGTCGTAATGCCCTACCATGTCAAATTGTGTAGGCAAGGTTCTGCTTATATATAGCTATTCGTAAACCTGTTTTATGCTAGCAGAATAAATTTATCACACTGTTTAATCTAATTAGGGTATTTTTACTTCTCCATCAATATATATATATATATATATATATATATATATATATATATATATATATATATATATATATATATATATATATATATATATATGGGAAATAGAAAATGAAAACCCCCCAAAAATTGTTATATATTCATCAACGATTCGTCTTTATTGTATAATTACCTTAGGATGATAATTTGAATTAAAATGTCATGCAAGTACATCGAAATGTGGGGTTGGCATGAGGGGGAGATGAAGGAAATTAGTAGTACTATGAGCGCTGGAGGAGTGGCCAGGCTGTTAGATGTCAGTGGTGGCAAATAATGAAATGAATATTGAAAGCTTTGAGGTGGTACCATTGAGGCAGCTGTAGAATGTGGAGGGGCGATATTATAATTGAACTTACCTTTGGATGGGAGTGGTGAAAGGGGCTGAGATATTTACTGTGGTGAGGTGTGGCATGCATTTCGAGAGGTTGTAGAAAGAGGAAGGAGGAAGGAAACACTGTGTGTTTTGCATAGAAGTGGTATCATAGTTGTAGAAAGAGATTTGAAGAAACTAACATAACTTGAAAATAAGGGATAAGGGTATGAATGAAATGGTCAAAAGAGTGGGGCAGGTGAAAAGGCGGAGGTGCGTTTTTTGATGTTGTTAAGTGGTACATTTTTTGAGGGCGGATGGATGGAAGGAGGAGTATTGACCAGGTGGCTATGTTAGGAATGTGTGAGCATTAGTGTATTTGAAAAAATGTGTAGAAGTGTGCTGGGGACGAGGGGGTCGGGGTAGGCATGAGAGGAAAAATGATTGATATTTTAGGGGAGTGATGAGTAAAATGTGGTTTCATCCAGGATGTGTTGATACTTTGAGAGTGAATTGAAAGGAAAAGGTGTTTAAATATCTAAATATTTGTAAGGATGTGTAAATTGTGTTAATTTGTAAAGCTGTTATTTGTAGTTAAATAGTTTGGTTCGTAGTGGGTGATTCAAGAGTATGTGAATGAATATATATGTGAGAACAGAATTAGTACATACGTGTATATGCGGCGAGTTGTATATAAGTGGAAGTGAGAACGTTAAAATGAAAGGTTAGCCATGATCTAGGTTTAGTTTTTGTTCGGTCAGGAAAAGTTTGCTTATTGAGGGGGATAGATTGTAGAAACCATTTCGTTGTCTGATGGTGTTAGAGTCTCTCTCTCTCTATCATATATATATATATATATATATATATATATATATATATATATATATATATATATATATATATGTGGATATATATATGTGTGTGTGTGTATATATATGTATATATATAATCGACGAATTGAAAAAATAGAAAAAGCACTAACAAAACAGAAGAGTTATGTTATTTTTACAACATGTGTATTAATATATATATATATATATATATTGTTGAGATGCGTCTTTTTTTGTATTCTTATATGTTCCTCCCAACCGTTGCTTTATAATGTTCACTTGATCCAGTCTCTTCGGGTGTCTTGCCAGTAACAGGAATCAATGAAGATAATGTGATATGGTACATTAATTACGATATATTTAGTCGGAATTGATATATTTCGATACACTCTGGAATTTATTTTGTTAAAAAAATTGTAATAAATTCAGTTGTCAGAATATGATGTCATAACAACTCATTACAAAACTTTGTTTCACTTAAATTTTTAAAAGGTATGGGTCTTTAACAAATTGACTTTCCAGTGTTGCGTCTTTCGTCAGTAAACCTTATGGTTATTTTTGAACGGCTTCTTATCAAAATTATTCGGTTGCACTTGATGAGATATTAACATCTAACATATCACTTTTTAAACACTGTTGATGATATGGCCAGATTTTGTATGTGACTATCAATGTGCACAGTCTAGAGTTAATATAGCTATACTAAACGTCACCAAACTTAAAACAAATGTCTATCATGGGCTATCTTATATCTATTTAAATTTAGAAATATATGTGTAAAAGTTCAATCTCACTGTAATGGTGATTGGCACTGTGTTGCATTTATTCCTCGTAGATACTCGCTACCTAGACGATATTGAAGCCAATGAATATCCGCATCGTATGGAACCAAGTCGGAAACGTAATTTCAACTTTTAAATTGACTTAATATTATGGTTGGATTTGAAGCCGTTTGATAACAATACACAGAATTAAAAAAAGAAGTCTTTCATTTCAAATAAAAAGTGTGTTATCATTTTTTGAATTGCTATTTTAAATAGTTCAAATTTGCAGAATTACAATAATTTCTTCTTCATACAAATATGCTATTTTGTTAAAATCAATGTAGCATCGAAGAGAAAGCTGATAAGAAGGGACATTTTTCGCAGTAAGGTACTCCAATCTAGACATGTTAGAAACAAATCGGAAGTACTGTTTATATCCAAATATCGGGGTGAAAATTCAGGTCCGCTGTATAGGAAAAAATGTTTACGGTGTAAGTAACGTAGCAAAATATAAGACAATTGGAGAAGGATTTTTTGGATTTATACTCATTAAAATATTTGCAGGAAAATTCAGGTTGGTAGTATTAGGTACAAAAACCAGCACACTTATGTTTGTTTTAATAGTCACTCAATTCATATTTGTCATATTTTGTTCAGGTTTAGGTGCGAAAGCGTTCAATTATATCCATCACAATGCATAGTGTTCATTCGTAAACAAGTCGACCGTTGCAATTAAAAAAACAAACTTGAACAGGGAGGTGACGATGGTTTTGTGTTTAATGACACGGACTGACAGCCTGAATGTGCCAAGTTTGAATACAGTTCGTTCACAGAACCTCTTTCACTTAGGATGTTGACAATATTCACAGTAAGTAAGTGCATGTAAGTACCCGATTTCTTATCTAGAAAAACTTCTGACGAGAGAAAATGACGGAAACCAATGCAAACAATATACTCATCTTATTCATAAAATTCGAATACATTCTTGAACAATAGAATGGAATACTTTATGTTCCTAAAATAAGGCATTTAAACTGTCTAATTAAAATTCATTTCTGACTTAAAAATTAGTAGTATATCCATCTGCGTTAAAAGACTGAAACATTTAGAATCTATTTAACCTCAATTATTTTATAGACATAAATATTGTTATAATTTTATAGCAATTATGTTTAAGTAATATTCCTATAACTAAACGATACTGTAATAAAAACAAATGCCATACTGAAAAACACACAACTAACATGACATTAAAGACTCCGTGTATAATAAGTATAAGCTATTCTAGTTAATATTTATCCAGCTTCATTGACAAGTACTAAAGTCAGACCGACAGTATTTTCTTGCCAATCTCAATGTTTTACTAGTTTCTTACCAGAGAAACCTTGTGATGTTTCAAAAGTTCAGCCTATTTCTTAATATTAAATTATACACTGAAAGTGAAATATGTATTGCTAAGTAATGTTTAAAGCGTATTAACATTATTGTGTGTTAGTATTTGTAAAATTTTCGTTGAAATGTAATGACAGATAGAAAAATGACTAAACGAATATATTCATTTTTTTAACAAAAGATGTTATATAAAAAATAACGTTCATGTATTATTTGAACTCAAATTCACGTGAGTGAATTGTTTAATCAAGGCTTAAGCACTTCTCTGCGGCCATTACTTGCAAACTAAAAGTAAAACTTTTCATGCAAAAATTATTTGCACATTTTGCAAAAATAAAATTGAAAATAGTAAGTTCAATACTAAAAAAATTAAATAATGAAAATAAAGAAATAGTAAGCCGTTGTATCCAATGACATTAAAATAGCATACTGTCTCTTGGTAGATAAGTGAAATAGAATTCTAATCTGCTGAAGAAAAGATCCACTGGAAACAAAACAAAATATAAATAAGACAAGCTTAAACTATATTTTTATAGACATTTCATACAGAGTGACATTAAATATTTCTATAGTAACAAAAGAAAAATAATATTATTTGGCACAGGTGTATTTCTTTCTCTCCACTTTCAGTGTTCGCTGGCTTTAATATATTGAACTAGTATGAAAACCTGAGGTTGCTCGGGATTGAATGAGGAGCACTTCTAGGTACTTTTTTATTATGCTTATTACATTATATAACTTTCTCTGTTTTTCATGACCCCGTTTTCATATTTTACTAATACTAATATACTCAGATGAAGCTAAACTTGAAAAGAAAAACTCCCGACCGAGTGACTTTTACATATGGTTTAAAGTTGTTTAATATCGGATATATGTATCTGAAGTTTTAAGGTGGTTCTGTTTCCATGGTTCACTTAGATGTTGTGGCACGTAGATATTGGGCTCAAAGAGGGTAAATGACATACAAGACCACTTCACTTGTCTTCCCCTAGAATAATATATACATGACGTACATTCCATAAAAATAGTATATATTGTAAGTGTTAAAAGAAATGCGACCCCCATAGATAGATTCGAGACAACTTCAATTATATTTCTTCCAGATAATGTTATACCTCTTATTAAAATGTAATATAATTAGGATCTGTTTTAAGTGTAAGTAGATTATACCTACATAGCTCCCTTAGATGCTGCACACCCATTGTCTTTGCCAGCAAATGTGACGTTAAAATAAAATAGTATATGTCATGTAGATTGTTCCACCTTTTTTTGTATAGAACCACACACACATGACGCAGGAATGCACACATAAATTGAGGTATATATAAGATTAAACCGATGTACATTAAACTATTTGTCTTCACTTATCTATATAGAATTAAAATCTGAGAATGTTGTTTGCTGACATGTTACCGTCCTGTTACTTGATTTTCGTATGAGTATTTTTGATTGTGAATCAAACGGCGAAGGACGTAGATAAATGGTGATTAATTTGAGGCAAAGTCAAATAAAATACTTATACACGCAGCTAACAATACTATATTAGAAACGCGAAAAAGTGTTGGAAAACATTGGAACATTTCTAGATGTGTTCAAATGGAAACAGAAAAACAATCTCGGAAAATGTGTGCCTTAAACGGAAAAAGCAAACGTCGAACGCTGTGAAATACATTTATACATGTATACTAATGTTCTATCCGTTCCTTGAACAAATTCTGTACGTGTTGTTCTTACTACTCAAGGATACGTCTTCGACAATCAGTCCGACAGTGTTTTGTTAGCTGTCGGAATGAAGTATGGTTCTGTTCAGCCTTAGGGGGTCTACTCTCCCAAGCTTTATCTTCTCTCTGAGTAGCGGTTAGATTATTGCTAACTATGTTAGGCGCCTCTACAGAGGAATACCGATGTGGCTGCTCAGTCATCTTTTGCAGACAGAAGGGTACTTCATCTAGTGCGCTGAAATTTAAAAATCGTAATTGACACTGTAACTTGCGGAGGAAATAAATACGCACGGTCTATCAATTTGAAGATGATCATCAGAAGAGAATCATTATATTTATGCATTTTAGAAGGAGTAATAAAATAGAGAATCAAGGCATAAACATTAAACCAAAACATTTTACGCTTTATCCCAGATTCTTTATTGACTCATCCCAAATATAAATGAGAACATTTTATTCAGAACTTCGAAAACAGAGCTCATCTTGAGATACACACACGCACAGAGATCACTAAGCTGGATACGCCACCAGACTAGATGCATACTAGTCATGGAATCCTGTAATATCAATAGACCACAAAAAGGTATACTATACAATAGTTAACTTGTCAATTGGGGAGAGGAAAATCAATGTTCTTCACATCTTTATTAAATTAACTTTTTCGAAATAAAAGAGAACTATACTAGAATACATAAATATCTACGTGTTAGCCTAAAAAGGGAACCCCTTAATTTCTGAGAAGTAAAATGAAAACAAAGACAGAACATATATGCGATAAGTTAAAACATCAAATCGCATATCAGGCAAAAATGATTGTTATCTTTATGGCACAGTAAATGAGCATGGCAAAATGCTAGTAAACAAATAAGGACACAGACACATCATTAAAGCAGAATAAAGATATTTCGAGAAATTCGAGTGGGTGCGTATATATATATATATATATATATATATATATTGTATATATATATATATATATATATATATATATATTGCATATATATATATACTATTTGCCAGCTATCATTTATACAACAATTTCATGCATATGTCTAGTTAACTCTCTACAACGAATAGCCTCAACATACATATATACATATACACGCATGTGTAATATATTAAAGAAATAATGATATATATCTGGAGAGACGAATACATTGAATACACACATTGTGTGTATATACTTTTATCGAAAAACTCATTACGTCTCTTATTATATGACTTCTTTTTCTTATTTTATCAACAATCTACCATCTTCTCATAAGTCTCATGAAAATATTGGATAGGTTTTCTAAATGTAGGAATTCGTTTGTTCTTTTATCATATCTATTTTTATTGGAATTTACATCTATCACTTTTTTTCAATTCATACAACTTGGAACTCGTACAAAATATAGAAAAAATAAAATATCGCCCAAAACAAAAAATTGGGGAAAAAGCGTAAAAAAATCTTCCTAAAATTAATGGCTAAGTTATGTTATGTTTTTTTTTTGTTATATTTAAATATATTTCTTGATTCACTTATTGGCAGTTTTCTACTGAAGCAAAATCTCAGAAAAATATAATAGGTGAAGTGAAGAACTAGAATTTTTTCAAGTATGATGAGTTTTATTCACTCCTTTTCGTAGAAATAGGCTAATTGTATTTTACGAGCGTGTTGAGTTTATTCTGAATAGGCTAACCTTTTTAATAGGCTACTTCCTGGTAGGTGTATTCACCAAGGTAACTCTATTAAATTCATTCGAGTTGAGGAACAAACAGTATGTTTTTAGATGAGTAAAATATCACTAAATAACGCCACAAACACGTTTATATGAAAACTAAGAAATACATATTTAAACACGGTTAAAATTAATTACACGCATAAAATACTTGTACCACTCTAATTCCCCTCCGAGGATTAGACTAAAGCTATACGTTGACTAAACCTTATGACTAGACTTCTTATTCCAAGTTTGATCAAAATCCATTAAATGAGTTTTATTCTCCAAAATTAAATAATTAAAAAAGAAAGCGACATTTTAGGAATCTTGCTTTATTAGTATTTAATGAATATCGTCAAATTCAATGCATATCTAAATTAATTTAATTTTCTAATTGAGAGGTTATTATGCTCCCTTAAACCCTTTAAATTTCCAAATAAACTGAAATTAAAGGAATATGTATTAATTGGTGTGCCAATCCTATTGTTAAAATGTCAGAGAAAAGTCTGAATTTTCATGAACAGCTATTCCTTCCGTTTCTTTGTAGAAAATAAATTAAGCAAAATATTGCTAATTATTTAACCACACATGTCTAGCAGAAGTGTTGCAAAATTCATAATGATCAGTTAATCAGTTTAAGAATGAATCATAGACATAAACATATATGAACATATAAAATTACTTTATTTCATATGAATATGGATAAGTAATTATATAACAGGACATGAAAGAAATGTAAGAGTGTAATTCGGAAATAAGTTTGTACCAGCGTTTCTCAAAAGCAACCTAGCCGTACTTTTTAGCTGGCTTGAAACTGAATATATCTAGTGTGGAATCTTTAATGATATAAGAAGAAACATTGTTTCTTACGAGTACAGATACGGAGATAAATAATGACTTCATTTTCATAGAAGTGTGGTTCTTCTTTGCGAAGAGACTCTTCGTTTAATTTTCTACTCACCTATAAACAGCAGTCATCTGGTTCGTTTATTATTTTACGGTCTATTTGACGTAATTTACTGCCGACAGTATTGATGGCCTTCATACAATTACTTAAAGACTTTCTCTCTGACAATTGTTTCAAGCCTCATTGTTTGTTTGTTTTCTTCTCTTTATGGATTACTTAAACGTAAATAACTATTTTAGCGATAGCTGGTTGTTTACATTTGGAATAAGCTGAAGTCCGTCGATATTTTAGAATAAAAACGCAGTATGCTTGGCTATGGTATTATGACTGAAAAAATATAAATATAATAGTTGAATCATGCTGACTTTATATTGAATTTTAGTATGTAATTATTGTACAACTCCTAAAAAATTACGATGGGTTAACATTCTTATAGGACGTCAGCAATAAGAATGTGTCGACAAAATGGAACGCGCATGGAATAATCATTACGCCCCGCTTATAGATCTATCATTTCTGACCAAGTAGACCTCAATCCCTCATTCACTCGACTTTAATTACAGCGACTGATGACACATTTGATCAAAGAGAGTCTTGTTCGAACCACTTGCATGCCATCTATTATGTAAGTCACAATGATGAATCAGCGGTGGGTGACATGTCTTTCATCACAAAAGCCGGGCTCTTTGCATATATCTCAGCGTGTCGATTATATTGAAACGGATCCCAATATCCGTTTTTGAACACGAGGCTTAACCTTGGAAGTTCATATCGAATATCATTCATCTTAACGTATTGTGTCCGATCTCGGTAACGTATAAGATCAAAGAATGTCGTATCACTTTCGCTGAACTAAATCTATTGGAAGTGTCCATTAGATTTCAATCCTACATATATAGTGACTAGTGATACTGACATTGGCTTTCTGATACGCTTGGCATTATGCCCTGTAGTCATCCGTTACTTGAGATATGTCTTGCATCTTCTTCTTTTTATGGTTTTATTTCGTTAATGAATATCACCATTCCACTTGTTGCGTGAATGTTTGTTTTTATTGATACTAATCTAATCGATATAGAAAATGTTTTAAATTATGACTGGATTATTTTTGCTTAACGAACAACGTTTTATCTTATACCCGATTAAATTTTAAATACTGTAAAAGTAAAAACGGTGGTTTTCTGATAATCATCAATGTTTTGATTTTTTTCTCACCGAATACATAGGGGTACTTTCTCCTATAATAAATACTTCGCCGACTTTTTGAATTGATTAGATTATCCGGTATACTATTATATTCTTAGTTGCCATTTTCAAAACGATTCGGCCGATGTATACTCCAATTTTCTTCACGTGAGTGATTTCGAACTTAAGAATTTTTAAGTCAAACTCAAAAATATATACGGGATTTTTATTCCCAGCCGACATGAGAATAGTAGTCCGAATTATTTGTCCTCTTTTTAAAAATATCAGAGACTTAGATTATTATTATGAATACTAGCAGAACCGGCGGAAATTCTACATCAATTTGTATAATTTACTTTTACTAAAAATATTCATTTTGAAAAATATCTGTAAGGATGTTCAATATTTTTAAAAAAATACATTTCATTCTTCCGTAAAATATGTTTTTTTTTCACTCTAACATTCTTTAAATAAATAAAGAGTATATGTTTTTTTCTTTATGCATGTATTATATTGTAGCCATTTGATAAGTATGAAAACAATAAATACTACCTTTTACCGTAAACATAGTTTGGAGCTAAAGGTTCTTAAATAAAATAAAACCAATGACACTGTTTGAGATGTTTTATTCGTAAGTATACCGTTTAATTCTACAGGACGACATGATTTGACTTTGGAACAATTTTTTTTTAAAGGGTGAATTTTTATATTTTACTCTAGAAAATAAGTTAAATACCCAATTACAATTTTAGGTAATTGAACGATCTCATTAATATAGAATCAATGTAAAGAGTTTTACGTATGTATGAACGTAAAATACCTAACCGTTCTCTCTCTCTCTCTCTGTCATATATATATATATATATATATATATATATATATATATATAGAGAGAGAGAGAGAGAAATGTGATATTTAGAAGGAAATACAATGCAGAGGTGTGACGGATAGATCCGTCACACCTCTGCATTGTATTGCCTTCTAAATATCACATTTCTATATACCAATAAACAAAGATTCAATAAAACTACATAAACCATAATGTATATATATATATATATATATTAATATATATATATAAATATATATATACATATATATACATATATATTTATCTCTATATATATATATATACATACGAATATACATATATATATTTATATATATATATATTATAATATAAAATGAAGTAATAAAATAAGGTGTCAATCAAATTTTATTAGAATTCAAAGTTCAAGCAAAGTATCCTTAAGTCCTTAGCTCTTGAGTTTTTAAAGATAATTCTTCTCTTCAGAGGACCATTACCGCAGTTATACTACTACAAGTAATAACATTACGCTTTGAAAATATATAAAATTATATACACAAATACATAAAAATACATAACATCAAACATATTAACCCACACACATACTTTTAGTTGAATCCATACAGTCCATCCAGGTCATACATATTGAGAAGCATAATCAGGAAAGACATTACTCCAAGTTACACACAGGAGTCCAAATACGTGTAATTGAAGGGGTTGACAAAGTTATCCAGTTATTGATAAATATATACATATGAATATACATATATATATATATATATATATATATATATATATACATGTATATATATATATATATATAAATATATATATATATGTATATGTATTTACATATATACACAAATATATATATATATATATATATATAATATATATATATATATATATATATATATATATATATATATATATATATATATATATATATATATATACATGTATATATATATACAGGGTGTTTCAAAAGTCTTGGGAACATTACAAATGCGTATATCTCATGAACTATTCCAGGTAGAAAAATGAAACTGGTGCCATTTTAAAGCTTGCTTAATCAAGTTTTTGGTCATACTAATGATTTTCGTGTTATCTCTCCAGGTGCAGTAATGGCGTTCTCTAAACAAGACAAGGCATTTTGCGTCCTCCAATTTGCAAAGACTGAATCGTTGACATGTGTTCAGCGTGCATTTCGCAGGAAATTTAAAAAAGAAGCCCCTGAAAGGAAATCCATTGTCAGATTGCATGCTAAATTTGTGAAAGATGGGTGTTTGTGCCCAAGTAAGCGAACAGGTCGCCCTTCAACTTCAGAAGATGCAGTTGAGCAAATTCGGACAGCCTTTCAGCGGAGCCCCCGTAAATCAGTGAGAAGAGCCAGCAGGGAACTTCAGCTTGCTCCAGCAACTGTCTGGCGTGTCTTAAGGAAACGACTGCAAATGGTACCTTACAAGCTCAAGTTGGTCCAAAAGTTGAAGGACACTGATAAGCCACTTCGCCGTGACTTTTGCATTGCAATGCAAGAGAAGTTGGAAGATAACGGCTTTGATGACCGGCTTGTTTTTAGCGATGAGGCGACCTTCCATCTGAATGGCAAAGTTAACAAGCATAACACTCGCATATGGGGTACTGAGAATCCTCATGAACTTCTTGAGCACGAGCGAGATTCACCAAAAGTGAACGTGTTTTGTGCAATTTCCAAGAAAGGTGTCTATGGACCGTTCTTCTTTGAAGAGGCAACTATCACTGGTGAATCCTATCTCAACATGCTGGAAGACTGGTTAATGGCTCAGTTGGAAAAAGCAGAATCTGATGACTTCATTTTTCAACAAGATGGTGCACCACCACACTGGAGTCTTAGAGTAAGGCAGTTTCTTAACACAAGGCTGCCTTGTAGATGGATTGGAAGATCTGGGCGAGGTGATGACGTTCTCACGCAATGACCTCCTAGGTCTCCTAATCTTACCCCGTGTGACTTTTTCCTTTGGGGCTTTGTCAAGCAACAAGTCTATGTGCCGCCCCTTCCAAGAGATATTGACGAACTAAAGGCTCGAGTAACGGCAGTTGTGGGAACCATTGACGTCAAGATGCTGGAACGCGTTTGGCAGGTAATGGACTATCGATTAGATGTCTGCCGTGTGACGCAACTTCGAAGATTCCCCACAAAACTTGAAACTTTAACCTTTCCAACGGTATCAATTTCATTTTTCAACTCCTAATAGTTTTTGAGTTATTAAAAATCGTAATGTTCCCAAGACTTTTGAAACACCCTGTATATAAATATGTATATATGTATATCTATTTACATATATACACACATATATATGTATATATATTTATATATACATTTATATATATATATGTATATATATATTAACATATATACTCAAATATAAATATATACATATATTTATATATACATTTATATATATATATGTATATATATTAACATATATACTCAAATATGAATATATACATATATTTATATATTTATATATATGTGTATATATATTTACATATATACACAAATATAAATATATTTATATATATATATATATTTATATATATACACAAATATAAATATATATATATATATAGATTCCTATATATATATATATATATATTTATATATATTCCTATCCATATATATATTCATATGTATGTATATATATGTATATATATAGATATATATTTATATGTATATATATATTTATATGTATATATATATTTATATGTATATATATATATATTTATATGTATACATATATATATATAGTTATGTATCTATCTATCTATATATATATATATATGTATATATATATATATTTATATATATATATACGAATGACATTAGCAATAGAAAATTAGAAGTAGTTCTGAGAAAAGAAGCCCTTAGTTAAAAGCAAGGTCTAATTAGGAAGTGGGAAGGAAAGAGGAAAATGGGGCAAATGGTAGGAGGGTTAGATGAAAAAACCAGGACTGCTGATGGAAAAGCAAGTAAGGGGAGTGAAGGGGGATTCTAGTGATTAAGTTATTTTTGGCATATGCTATCTCCGATGCCAGTAGAGATTGCCCGTAGTTGAGAATTTAGGTCGATTTAGGTCAATTGACTGTATTTATTATTTGAAAAAGAAGAAAAGGGGGTAGCCGTCATTAAAGACGTGTTTAGGTCGAGAGGCAATACTAATTTCGAAATTAAAAGAAAAAGAAAAAGGTGTGTCCAATGGGAAAAAATGGGGTTTCAAATAATGATAATCAGTAGTTTAAATTTTGAAAAAGTACTAAGCCGGGCAGAGATATAGTGTTATATATTTAAAAGATTTAAAAGTACAGCAGATTTTAAAAGTGATTCCCAGGTTGTTAAGAGTATGATTAAATAAGACCAACCCAAAAGTAAAGTTGAACAATCAAATAAAAAATCAGATAAAAAACGTGAAATAAGCTCAATCTATAGTTAGACATTTAGCCTGTCCTACTTAATCAAATTAAAAGTTTGGGTTGAGGATCAATTTGGGGGGAAAAAGTTAAACCGCATGTAACAATAGATATCAGTTATGAGTATTATAGGGTAGAGTTAGGTTGAATCATGTAAAATGTGTATATATATATATATATATATATATATATATATATATATATTTATATATATTTATTTATCAATCTATCTATCTCTCTCTCTCTATATATATATATATTTAGAATAAATATGAAACTAAAAGTAAACTTTTAGTAGAAATAACATATAGTGAAATGGTAAAAGCTCAATATACGAGATAGATCACTTATAAAGATATTGCCAAATTATCTATCTGTATTATTCCTCTTGTGATAAGATCTCGATCTTTGAAAAGCCTTGGCTTAAGGAAAAAATAATATACATCATTTTATGACAGCATATACCTTGCATTGAACAATCGAAGTTTGAAATAAATTTGGACATTCGTGCATGTTCATCACTCTTCGTCCATCTATCTTTATCTATATATTTATATATAAATATATATATATATATATATTTATATGTGTATATATATATATATTTATCTCTCTATATATATATATTGATATATATATATGAATATGTATATATATATATATATTTATATATGTGTATATATATGTATATATAAATATATATATATACGTATATGTATGCATACATGTATATATATGTATATATGTGAATATATATATATGTATATATATATTAATATATATATATATACGTATATGTATGCATACATGTATATATATATATGTATATATGTGAATATATATATATATATGTATATATATATATTAATATATATATATATTAATATATATGCATATATTCATATATACACATATGTATATATATAAATATATGTGCATATATGCATATATATATATATATACATATATGTATATATACGTATATATTCACACATATGCATATATATATATATATATATATATATATATATATGTATATATATATACATATATGCATATACACATATATACATATATGTATATATACGTATAAATATAAACACATATATGTATATATACATATATACATATATGTATATATACGTATAAATATAAACACATATATGTATATATACATATATTCATATATATATATATATATATATATATATATATATAAATCAATAAACTTCACAGCCTATTTTAAAAAAAACTCTATCCTTAAATTCACCATAGAATAAGGTACTAATAATAAAATCAGATTCATTGATGTACTAATAAGCTCCTCCAATAATACAGTTAACATGTATGTCTATAAAAAAAACAACTAGCAAAAACTCTAGCCTCCTTAATTTCAAAGGTGATTTTCTTTACAAAATATCCATTGTAAAAAATTACTAAACCGAGCTATATTAATCTCCTCCTAAAAAAATACTATTCAACGAACTAAAAAATATAAAACTAGTATTAGTGAATGACGGATTTCCTAACTACGTCGGGGACGAACTATTCAAATCAATGATAAAAAATTTTACAAACATTAATACAAATAATAATATACAACATACCAACTCTAATTACATCAATATATATCATCGCAACCAAATGTTGCCACATTTTAGAATAGTGCAAAAAAGCCATGAAGAATATCATGCATATATATATATATCACCAACAGATGACACAAACAAAATTAAGCTAATTATTTATTACAAAAGATTTACAACTCAAAACCTCTTAGTAAAAAACAACCCCTATCACACCCCCAAAACACTAGAAATAACCAATGTAATATATCAATTTAAATGCCCTTTCGGAGGATGTACGCCCCAAAATAATAATAGCTACATTGGGTTTAGAACAACCACCATATCTCGTCGCCTCGCCATGCACCTCGTTAATTCCAGCTCTTCCCACAAACACATACAAAAGCACAATTGCCCTCAATCAGAACTAAGACAAGTTTTAGTAAGTAACACCAAAAAATACATTCTGAGACAAAATTTAAAATATTAAAAATACTCGAGATCTTATATATTAAAGCACAACCACCTAAAATTTATAATATAGCGTACGAGACCAGCAAAAACATTTTAAAATGTTTATCATAGTTTAGCGACACCACTGGTGTCGCTCAATTCAAATTCTAAAAATATTGACATTCTATTAAATTAATAATTACCTATCTCCCCTTTTTCCTTCTCCATGATTATTTCGACAAACTAAAATGAATCGGCTATCATTTTAAAAATGAAAAATAAAAAAAATACATGAATACATAAATGAATTAAAGATGCGTTTTTGCGTTCATGGTTTACCGTAGTATTTTAAAAACTTCCATTCTTCCACCCGCTTTTAGTCATTTTTTACCGTTTTATACCATAAACGCCTGATGATGATTCCAGACAGAGTTGAAAACGTTCGTGTAACATACGGTTCATTTATTAATTTATTCGATGTCAACATAAAAAAAACATTTGACAAATTGAATAAATATAAAAAGCAATAACAAAACAGAAGAGTTATGTTGTGTTTAACAACAAATGTATTAATATACATATATGTATATATATATATATATATATATATATATATATATATATATATATATATATATATATGTATATATTACAAAGAAAATGTCTTTATATATTTCTTACGCAAATTAATGTTACTATTCGTGCTAATAGTACTAACGTGTAGGCCTCAAGTCAAACCATGAAATGAAAGCGATCTATAAAATTGTTATGGTACCTATAACCAACTTTGGACTCTTCCATTCACCATACATACTTCGAGCACTTGCTCATCAGTGTTTAATCAACAAATGTCCGATAGGAACAGGGTAATTTCGGTGAACTTTTATTTGTCAGGATGAGGTATTAGTTATGGGTAGTCTTAGACGATCTACTTTGCAGGCCTTACCTCCTTTCTTCATGGTGGAGTAAGTTTATTACATACTGCCTGAGGCACCCGATCGGGAATGCCACGATTCTGCCAGGCACTTTTTAAGGGCCAGAGTGCTACTTACTTATATTGCTGGCTGTACTCTTGAAAGGTTCCAGCCTTGTGTCACATATTCATCTGATGGGAACGAATGAGATATCTGAAGAAACCCCAGTCTATAATGGCAGTCAAGACTGACGCACAACCACTCTTGTTTCTTCGTTATATTATGGTGTTCCTAATATTCTTGTTTTCTTTAAACCCTGAGTTCGTGTTTTCATTTAGGCCTTATACAAGGGCACAACAACTGGCGACGAGGTATTCGAACTTACACACGGACCATAACAACTCGCGTAAAACCTTAAATGACACCTTACAAAAACTGGCGACGAGTTATTCCAACTCACACGGGACCCCACAAAAAACTCGCGAAAAACATAGAATAAGACTTCGCAACAACTGACTACGAGTTATTCGAACGTACATGGGAAACACTAATAGTAAGGATTTTACTTCAGAACTTGCAAAAAGTACACCCCGACAACTGGCAACGTGAAATTTCGAACTCACCCCGCCACAATGACTGACGACGTTGTTGCAGTAAAGGATTCTTAAAACAAACGTCAGAACGGACTACAAAGGATTTTGAAAGTGTTTTTTGGAGAACCTTAAAATAGGCAAGCTGAGATATCAAGGAGAAATTCACCAGATCATGTCTTTGTTCTAAAAAAACGGTAAAAACACATAGCATACCAACTTATTTTTCTCTCATTGAAGAGAGGGCAGTAATGTTCTTTATTGCCATTCTTACACTGTTGTTAATTTTAATTGTTTCTTGTCTATTCAAAAAAGAATAATTCTATTGCCGAAAAAAACAATTAAAACTGTATTTCTATTTTTCTCTGTTGACTAATGTTCCGACCGAAAGTTCTACGGTTACATTAAAAGCGTATTTAAGAAAGTGATATTTTGGGGTCGACAAAAACAAAAAGGTTTACTATTTGTCTTACAACTAAAGTGTTGTTAAGCAACATAATATTAAAAAACACAATTTCTAAAAATCCTTATTCAAAAATGACACAGTTCAACAATTGTTAAGATACAATAACAGAACTGGGAAAGTATGAAATGCATAACGACTAGCACAAAACAATAATCCGTCGATAGTCTACAAAAGACAGATACAAAGCTTCTAGGACAATGACGAAGAAGACGAAAACTTCGTGTAAAAATAATAGAAACACATTCAAAGATTGACATGATAATTCTAACATAATCGCATAGGAGTTAAAGTAACGAACACGAACATTCTTTCTCGCAGAATGCCGTTGTGAGCCCAATTGACAATTTCACTTCCACTCCATACAAAGATAACACATTTACTTCCTATTTTAGAAGATTCTTTAGAAAATAGATTGTAAAAATTGGGCTGACTCTAAAAATGTTCGTCTAGTTCTTTGAAAATTAGAAATCACCGAACATACTTAGTTCGTGGATTTGACTTTTGCTGAAGCTATATATCTTAAAACTGACTTATTCAGCCCCAATACTTCATTGTTTTAGAAACGTTGCAGGACAAAAAAGTGTTTCAACGTTCGCATCAATTGTCAATTAATACTGACACGATTTAAAATCAGCCGAACTTAGTGCAGATAATTTTAAATGATTAATTTTTCTCATAGGACTGTATCAAGAAAAGACGCTAAAACCATAAAAAAGTGGACCGAATTTAACGCTACAAAAAATAGATGAAAACTGCTAGAGATTAATAAGTGCGAAGCAGGATTCAAAGGACATCGAAATGTCGAACAGTGCACGCAGTAGAAGCTCGTCAAAATTGAAATTTAACCTTCCCTCAAAAACAATTAAAAAAAGGGAGTTACACGCTTTTTCACAAATGAGCTATATGAAATAAAACAGGATAAATTACCACCGAGCTCATGTTTATGTTGTGGAAGGATTCATTGGGTAACAGATTGACAATATCGTTTCACAATCTGTCTAATTTGTAAGAATTTGGGCATAACAGTTCACATTGCAGAATGAATTATAGGAAAATATCCTAAGCTAAAACTCCTTTATAACAGCGTGAGCTGACAATGGGATTCTGGTGCAGACGTGTCAATTATCAACATGCATACATGGAGAACGTTGGAAAAAAAGACCATGTTAACAACCAACTATATAGCCAGAACAGTTACTAATGAAAAAATAAAATTCGAGGGTAAAATAATTACGTCATAACTTTAAACAGTACTACTGAAAAAGTATAAGAAATCATAATAAAAAGCTCCGACAATTTATGCAATATCTAGTGTCACCAACCAAGATGTTTTAGCAGAAAAAAATCTATCGATCGAGTAAGAAAAAGGAAAATAGGAATGTGTTTCACCAATAAAAAATTGTATTAAATGGATACCAAATAAATTGTCGACAGATATTAAAGCACATAAGGACACACGATCCACGCTGCAAATACTAAACTGAAAGGAGGTAAGTCACATTCTTTGGATAAAAAATTGAGTGAATCGATTAGGTTTCAACTCAAAGTGTTTTCAGATCGGCTTAATACTATTAAAGATAAAATGATTGTATGAAGTTTAATGGTAAAGCAAAGAAGATATTTTGTTCAAAATTTACAGATGTGCTCCAAAATCAAAAGTCTAGAATAAAATAACTGGAGGATATCAGATCTGAATTTTATATGGGCCCGTTTTCCTATCATCAGAGACACTTACACCAAATTAGAGAACGGCTATCGAAATACACCGACAGCACGCACCTTATCGTTACCAGATAGAACGCTTTCGACATACAGATACCTCAATCAGTTTTAGAATAGCGTCAACCCGGACAAGAAAAAGAAAACTATGAGCCCTGAGGAGGTGAGGTTTGAGAGGGGATGTTATGGTACCTTGTCTATAACGGACTTTCACCTAATCCATTCACCCTAAATGCTGGTGCACCTGCTCCTCAATAGTGAACAAACCCTAGTCTATACTGGCAGTCAGGACGGACATACCATCGCTCTTGTTTCTCTGTTGTATTATATATACATTAATATATATGTATATATATATATACATTAATATATATGTATATATATATATATACATTAATATATATGTATATATATACATTAAAATATATGTATAATTATATATTAATATATATATATACACATTGATATATATGTATAATTATACATTAATATATATATATATATATACATTAATAAATATATATATATACGTAATTATATATATACGTTAATATATATATATATACACGTAATTATATATATACGTTAATATATATACACGTAATTATATATATATATACGTTAATATATATATATATACATTCATATATGTATATATATACATTCATATATATATATATATACATATACATTCATATATATATATATATATTAATATATACACATTCATATAGATATATATATACATTAATATATATATATATATACATTAATATATATATACATTAATATATATATATATATATATATACATTAATATATATATATATATATTAATATATACACATTCATATAGATATATATATATATACATTAATATATATATATACATTAATATATATATATATATAAATTAATATATATATATACATTAATATATATATACATTAATATATATATATATATATATATATACATTAATATATATATATACATTAATATATATATACATTAATATATATATATATACATTAATATATATATATATACATTAATATATATATATATATACATTAATATATATATATATATATATATACATTAATATATATATATATACATTAATATATATATATATACATTAATATACAGGGTGTTTCAAAAGTCTTGGGAACATTACAAATGCGTATATCTCATGAACTATTCCAGGTAGAAAAATGAAACTGGTGCCATTTTAAAGCTTGCTTAATCAAGTTTTTGGTCATACTAATGATTTTCGTGTTATCTTTCCAGGTGCAGTAATGGCGTTCTCTAAACAAGACAAGGCATTTTGTGTCCTCTAATTTGCAAAGACTGAATCGTGGACATGTGTTCAGCGTGCATTTCGCAGGAAATTTAAAAAAGAAGCCCCTGAAAGGAAATCTATTGTCAGATGGCATGCTAAATTTGTGAAAGATGGGTGTTTGTGTTCAAGTAAGCGAACAGGTCGCCCTTCAACTTCAGAAGATGTAGTTGAGCAAGTTCGGACAGCCTTTCAGCGGAGCCCCCGTAAATCAGTGAGAAGAGCCAGCAGGGAACTTCAGCTTGCTCCAGCAACTGTCTGGCGTGTCTTAAGGAAACGACTGCAAATGGTACCTTACAAGCTCAAGTTGGTCCAAAAGTTGAAGGACACTGATAAGCCACTTCGCCGTGACTTTTGCATTGCAATGCAAGAGAAGTTGGAAGATAACGGCTTTGATGACCGGCTTGTTTTTAGCGATGAGGCGACCTTCCATCTGAATGGCAAAGTTAACAAGCATAACACTCGCATATGGGGTACTGAGAATCCTCATGAACTTCTTGAGCACGAGCGAGATTCACCAAAAGTGAACGTGTTTTGTGCAATTTCCAAGAAAGGTGTCTATGGACCGTTCTTCTTTGAGGATGCAACTATCACTGGTGAATCCTATCTCAACACGCTGGAAGACTGGTTAATGGCTCAGTTGGAACAAGCAGAATCTGATGACTTCATTTTTCAACAAGATGGTACACCACCACACTGGAGTCTTAAAGTAAGGCAGTTTCTTAACACAAGGCTGCCTGGTAGATGGATTGGGAGATCTGGGCGAGGTGATGACGTTCTCATGCCCTGGCCTCCTAGGTCTCCAGATCTTACCCCGTGTGACTTTTTCCTTTGAGGCTTTGTCAAGCAACGAGTTTATGCGCCGCCCCTTCCAAGAGATATTGACGAACTAAAGGCTCGAGTAACGGCAGTTGTGGGAACCATTGACGTTAAGATGCTGGAACGCGTTTGGCAGGAAATGGACTATCGACTAGATGTCTGCCGTGTGACGAATGGTGCTCATATTGAGCAACTTTGAAGATTCCCCACAAAACTTGAAACTTTAACCTTTCCAACGGTACCAATTTCATTTTTCAACTCCTAATAGTTTTTGAGTTATTAAAAATCGTAATGTTCCCAAGACTTTTGAAACACCCTGTATATATATATATATACATTAATATATATATATACATTAATATATATATATATATATATACATTAATATATATATATATATATACATTAACATATATATATATATATATATATATATATATATATATACATTAATATATATATATATATATATATATATATATATATATATATATATA
>OY744517.1:60911432-60926432 GCA_963556195.1 Sepiola atlantica | reverse complement strand
AACAGGACACCAATAATTTCAACAAAATTAAAAATAAAAACAAAAGAAAAAGAAATATAATATACTATACCCCTCCCTATAACCAGATGCTAAAAACTAAACTAGGCAAAAAATTCCTAGATCTGATTGAAAAACACTTCCCCGTAACGAACCCTCTACATAAAATATTCAATAAAAATAATCTAAAACTATCCTACAGCTGCTGTGAAACCCTAGAAATGATAATTAAGGCACACAACAACAAAATACTAAACGACAACAACAGAGAAGAAAAAAATAAACAAAGTGGAAAATATAACAAAAATAACACTACGAAGAACAAAAATATAAACAATACAAATAGAAATAAACAACACTAATAATAACCACCCGAATAGAAACGAAAAAGTTAGCAATGAAGAGAAAAGATGTAACTGAATAAATCGTAAACTTTGTACACTACAAAATAAATGCCTAACTAAAAGTGCTGTATACCAAGCAACGATATTTGCCAACGAAAGACTAAATAACAATAAATACTACGTGGGTATGACTAGACTTTAAGACCAGAGACTATGACCACAAACCCACATTTAAAAACCAAGAACGTCGAACTAAAACAGCACTAGCTAACCATTATTGAGAGCTCAAAGAAAATGGACACTCACCAATAATTGAATGGAAAATAGTAAGACAGGCCAGTACATGTAGAAACTTAGACGACTCGTGTAGATTATGCCTGAATGAAAAATATGAAATCCTAAATTTTAAAGATCCCCGAAACCTATTAAACTCTAGAAGTGAAATAGCAAACAGCTGTTTACACAGTAATACATTTACCTTAGGATGATATATATTAAATAAAATAAATAAATCAAAATAAATAAATAAATACAAAACTGAATTAGTTAAAATGTAAAACCTAAAATAGAAATACAAGAAACCACGTGTTAAAATAAATTCGCCAACTGTATTGACAAACAAAGGAAACAGGATATGGAAAATCCATTGTTAATTTAAAATAGGATAGGACTAGGAGCGTCACCAACACATCCTTTGTTCGCAGGACGCCCAACAATTGGCTGAGGGAACAACAAATAATCTGATTGGTTAACTAGCAAGCCATGTATATAAAAACACCTGACAAAAATAACTCCATGCATTTAGCCTGACGATCCCCCCCCCCCGGTGATGAAACACGGGAGCCTCAATGTAGCTTGATTGGCATATATATTTGCATTGATTACTACATAGCTCTACTTACTTATCGAGCACTGTTGTAGTAAATACTGAAAACTGACACATAAAAAATTATATCTCCTTATGATATTTTATGTTGATACATGAAGTACTAATATATATATATATATATATATATATATATATGTATATATATATATTTATATATATATATATATTTATATATATATATTTATATATATACATATATATAAATATATATATATATATTTATATATATATATACATATATATATATATATATATATATATTTATATATATATGCATATATATATATATTTATATATATATAAATATATATATACATATATATATGAAGAGTATTGTACTATACAAATGAGTATGTAATAGATTTTGTTGGAGTGTCGATCGAAATATTTCTAATGATTAATATATATATATATATATATATATATATATATAAATATATATATATATATGTATACAAATAAATATGTATATACATATTTATATATATATATATGTATACAATATATATATATATATATATAGGCGGTTATTTGTAGTTAAGTCAATTGGATTCGTGGTGAATGAAAATGTATGTAGGGAGGGGTTTGTGCGTGAGTGTGTATGCGGGGACTTGTACATAAGTACAATTGAGAGCGAAGAGAAGAGAGGTTAGCCATGATCTAGGTTCAGTTTTTGTTCGGTCAGGATACTTTGGCTTACTTAAGGGAACACATTGTAGATACCGTTTAGTTTTCTGATGGTGTAGGAGGCTATGATTAGTACAGTTTCCAGTAGTCTTCGCCGAGCATTGTTGTGAATGTATTTGGTGATTTTGGCCTGTTCAAATTTGAAAGCATGATCGTGCTCTAATACATGGGAGAAAAGTGCACTGAGTTATTGTTTTTTTATGTCTCTTTTGTGTCCGCTGAATTTTTTTTCAATTCACGTTGTGTTTCTCCCACGTAAATCTGATGGCAGGTGTTGCATGGGACAGTATATAAGCCAGCATGGGATGTTTTTTTTTTAAATGTCTTGATGTGTTTAATGTTTGTTTGATGGTGTGTGATGTCGTATGTACTGTCCGAATGCCTAGTTTGTTAAGCATATGGATGTGTTATTGGAATGCGTGGGTAAGAGAATGGGTATGTCTATTAGAGACGTGTTTTGGTGTTTTTATTTTTGTGTGTCTTAACTTAACCACAAATAACAGCCTCACCATCGAACACAATCTAGATACCCTCACACATATTTAGATATATAAACCCTCATTTAAATTCAATCCATAACCACTACCTGCACAAAACTACATTTCATATATTTGTCACCAAAATTAATATCACTTTTCTCTTTCTTTTTCTTATTCCTCCCTCTCATTGCATATTCTCAGCACACTTCAACACTTTCCTTCTAACTTACTTATATTCACCCATTCCTGACATAGCCAGCTGGTCAAATACTCCTACTCTCAAAAAATGTCGAATCTAAATCTCCCCTCCCCCCTTTCACCCTTTCAACTACTTCTTTCACCCACTTACCCTCTCACCCCGCTTACTTTCAAATCATCTTCATTTCTTAATATCTTTTTCTAAAACTTTGACACTACCTACACCCCAAAAACACAGAGCCTCCCTCCTCCCCTCCTCTTTCGCCAGCCCCTCGAAATCCATGCTACACCTCACCACAAGAACAACCTCATCACACGTCCCCTCTCTCCCACCCTAAGACAAATTCACAAACACCTCCACCCTCCCATTTTTCACTCAAAGTCATCACTTTCTCTCCCTGCCACCGACCTTGGTCCTGCGCTCCCAGTAGTACCTACTACTTCTTCTCATTAACCCATCATGTCAACCCAATATTTCTATGTAATTCCATGACATTTTTCTTAAAATTATTATCCTGAGTAAGTGTTACAAATAAATACCAAACGTTGATGAATACGTAAAAAAAACATATTTTGGTGTTTCCTTTTCCATTTCGCATTAATATATATATATATATATATATATATATATATATATATATATATATATATATATATATATATATATATATATATAAATATATATATATATATTAATATATATATATATATGTATACACACATGCATACATACAGTTACATATATATGTATATATATTTATATATATATGTTTATGTATATACATATCAATATGTATATATATATTCATATATGTAAATATTTATATGTATATATATATATACATTTATACATATAAGCATATTATATATATATGTATATATACATATATATATACATATATATATTCATGTACACATATTATATATACATATATGTAAATATATATATAGAGAGAGATATTTATATATATACATACATATATATATATGGATATATATACATATTTATATATATACATATATATATATATATATTTATATATATGCATATTTATATGTATATATATCCTTATATATACATATATATATACATGCATATATGTATATATATGCATATCTATATTTATAAAGATATACATATATATACATATATATTCATATATACAAATATATACATATATATATATATACATACATATATATGCATATATACGTGTACCTATATATATATATTTATATATATACATATATAAACACATATATTTACATATTTATATATATCTATATATATATATATGTGTATATATACATATACATATATATATACATATATATGCATATATATATACATATATGTATATGCATATATATATACATATATATACATATATATGCATATATATACATATATATGCATATATATACATATATATCTACATATATATGCATATATATATACATATATATATATATATACAACCATACACATATATATACACACATATATGTTATGGTGCCGTACCTACCTACAAAGAACTAATGGACTCGTCCACCTTATAAATACGGGAAGCACGTGACACTTGTTCTCTTCTTCCCAGGCAAACCAGCAATGGCGGTTGAGAGCAACCTCTCCTTGTATCTCTTTCTTTCTATTATATAATATATACCTTTGTTCATTTAAACCATGTGTTCCTGTGTCATTTATTCAGCTTTACCAAGGTCCACAACAAATGGCGACGAGGCAATTCGAACTCTTGGGTCAAAAAACTGAAAATACCACGTGAAAATGCACTCACACCGGTAATACAGGAAGCCGCACGCAAAAAAAACAAACAAACAAAAAAAACAAAGGTTTTTGCCGTACGGTCGAGAGAAGAAAAGAAAACTCAACTGAAAAAAACAAAAAAACACGTTGAATTCTTAAGTGCGAGAAAATTGTTTTCTTTTAAGAAAAAGAAAACTGAAATAGACCTGTTGTGTTCTAAGTTTTAAAACTGCTTATCGAAAAAAAAACAGCTTGAAATTGGGTGCGCGTTCCTCTGGGAAAACTAGTTAAAAAAAAACAAAACAAAAAAAAAACAAATAACAAAAACAACTGAAATTGAATGCGCGTTTTTTTTCTCTGGGTTGGAAAACTAAAAAAACAAAACAAAAGAAATACCGAACACCAAGCTTAAGCGAGTATTGTTTTTTTTAGACAAACGTCACAGCGAGTTTTTTTTGACGAACACACACACAAAAAAAAATGAAACCGACACCACGTGCTTCATTTTAAGAACAGATATGAAACAAAAACATGAAGTGAACACACGTGCGTTACTCTATAAAAAAAAAAAAGACGCACGATAAAGAAAAGGTCAGTTTTATTTTCTCTCTCTTCTTTTCCGACTTGTACTGAAATATTTTAAAATGCAGAAAGAATTAATTGTGAAACAGATTTTTTTTTCTCTTCGTTAAAATTAAAAACGTGTATAAGAAAAAACATTACATAATCTTTTCATAACTAAAACTCAGCGTCTTGCAAACGCTAATTTAAAGAAAAGAACTTCTTATAAATTCATTAAATAACGAGAAAATATTAATTTTCAAAATAAAAAAATTAAAAAATAAGTGAATATACGCGTATATAGAGAAAAGGAAAAGTTTCATAATCTTTTCATAATTAAAACGGCGCCTAGCAAACGCTAATTTAAAGAAAAGAACTCTTATAAAATCATAAGATAATAAGAAAATATTAATTTTCTAAATAAAATCAGAAACTAAATGGTTGAATATGGAAGATATTAAGTCTATAATCGCCGAACTAACGAAATTCCAAATCTCCCAGCAACAACAAACTGAGGAAAGATTTCAAAAGCTTTTATTACAACAGAACCAAAATATTTTATTACACAAAAAAGAGTATGATGAAAGATTGGAATTTCTGATACAAACAATATCGCGCAGTGATCAAAAAAATGAAAAAGACGACACGTTTTCGCAGAACGCAATTTGGAACAGTATTGATAATTACTCATACACGGAAAATAATACATTTGAAGAATATTTCCGAAGATATGAAGACCTATATAAAATTGACTGCGGTGGTTGGAGTGATGCGAAGAAGCTACGCCTCCTTCTTAGAAAACTAAATACCACAGAACATACCAAATTCGTGGATTTCATTTTGCCTCGGAAAACTAGCGAGCTAACTTTCATAGAAGCAGTTGGTTTATTGACAGAACTGTTTAGTCCAATAACTACACTATTCCACAAACGATGGAAGTGCATGAACCTGGTAAAGAAAGACGAGGAAGATTATGCTACTTTTGCATCGATAGTGAACAAGCATTGTGACGATTTTAAACTAACTGAATTAAGTGCAGATAATTTCAAGTGTCTAATTTTTGTACAAGGTTTAATCTCAGGAAATGACACAGAGATAAGGCGTAGAGCTCTAACTAAATTAGAGAATGAACCAAGCCTTATGCTGCAAAAGTTGGCTGAGGACTGTCAAAGATTTGTAAATGTAAAACAGGACTCAAAAGACATTGAATTGTCCGGCATTGCGCACATAAAAAAGGTACATCAAAAAACAAAAGCTCAACCTTATAGAAAAATAAGAAATAATAATTTTGATGTAACAAAGACAAACCAAACCAGTAAAAAAATAAATAAATTGCCACCAAGCCCTTGTTCACGCTGTGGTAATCCACATTGGTACAATGATTGCCCATTCCGTTTTAAAACCTGTATGAAATGCAAAAAAGTTGGACATAAAAGTTCGCACTGCAGAACGGGCAGACGAAATAAAATGCGGATTCAAGCCACTAGGACAAAGAAGGAAACTGGCATGAACATAAGAAAATATGTACAGGTGAAAATCCTGGATAAAAATATAAAATTGCAATTGGATTCTGGTTCAGACGTTTCCATTATAAATTTACATACATGGAGGAGATTAAATAAACCTACTCTATCAAGAACAAACAGGCTGGCAAGCACAGTTACTGGTGAAAGAATTACATTTGAAGGAGAATTAATCACAAATGTGTCCCTAATGGGAAATACTAAAAAACTCAAACTACTGGTACTGAAGGATTCGAATAATCTTTTTGGTTCAGATTTTATGCAGGCATTTGATTTATGGAAGTTGCCGATAAATACATTTTGTAAAAAAATAAATAGTCGCGCAACAGAATCGGAAAAACTACAACGAGAATTAAAAAACTCGTTTCCAGAGGTTTTTTCTGGCGGTCTTGGATACTGCACTAAAATGACTGCAAAATTCCGTCTAAAAGAAAATGTACTGCCGGTATTTAGAAAAGAAAGAAAAGTACCCTTCGCCTCGATTGAAAAAATAAACGCTGAATTAGACCGACTGGTAAAGATGGGTATTTTATCAAAAGTACAACACAGCCAGTGGGCAGCACCCACGGTTTATGTAAAGAAAAAATCTAATGAGATTCGTGTATGTGCAGATTTTTCAACAGGACTGAATACTGCCCTCGCGGACTATCACTACCCACTCCATACCCCGGAAGAAGTGTTTACAAGCTTAAATGGAGGAAGATTTTTTTCGAAAATAGACCTAAGTGAGGCATACCTACAACTACCGGTGGATAAAGATTGTTCTAAGCTGTTATGTATAAACACACATCGTGGTTTATATAAATTCGAAAGATTAGCGTTCGGAGTTAAGGTCGCGCCAGCCATTTTCCAACAAGTAAAGGACACAATGCTGGGCGGACTCGATTTCGCAATAGCGTATCTCGATGACATCTTGATCAACAGCAAAGATATCGAACAACACCAAAAACATGTAAATCAAGTGTTTGCGAGAATCCAAGATTATGGGTTCAAAGTAAAAGAAGAAAAATGTGATTTTTTCCTGGAGGAAATAAAATATCTGGGTCATGTGATCGACAAGGACGGCAGAACACCAGACCCAGAAAGGGCTACTGCAATAAAAAACATGCCGGCGCCAGAAAACGTCATGACATTACAGAGTTTTCTGGGCCTAGCAAATTACTACCAGGCTTTTATCCCAGAAATGCATAATTTGCGTGCTCCATTAAATGAGCTATTAAAAAAAGGTAAAGCCTGGGTATGGACACCTGAATGTCAGGATGCATTTAATAAAATCATAGAAAGACTTACGTCAGAGTTATTTCTAACACATTACAATCCAGAATTGGACATAATCGTAGCTAGCGACGCTAGTTCATATGGTTTAGGAGCATGTATCCTACACAAAATGCCTGATGGAACCCATAAACCCATTGCACATGCATCAAGGACCTTGCTCCCAGCGGAAAAACAGTATTCCCAAATCGAGAAAGAAGCCCTAGCAATAATATTTGCAGTAACAAAGTTTCACCGATACATACATGGTAGACAATTTACCTTACAGACAGACCATAAGCCGCTAATTACAATTTATGGATCTAAAAAAGGCCTACCTGTATATACAGCTAATAGACTACAAAGATGGGGAACTATCTTATTAAACTACAACTTTAAAATGCAACATTTGCATTCAAATAAAATCTATCATGCGGATGGATTGTCGAGATTAGTGCCAAAACAGAGAGAGACTCTAGAAGACACAGTGATTGCGTCTCTTCAAACAGAAGGAGATTTTAAAGAGATTTTGTGCAACGCAGCGAGAGAGCTCCTGGTGACACTTTACGAGATAAAAAAAGAAGCTCAAGAGGATGAATTTATCACCAGAACAAAAATGAAATTGGTAGATAAGGATTTACATGCGGCAAAGAGTTTCTTACTCTGTGATGACGTACTCATGCATAACGAAAGGGTGGTCATCCCAGAAAAACTACGAAAACAAATTCTGAAAGAATTTCATGTTGGCCATCCAGGGATAACCAGGATGAAGGGGTTAATGAGGAGTTTTGTGTACTGGCCAGGTATGGACAATGACATTGAAAAAGCAGTAAAGCTTTGTAAAGGCTGTGCCTTAGCGGCAAAAGCACCGCATATAAAGCATAGCCCATGGCCAAAGACCGACCGTCCGTGGGAAAGAATTCACGTGGATTTCGCGGGACCATTGGAAGGATTTTACTACTTAATCGTATTCGACAGTTTTTCAAAGTGGCCCGAGGTACTACGTTGCAAGAGTCCCACGTCAGAGGTTACGATAAGATTCCTACATGAACTATTTGCCCGTTTTGGGGTAGTGGATTGTTTGGTGAGTGATAATGGGACGCAGTTCACGTCATCAGATTTTGAGCAGTTCTGCGCGACGTTTCAAATCAGACATATAACGACGCCCCCGTATCATCCTAGGTCAAACGGCCAGGCGGAACGCTTCGTAGACACATTAAAAAGAGCATTAAAAAAGGCCGGTGATACTCCTAAGGAGAAGGCTTTACAACAATTCTTACAGGTATATAGAATTACAAAAAACATGAACATAGCATCATCATTATCCCCCGCAGAGATGATGTTTGCGCGGAATGTGAAGTCCGTGTTTGATAAATTATTACCTAAACATAATAATTATGACCGAATCTCTACGGTACCAAAGAAAAAATAACACCCAGGAGATAGGGTATATTTTAAGATGTTCAAAAACAATGCATCGTTCTGGGAACCCGGTACAATTGAAAAGAGGATCGGATCGATGGTCTATATCATAAAAGGACCACGGTTCTCGCATAAGAGACATCTAAATCAGATCAGAAAAAGACTGTCAGATGACACTGACAGCGCCCCACAAGGAGAAGACGTGATGGACGTGATATATGACACCTTCAACTTACCAGCACCCCAGGTAGTCACACGTAAACGACAACCAAAAATAAAACGACTGGCTCCGAACTACCTAGAAATAGATCCGAAAAGGAAACGTTATTAAGACTCCTGAGGAGGTAAGGCTTGGAAGGGGGGTGTTATAGTGCCGTACCTACCTACAAAGAACTAATGGACTCGTCCACCTTATAAATACGGGAAGCACGTGACACTTGTTCTCTTCTTCCCAGGCAAACCAGCAATGGCGGTTGAGAGCAACCTCTCCTTGTATCTCTTTCTTTCTATTATATAATATATATCTTTGTTCATTTAAACCATGTGTTCCTGTGTCATTTATTCAGCTTTACCAAGGTCCACAACAATATATATGTATATACATATATATATATATATATATATATATATATATATAAAGATATATATATATATATATAAAGATATATATATATAAAGATATATATATATATAAAGATATATATATATATATAAAGATATATATATATAAAGATATATATACATATATATATAAAGATATATATATATATAAAGATATATATATATATATGAAGATATATATATATATATATATATATATATATATATATATATATATATATGAAGATATATATATATATATATATATATATATATATGTAAGGAAAGGAAGTCAACATCTTAGAAGCACGGATTATAATCTATTAAAGTGAAATATTTTGAAAATCAAACAATCGTGCAATTTTAAGTCAACAATTAGTTTATTTAATTTTTTTTTCGCGAATTTTCGTTGTTAATACAACGTTCTCAAGCGAGATTGTCTCATAGTGTTTTTTTTTCTTTTGTACGATTGTTTGATTTTTTAAATATTTTACTTTAATACATTATAATCCGTGCTTTTAAGATGGTGACTTCTTTTCCTTACTTAAAAAAGCGCCAAATCAGCGTATACAAAATCGCCAGGACTAAAAAAAAACAAAATAACGTCGTAAGATCGTGACGTGTTTTCGACCCCTAAGGATTAATAGCACCAATATGAGGAGGAAGACAAGAAAAAAAACACATTAAGACAGTCTCGCTTGAGAACGTTGTATTTACAACGAAAATTCGCGAAAAAAAAATTTAATACATTAATTTTTCATTTAAAATTGCACAATTGTTTGATTTTCAATATATTTCACTTTAATATATATATATATATATATATATATATATATATATATATATATATATATATATATATATATATATATATATATATATATATACTTGGCTAGGCTGGGTTACATAATGGTTCTTTGTAGCGTCAAATAGTGTTAAAGAATTTAATCTTCACTTTATTTATTCGTATTTTCTGAAATGAACTGAAAATAATATATTTTGAAAAAAATAATTATATTCCTCTAAAGTCCATCATAGTTTAGTAATGCCATGCATTTAACAGATAATTAGCCATAGTGGCTCTAGATTAAATATGCCCGACATATATTTTTTAAAATAATTCCTGGACGATATCAGTATTAAAAAAAAAATGAACGCATTTTCAAGTGTAATAAGGGAGATAGAATTTAACGAATAATGGATAATTTCGTTTCTATTTAATTGTTGTAAACCTTTAAATTACCATAAATAATTATTGAAATGTTTCAAACTTATTTAAATATACACTTAATATAGATATAGTTTATTTTTTTGTTTAATAAAAAAGAAACA
Source organism: Sepiola atlantica (assembly GCA_963556195.1). Taxonomy (NCBI): domain Eukaryota; kingdom Metazoa; phylum Mollusca; class Cephalopoda; order Sepiida; family Sepiolidae; genus Sepiola; species Sepiola atlantica. Next base: position 60,915,381 of record OY744517.1, on the reverse strand, counting down.
ATTCAAACAAAAATATTTCGTTTCTTTACGTACTAAAATGTTAATGTATTTCATAGAGTTATCTGATTTTTGCCCCTAGTGATCCCAGATCAAATCTAAGGACAGTGTCTTTGAATTAAGATGAACATTTACTCTCATTGAAGCCTTATTTAAAATAATATAACTGTTAGTATATATATTTATATAACACACACATATTGACTAACACGCACACATACACACACATTTAAGACTAAAAATGTTCTAGATAAGCCCTCACAACCGGAAAAGTCGTAGACATAGCCAATGCTATTTCAAAGTTAAAATGCCATTTGTATGAATTCATTTCCTATGAGTATAATGTTAATAAATATAATAACAACATTGGTCTCACAAAAACTACCCTTTTACGATAGCTCACAATGAACATGACTAACTCGAGCTAAATTTACCAAAATTGATAACATATTTGAATACATATTAAGTTATAATCAAGTTGACAAATTCTGTTATGTGCTAAAATGTTTGCTCAAATGGGAGAATTCTGCCTAAGTGCACAATATATATATATATATATATATATATATATATATATATATATATATATATATACATGGGAAATCAGTTTTTCGACCTCAGAACGGAACGAAACAGCAAACTTTTCACACATAAAAAGCTTGACCTCATTTCAGGTAGAGCTTTAAAGCACTAACAACTCATAAAAAGGGGCTTATTGACACACGTTATTGCAATTTCCTCGGTAGAGCAGTCAATACGGTATTAATGCACCTAAGCATGAATATATTTGAAAGTATTAAATTATATACCTGCGTATGGGTCAGTCGTGATAGGTCGTAACTGGCTTGCGATTTTCCCAGTTGGTGATATCCGCCACTCACGTTGGGTTTGCCCATCCAACAACATCTTTGCTCGAGTCGTCCGCCGGACAAAAAAACTAGATCCAAATGGTTTGGATTTTATAGTTTCGTTAAAGTAAAATTACTTCCATTAAATGTCTATGATACATAAAATACAACATCACAGTTTGTGTACTTAAACATTTGGGAGGTTATTACGTTAGGGTTGTTACAGGAAACTATACTAATTTTCCTGGGCAATGTTCCAGTCATGTGTTTGATTAGTAGGCCAGGACTCCAAAATCTGACTGCTTGAACACCATCGAAGTATTTCTTGGTGAAATTGGAATACCACTGAAATGTCTGAAAATTGCTACCGACTGTAGCTGCGGGCGGCGAAGATTAAGTGTCTGTAACTGTTTGACGCTCAACTAATTGCGACCCCGGAGATGCATCTCTGATATGATCCGATTGGTTATTAGTTTTCCTTTTATTATATGTTTCGTTCTTTGAATTTAAATCGCGTCATAGTGGTGGATAGTAAATCACTCTCTTTTTTATCGTTTTAGGCGAACACGTTTTCTATGGGACTGCCTCATACACTCCCAACACACCGACAATACTTCTTAATATTCTCGTTATTATAGCCATTTTTTCTATCATGAATTCAGTCAGAGAACAATACAAATACGTGATTTAAATATGTTGACAATGTAATTACTTTTTTTCCGAGGTGACAACATATACTGTCCGCAGTTTTACTCCTCCAAACAATCATAGGTTAATAATTAAATCTCATTGAAAAAATGATTGTGTATCTTGTGGGCGTTTTTTATTATTATTACCGGTCCGAAATAGCTAAGACTATAAAGATTGTTCCCAAAATGTTAATCTTATTTCCTCTGTATTTGATGGTCAGGGGAAGATCTGCTTTAGATTATAGTGTTCACGATCAACTCTTACATATCATTTGAGAATGAGGTGTGGCAATTACCCTTCTGTTTTTTTATAAATAAAAACATTGCCCAATATGATTTTAGTTCAATCTCCGATAAATCTCTTACTATTCTAAATGTATATGTCTAACTATTATATTGTCATTTACATTTACACTCTCATTGTATATTTTACTTATTAATAGTTGCTATTTATGTAGAGTGCCATGCCTCACCCATTGTCATGTATGCAAGAGCAGCATCAGCAATACCAACTGAGTACTGTTTGAATGCACATTATTTATTAATAAGCCGGATATTGTTATAGTTCAGAAATCCGGATTTACAAAGTGCCAGTAACATTATTATACTTCATTAGCACTCCTATGTCACTGATATTTTCTGTGCAAGTTAATTCCCTGCTGAATGTGTATCTGTTAAATATGTATCGTCTTCCTTTCTGTGAAGAATATGAGATATGCGTTAATCAGTGTTAGTTGGCCGATTGTTGGAGTTCTGAACCAACCAATAACCCGAACCGAGATATTTCTCCAATTGTCAAGTGATAATAACGTTACTGTGTACAAGGTGTGAAAATAGCACAGTATTGATGCACCTAAGGGAACTCTGCAAACGAATTAGTCTTTGAGTTATTCTTGATGATTACACAGAGAAACACACATGTTACCTTTTATAGTTAATCATGTTCTTAATTATCTGTTGTTGATAACAAACGGTTACGCGATTCGCATAATGTATGAATCATCGGCCAATGGAATCGACTATGCCTAAACTTTATCGGATGTATTGCTATGAGTTATGTACTTGCACAGTCAGAATTTCTCCTAGCTAAAGTTAAAGCTAAACAATCAATTATATACACGTGCCCGTCTTTCGAATTCAACTAATAAAAAAATGTTGTATTTTCGTAAAACGGACGCGGTAAATCTATATTGCATTAGCAAGAGGTCTGGTTTCACATGATCATATTACACGGTATCAATAGGAACTCAATCTCGTCTAAATGAGTGTCATGATGTATAATTCCAAAGAGGGATTGATAATTTGTATTCTTCGTTAGTCTCACAATAATTCGATCAATGTAAATCCGAACTTATTCATGTGTTAATTGTCGAACTCGAAAATCTGAACGTAAGAATTCTACACCATCTTCTGATTCTAACGAGGATTGATAAATTCAACTGCCCTGAACTTGATGATACTCTACAAGGTCTCGGCCGAACTCGGCTCGGTAGTCGGTACGTAAATTAATTATACTCGGTCAAAGAGGAGAGAAATAACACAATTTATAACCGTGGATTATATAAAAAGGTTCAGTTCGAAATTTATACACATTCTCAAGTTGTACAATACAAAGTTTTAAAAAAGTGCGGAGCTTACATTCGCCGACACCTTGTGGTAATAATAACAAAGCTGATAGCAGTTGTCCAAATAATAACAAGAAATAATACGAATCTTACGTCGAAAATAACTACTTCATGATTAACTAGATATACCGTCTACGCGTTTAACAGAATATTTAGATGTTCAGTTATTTATACTTTTTTGGTGGTTTTTAGTATATATAATGTTTTATTTGTTCTTGTACACAATTATTATGTTTTCATAGAAATAGTATTTTGGAGGTTAACTTTTATTATTACAGCATCGCATAGTTATTACATGATTAAGGAAATGTAATTGTTAAAACACTACAGCTAACTTATCTTCTGTAATGTTGTTTTAGTTTCAATTAAACTATTATTTGATATAAAAAGCTGGCAACACGCTCAATGATTTACTATATAAAAATATAGGAACTACATAGTAAAAAATGACTTTCTATTCTACAATTGCCTTCAAATTACGAACGGTCACAAAATATTGTACAAATAATTAAAATGGCTGACTATTTTACATAAACAAAACAAAAGGCATGGTGCTGTACGTAATTTTGTAAGCACTTGTTTAAACTTGTATTTTTAAATAGTACAATTTGTACCTTAGTGTATATTATTTTTTATTTCAATATATAATCAAGTAATATTAAATTGTATAATTAGTTTTTTAAAGGCGGGAAACAGTGACACACGATGAGTGATCACCAAGTGTTATTAATATAGTATATAACACATATTTTAACACATTTTATATTATACATAGCTGTGACAGGTCGTT
>OY744517.1:60901432-60906432 GCA_963556195.1 Sepiola atlantica | reverse complement strand
GCGATTGGTGAGGTAGTTTTTCGTCTATAGATATACATACCCACGCACAGATCTTATATATATATATATATATATATATATATATATATATATGTCTTCTATCTTTGCCCGCTTCTAGGTACATATATATCTTAATCTTAATTTCCCTTAGTTACGTGATATATATATATATATATATATATATATATATATATATATATATATATATATATATATATATATATATATATATATATATATATATATAGGGTGGGCAAAAATAAGGGTCCTATTTTTAAAAATTCATAACTTTTTTATTTATTGATTTTTTTTTTTTTTTTTTAGAATAAGTAAAGGACCCCTTCCGAAGCAAGCATGAGCCGTATTAGCCCTAAGGAACGCACCCTCATTTAGAAAACATTATTTTTGCTTAAAAAACTCAAAACAGTGTAAAAAACAATACTTTAGTTTTTGTAAGTTTTAAGAAGTGTTTTTCGGCTAAAATTTGTTTTGTTTATTTCAAAAAATCTCGGAAGAGTCAGTCTACACACACATAAAGTTTGGTGAGTTTAACTTTTATTTTGTGGAAGTTATTCAAATTCAAGTTATTCAAATTTAAAGATAGGACCCTTATTTTTGCCATATATATATATATATATGGCAGATTAACAACAATAATACCGTAAGACTTATTAACTATGAGCAAATTTGAGATGAATGAAAGCCTACATTTATTACACACTTATCAGTATTTACTGAGACCAAAGAGACACCAAAAACACACTTACGTATGTAAATTGCCAAGTAACAACAAGTAAAATTATATATATATATATATATATATATATATATATATATATATATATATATATATATGAATGATTATTCACGTAACCGCGTATTACATACACCGGCACATCTACATTACTCGTCCATAACACCAAGACAAATCTCAACTTAACTGCGATGAATATGTCTTAATCAAGGAGGATTAAACAAAAAAAGAAGAGAAAAAAAGATGCTTATACTTCTGACAAGTGTGTATTTCACCGAAAGTACTCAAGTTTTTAAAGTAAATTAATATTTCTGAAAAAAATATTCCACTCATTATTGCCATTTCAGCAACGCTTCAAAGTGTGACTTTTCATTCTACCTTATTCACGAAACCGCGTGCTACACAGACTGACATATCAACATTAATCGTCGATAACATCAAGACGAATTTCAACTTGACTGCGATAAATATGTCTCAATCAAGGAGGATTAAACAAAAAAAGAAGAAGGTTTTCAAAATATTTTTTAAAGAATATTCTCCTTATTATTGCCATTTTAGCAACGCTTCAATGTGTGACTTTTAAAACTATATATATATGTATATATATATATATATATATATATATATATATATATACAAACAATTATTTATGTATTGAGTTTTACACTGTACCATTTAGGTAAACACCCGAAAGCTTCTATCTTGAAACCTAAAATATATATGCGTGTTATTTTTTTTCATTTGGAAACATAATTGTAATGCTATTACAAATAGTGGAATACATATTGCAAACTGTAGTTAGTGTATATTGGATATTGAGTTCTTACAGAGTAATTAAGAATGGATTTGTAAATTTAAACGTGTTTTTATTTTATACAAATTGTACTTCAATTATTGTATTGTGTGTATATACTACATATACATCTATAATGACGATGCTCTTACGTCGGAATACGAATATATATATATATATAATTATAATATATATGGAAGTCACTCCAGACAAGCCATGAAGCCACTTGATTTAATGAGCTGAAAGGAACATATGATAACTAACACAGACACAGGTCATGCCTAATGACCTTATTATCAAAGGCCTGAGGCTATGAGTAGAAGAAAAGCCGTCAGAAGAGAGATAGTTATACAAACCAGCCGTACTTGGAAATACGCTATTAGAAAATAAATATTACATAATATAATCTGGAGATGGTAGAATCACTTCAAGACAAACCGAGCTTCAATTAAAAGCCACCACCAGGGTCTAGTCTCTTTATACTCAAAACACTTTTGCCAAACAAGTAATTACTTCAAAAACCAACTATGTTAAAAAGGGTTACACACCTGGCTGACAAGAAAGTCTGCCCTGAGAAATATCTATAATAATTACGTCATTTGATTATTGTAATGTAAGCAAAAGGCACACCAACTCTTTTTTATTTATCTACGCCCCACAAGGTAAGATGTGACACAAGGTCGGGAAAGTGGGATTAGATAAGCCAGCGCTCGAGAGGTGAGCACTCTCTGGCCATTTAAAAATTACCTGGGCAGCCCCGTCGGCATTCCCCGGTAGGGGCGCTAGAGACAGTAAGCAATAAACTTACTCCTCCCCAAAAGGGGAAACAAAGCCTGGGAGGGTGCACCTCCTAGAACTGCACAGGACCGGCAACCCCCAATAGACCGGCGTAAATCCAGGCCCGGACATACCGGTTTTATTAGACGAGGTAAAACCAACCCTGGTTGAAGCAGCACACCAACTCTTTATTTACTACTTTCGAAAGAAAAAGGACGAAGATTTCCTAAATGCCATTTTTCAAACGATATTAACTAGCGATTTGTACTAAACAGGTTTTTTTTCGCATGTTTACCGGAGAGAATCGATAAGTCAGTGCTGTTTTCCGTAAAATCCGCCATCCGTTAAATTTAATATTGAAACTGTTTCTAAATCGAGTCGTCCTTGTGACGTAAGGCGTAGAAACACTGCCGGTCGAAATGGCCGGTGTTTGCCGCTCTTGTAACTGTGCACTAAGACTGCTCATGAAATACCAAATTCGTTAATATCCGGTTAGCGCGTCATCATTTCCGTTGGCTTGAAATAGATTGGGTATGGCTATAATAATTCGAATTGCTAAAAATATGGGGAAAACAATGTGGAGAAATGAAAGCGAATCATCCAATTGATGGTATTGATTATTTTCGATTGCCATTGTCACGATTATTCATTTAACCATTAATTTATTTCGGAGAACTATTTTAACACGTACGCTATTAAATGCCATTCCATTACCTATAAAATCTGTGCTCACGTTTCTCAAGTAATACTAAATTCACAAGACACTTAATAATATCAATATAAAGACATATGTGCATAAACATTAAAAAAATGTTGGCACATAAAACTATTTATACGGCAGTAATTGTAATGGATCATGGTTTAATTGTAAACATGAACATAGGTTAGCTACAAATAGTAATTAATAGTAAAACACTAGCCATGCCTTATTTGCTAATTAAACAAGGAAAAATAAGATTCTACTTTTTCGGCGATAACATGTTTACCGGTTGAAGTAATTGGCGGAATAAAGAAATAATACAAAATACGATATTTTAGATTTTAGGATGAAGGGGCACTTTCTCATATCAATAACACGTAAAATAACTATTGACCTCCGATAACGATACCTACTAACGGAGCAAATACTGTTTTTCAATATTGCCCTTAAAAAGCAACCTTGTAAGGAAGTGGGTGATAATTGCCGCTTGGTAATTCGAACATGGATGATAATATTATCTTAACTTTTTATAACGAAGGTAATCACAAACTATAAAGTTTAACACTTTTTTTTATTACATATTACCGCCTCCATTATTGGATCGTCTAAGAATGTTAGAGTGTGTAAAATCTTATGAAAGAAACAGGATAGAGTTCAGTGTTCCAATGTAATTCCTTAATGTCTTGAATAATGAAATATTCTGCGATTTACAAGAACACACAGTAAAATAACTGTGTATCTGATTCACATGATTCTTTATTAATTGTTTATGGTCTACGATTTGGTTTTTCAACATAACATAAATCTAGCGATAGAAATTCTAACAATTTTACAACATAAAATCATTAAGACGCGATTGGTAGTATATCTCTCTGTTTTTGATTTTGCCAACTGAACAAGAAAATATCAGATTATAATTGTTTAAGTTATTTCATGTAAACAGCTTGAAATAATTGACAAAAAAACGTAACATAAAATGAGTATTTTCGTCAGAGTAACTAGACAGTAATGACCCGCCCCCAAAATCAGATTATACTTTTGTTATGGTCTTGAAGTGGTGGATATGTTACCTTAAATTTACATGTGAAACATCTCCCCCACTGTACATTATTAAATTATTAAAGTATTCTATTAAGTAAGAGTACCAGTTTACTTGCCCTTTAAAGAGAGCAAAAGTAACCCCTAATGAGTGTTTCCTCTTGATTTGGAACAAACAATAATACGATGAGTTTAATTACTTGAATACGTGATCATATCGGTTAGCGGTTATCTCCAATGTGTTTGATTTTATATTAAGGGCAGTGTAACTTAATTCTGTATGGCATACATATGCCGATACAATTTACATATATCATTTGTTCTAAAACGTTCGCAGTTTCAAAGAACGGGTTAATGGAATCAGATATTTTAATAAAATGCAAACAAATATCCTTTGTATACAAGAATATTAAAAGAAAGCTATTTTATGTCAAAGGCGACGCAGAAATTTACAAGGGTATGCACTTGTACCATTAATCAAAAACACTCTATTCCCAAGTGAGCAGTAAGCCTAATGCGCGTTTACTGAGTTGGAGTATGGTTGTGTGAAAATCGATTTAAATATATTGTCGGTAATTCGATGTTTGTTTTATAATTGTTTATTCGTGACTTTCTGAATGGGTCGCTGCTATGCGGTTGAACTAACTGCATTGAGAGTCGTGTGTCAAAGATTTTCGTCGAGACTACGACTATCTACAGGGACTACGAGGGTTTTAATCGTCAAACTAAGCTATATTTGGTTTACTAAATGAACCTCTAATCACAGGAATGACTTCTAGATCATCAACCGAAGAGAGGCGAGTAGTTTTAGTGTAGTTTATGTATTCAGCATGTTACATTACGTATAGCCCTTTCGTTCTCAGATACGGAATTTTACTCAAATCATAAAGTGTAGGCTGCGTCAGGTATTGAAGCTAACAAACTAACTAGCTATTTGA
>OY744517.1:60876432-60896432 GCA_963556195.1 Sepiola atlantica | reverse complement strand
CGCCAAGCGAGCGGTGAGCGTTATTTTTTTATTCGTCTGAGGTAACGAGTGGAATCAATTTTATTAAATTCTGTCACATTTACTTTCAACGGTCTTTGTGAAAACTCTTCCCCGATAGACTTCCAAATCCAGTCTTTCATGAATAAAATAAATGTTGTTATTGTGAGAAAAATTATATTTTTATTTTAGATGAGATATTTGTAAAAAGTAAGGTATGGGTATATGAAAGTATACTTCTATGTATAGGATTTATTCCTAAACAAATCGATCATCATGAATTTCGGAGCACAGCTCCTAGGCATAAGAAGTCGTGATTTTAGCCATGTTATGTTTTATTAATACAGTTTTAAAATGGAGGCCCTCTTAGGAAATTCCGATAGCTGCGATTTCAGTGAAATATTAATAATATACATATGACGTTAAATTACATATATTACGAACATTTCAGATCATTTTAAGTATTTGTAAGTAATTGTCAGGAAGATAATATAAGTACAACCTCCAATAAGTAATTTAAGCATTTTATATGCACAGTGAAATGTATCCATATGCATTGGGCACCAGTTAATCAATATTCCCTGAATTCTAATTTCTTTTTAAGAATCCTTGATCTAAGGCCTAAAATTTAAAGACTGTTTTTACAATTTAAATTCGGTAATGGTTGTTGATAATTATTGAATAAAGATTTGAAACGGATGATTTCGTATCATTTTTTCGTGATTGTAATCTTATTAAGGGGACATAAACGTTGTTCAAGACTGGGACCTGTATCTTTATGGTTATATTTTATAGAAAAAAAATAACATTTTGAGTTAGTTGCGTATGTCTAGGCGGACAGGAGTGGCTGTGTAGGGTGAGATGTGAACCGGCTGAACGGATGTGTCCGGCCCTGATATTGGTAGACTCCCTATAAATCTATAAACCACACATACACACCAACAGATTGAGTAGCTAAATTTCCCATCACAAAATATATACGTCATACTCTATGTACATATGTATAGACCGTTTCTACACCCGGGTGAGACATTTCTTTACATTTCTATTTGAGTTGTTGCTTAAATGTGAACTTTTTGTCTGAAGATCCCACCTAAGTTAAGTGAAATAATGTATTACGATTAACTGACATAAGTTTTCTAGTTTTTCAATACAAATACATTAATCATACTAGTCTATATGTAAAACAACACTTTGTTTGTATAGTTCCTTTCGCAATAGCACTCTATTTTGTCTAGTTTTTTTTAGGGGGCGCACTTTCAATGTGCTGATCATATCTATTTACCTGAATGATTTTGTTACCCTAAATAAGACGCACGATAATTCGTAGTTGACTATCAAATAGCCACGATCAACAATGCTGTTACTTCTCTCTAAGAAGTCCGACATATTAAATATTTTAGAGAGTCTCATTGTTAAATGTTTTTCTAATGTTGACGACAGGGCCCAAGCTTATTTAAATGTGATAAGGACACATGACAAGTGCTTATCTATGATGTATGTAGAAATAATCGAAAACTCTTAAAAACATTATACATGTAAGCTGTTTAACAAACAGGCCATTGATGATTATATGTTATAATATCTTATACCACACAAAACACAAGCATTTCTCTCTGTCTCTCTCTCTCTATCTCTCTCTCTCTCTCTCTCTCTCTCTCTCTATATATATATATATATATATATATATATACATATATCATAAGCCGAGATTATGCAATCTATTATCTGAACACACAGACACACACACATACGCATATATATATACATATATATGTATGTATATATATATAAAGATAGATTAATAAATAGATAGATACATAGATGTAACGTAGATGTGTGAAAATATGTGTGTATATACAGGTGTATATATATTTATATATATATATTTATATATATATATATATATATATATATATATATATAGATGTTAAAGAAATGTGTGTATATAAATATATATCTATATATTGATGTATGTAGGTGCAAATCAGTATGCATAAAAAATATATATATATATACATGTGTATGTGTATAGATAGATACATATAATAAAACATGTATACAGCGATACTTATATATATATATATATATATATATGGTACGTCAATGAAAATTAGTAAGACCTGCAAATGGAAGCAAATCGGTATTTTCAGTTGTTCAAAACAAGGAGTAGTTTAGTTAATAAAAACATTTATTTTTCATCTCTTTCTTTCCTTAAACCAGGCTTTTCAAAGATTAAAATCTTATCATCAGAGGAAAAATTATGATTGATAAGTTGACAGGGTGGGACTGTCAAAGTTCCAAATTTGAAAAAGTTTTCTTTTAAAATTAAAAATTAAAGAAATTCAAAAAACTTCTTTAAAAAATGTTTCCAAAAGGTTCAGACGGGCATGGGAATCACCAATAACGAAATCCAAAAAAACGTATGGCTCAGAAATGTTGGTAAATCCGGGGGAATCTGCATAAAAATCCAACGACGGCGATTTCACTCAGGTCTGTTGTCCACGGAGAGGAATCAAATAAAAACGGCCATTTCAAGGAAAACAATATTCTTCCTGTTTTCAATTAAGCGTGTTCCAAGGCAAAAAGTTCTAACTGGTTCAAAGACGAATTGTCGTACTGTGTCAAAATTATTTGGGAATTGTATAAATAAAGAAAGACAAGAGAAGAGAACGAGAAAAGAAAAAAGAAAAGGGGAGAGAAAAAGCGAAAAGCGATCGGAAGTAGAATGTAATCTAACAAGTGGGGGGGGGTTAAGGGATTCAGATCAAAATGATATTTAGGCAGAAAGAGATATGAAGGGTAGATTTCAAATTGGCCACACAAAGTGCCGAGTGCTGGTCAGCTTAGTTAAGTTATATTCCCAGGGGATATTTAGGTAGATTGAATACAGATAAGAGACAGAAAGCTGTCTCCTAAGAAAGGTTAGTTTAATTTTGCAAGGGGAAGGGTATATGAGGGATGGGCATTAAACTGGTGTCGCTAATAGAGTTAAGTCCCATTTTATATTTTAACAAGAAATTGGATTATCTGTCTTATTATAATTCTTAAGGTCTGAGTGAATTTCTTTAAGATGTTTAAGGAGTTTTGAATCAATTTATGAATAAATCGATAATGTAGGTAGTTAAGAACAGGAAGATGGGGGTATTAAGAAGATGTAAAACACCTTATGCTAATGAATAATAGTAAAAGTAATAATAAAAAAAATAAAAATAAAAATAGTAAAAGTAGTAATAAATAGTGAAACCTAAAGAATAGATAATGGGATTTAAATATGGGGGTGTATATCTATATATTTGCAATGCTGCCTTCACTTACTCGCGGCTATGGATTATTGTCCACTACATCACTGGACATCCACCGTAATCTGGTATGAATTGCTAATAAAGCACATGTAAAAGCCACGCGAGCAAATATTTTTTGCTCTATCCAGTATATTGAGCTTTCCTTATTTCACAATAGGTCCAACTCTCTAAAAGTTTACCTTTTAGTTATAATCTACATATATATATATATATATATATATATATATATATATACATATATGTATATATAGAGAGATATAAAACATGTATATATAGATGTATATATTAAAATACAGAGGGGTGTGCATATATATATATATATATATATATATAGAGAGAGAGAGAGAGAGAGAACGAAAGAGAGAGAGAAAACGAGAGTGATAGTGAGCAAGAGATAAATACATTTGTACGTATATATATATATATATATATATATATATATATATATATATAGAGAGAGAGAGAGAGAGAGAGAGGATATATATATATATATATATATATATATATACATATGTATATATATAGAAAGAGACAAAGATATTATATAGAGAGAGGTGTGCATATATATATATGTATATATATATATATATATATATATTCTATATGAAACTGAATATCTGTATGTGTGTGTGTGTTTGTGTGTGTGTTACTTATAGAAAACAAGTTAGAACATATAGATAAAATCTTAAAGTGTATTCTCATGTAAAATTAACAGAGTAAGTTGATGGGCGTATTGCCGAATCTCTAATCCCGCCCCTTAGGAGTATAGGGGCAGATTTCATCGGCGGGGGGGGGGGTCGTTTTCAGTTATTTACATTATATAAGAAAAGTATTCGGCGTTGTTCGGCAATTATACCTCGAGTACATGAAACAATTCATGTTTTTTGATGAAATTTATTTGTTAGAAGGTAGCTAAGGAATAAAGATAACCCACGTTTAAAAACACAATTTAGGTTTGTTTAAAATAGGTTGGAGAATATAGATCACCTATAAAAGTGTATTCTTATGTAAAATTCACAGAGTCAGATCATTTATCTTCATCATATACTGAAATAGAGGGGGGGGGGCAGAAATTAGGTATAGACCGGGCTATTTTTTCCAGTCAGCATTGTTCGAGATCAATAATCATTATTAACATTCTTTTTGTTAATACTTTGATTTTAGCGATTGTTTCGGCAGTTCTGGGAAGACCTCTTTACTAACATTACAGTATTAACAGATAAAAGGGAGACATATACAGAGACAGTTAGGGGCAGAGAGAGAGGGGGGAGATAGAAGTTTTAACATCAAAATGTTACACATATTATTTAACTTCTTTGTTTTTTTTTATTTCCCGAAGCAATAAATGTAAGAGTACACTATTACATTTAAAGCAGATGGCTCCGGGGGAAAATGAATTACATTACTATTAGTTTTTAACACATTTAGTTCGTTGGTATTGTTTTTTTAAATAAGCGACAAATGCTAATCAAACTATTGCAACTATTTCACGAAAAAAAATTATAGGAAATCACAACATAGCCGCCAGCGATTAAGTCATTGCATTCAAGTTCGATTTCAAAGTCTTTAAAAAATTAAATATTATTTTATTTCGGGATAAAAAATACAATGTAAGAATAATTAATAACATTCATTCAAAATGTTTGTTTGTTTACATAACATATTTCTTTAAGAAAATCCACAGTTACATAAAATACATATTTAGTAAAGAGAATTTACGTGAATTACATATTTATTAGTTTTTCACATATTTAAACAAGAGGAGAATCATATGGGAAAAAGAAAATATAGGGTTGAAGTGAAATATTAATAAATCGTTTTGAGATTCGTTTTCTCTTCTCGTTGTTTTCTGTTCACCCTCTCCACCTTCCGGCAACTGCATCGCATTGCTACAACCTCGGATTACCAACCTATGTATATATATATATATATATATATATATATATATATATATATATATATATATATATATATATATATATATATATATATATATATATATATATATATATATATATATATATATATATATATATATATATATATATTGAAAAAACAAAAATTATTATTTGCTTCCATTTGCAGGTTTAATTATTTTCATTGACTTATCATATGTTTGCTCTATCCCGTATATTGAGCTTTCCTTACCTCACAATAGGTCCAACTCTCTAAAAGTTTACCTTTTAGTTATAAATTCTCATATAAATATATATATATATATATATATATATATATATTGATATATATATATATATATATATATATATATATATATTGATGTATATATATATATTGATGTATATATATATATATATTGATGTGTATATATATATATATATATATATATTGATGTGTATATATATATTGATGTATATATATATATATATATATATATATATATATTGAGAGAGAGATAGAGATAGATAGATACATGAATGTGTATGTATAGGTATAGATGTTCATATGTAGAGATGTGTTTACATATATGTATATATATATATATATATACATCTATATATCTATATATATATATATATATATATATACATATATGTATACACATCTCTACATATGAACATCTATACCTATACATAAACAAATATACATATATATATATATGTGTGTGTGTGTGTGTATATATATAGATGTATAGAGAAATACACATGTACAAATATTTTCTTTTTTTTCTCTTGTTCATATAAATATTTAGCACTTCATCGGTGGCTGTAAACATAAAACATTTAGAACAAAATTAAATAAGTAATGAAAATCAAGAAACAAAACTAGCAATAATTTTAGTTTTATTACATTGCTGCGGATATTAATATTTACTGCATTATAAGCAATATTGCCACAAACAAGTTTTTTGAGATTTAGAAACACCTACTATTTTACAAAGAGGTCTTCCTCGAAATATATCATAGAACACGGTCACACAGATTACATCTGTGTTAAAGTATTGCCTAATCAAGTAAGATTTGCTATATATTGAAAACATATATAATTCTTTGTCTTACTTCTCAAGGCCGACATATTTCCATTTCTTGCATTGTGATAACCTTCTAATAGTGATCCATATATATATACATATATATAAATACATATATACGCATATATATATATATATATACATATATAAGTATATATATACATATATATACGTTTATATATATATATATATATATATATGAATATACATATATGAATATATATATATGAACATATATATATATGAATATGTATATATTAATAAATATATATATTTATATATGAATATATATATATTAATATATGTATATATATATATATATATGAATATATATATATTAATATATGTATATGTATATATATATATTTATAAGAAATAAGCATGCAACATGATATTGTGTTCGACCAGTTTTTTATTGAGCGACTTCAGTTCGAATATGATTTATTTTTGCTTTCTATTCAAAAAAGTACAATATATCTGGAAAAAAAAAGTTTGCTGACGGCATTTAATCATGAATTGACGAATGAAAAGTTTTCGTGGAGAATTATGATTAAAAACAACGTATTTCGGAAATTGATGTTTCCTCATTCAAACGTGATGTATCATATAACACTAGCAGGTCTTGTCGGTTTAACTGGTTTACGAAAATACCATAATATTAAAATCGCAAAAGGTTCCCGTTCCTGGTGTAACACACACACACACAACCACACATACACACACATACGCACACATATATATATATATATATATATATATATATATATATGTATATATATATATATATATATATATACATATACATAATGTGTATGTATATATACATATATATATAGATATATATGTATATATAGATGTGTGTGAGTGTGCAATGCACACAGGGTGATGTGACGCGAAAGTGTGTTAGCTATAAGGTAGCGTCTTGGCCTACTCACCATCTCGCCCTCAGCAACCACCACTGGCCAGCCTTGCACGAAACGAGAAGCCGAGCGTGTAAGTCTTCTCCTGCCAGTACTCATCCTCTCCTTCATCAAGACCTCTGCTGTGCCTCCTCGCGGCCACACACGGTAACTGGTTGTCATGCGCATCCAGGCGGAATCAGCAGAGGATCTCGGAACAGTAGGGAGTCCCAGAGGGAATGTGCTACGGCCCACCGACGTGTGGACATGCCCTGACACATTACCAATCCCTATTCCAGCCATGGGTCAAATGGCCTCACTGCCTTGTGAGAGCTATTGGAAATGGATAAGGCTAGGGGAGCAACCCCGACAGAAATGACGGAGTGGAGCCCCGTAGGCGGTTGGACGGCATATTTGTCTCCCTCCGGCAGCTCCTGCACCCTTGCTCGTCCCCCAGCCGTCTCGACTATGTCTCGCCGTTGGAATCGGGCGGGCCAGGATGAGAGAGTGAGGCCGATGCAGCGCAAGTCCCCCTCACTATAATACAAATCCAGCGCAAGTCAGGGTGTCAAACATTGCGTCAACACCAAGCCCTGTGGCGATGGGCAAGCGGCAAAGCAGCAGGTGTGGAAATCACTGGGAGCTGTAGCTGCAAACCTGCACACAAGCGGTCCAGAAACTGGTCGTACTCCACTCGAGCGAAGCAGCGAGGGGGTGCAGGCAACTGGCTGGTCGACCGAGCAGTCCTTTTCAGGATCACTCTGCTCGCCTCCATGGCATGAGGACGGGGCGATAAAAGGAGCCCTAAACATAGCTGCTTCACCATTACCTCTGGCCAGCATACCGCGGCTGGCGGGGTTTCCCTCACAGCGGTCGAGACATGAGAAAGAAAGGGTTGGTGCTTACCTTAGCATCATGGAACGTTCGTACTTTGCTCGACAACAACAGAGCTGACCAACCCGAGAGAAGAACTGCGCTTGTGGCAAGGGAGCTTGCCCGTTATAAGGTAGACATCGCAGCCCTCAGCGAGACTCGCCTCCCTGACAAGGGCCAACTAACAGAGTCAGGCGGCGGCTACACCTTTTTCTAGAGTGGACGCAGTAGCGAGGAGCGCAGAGAGGCCGGCGTGGGCTTCGCCATCAAGACTGAACACGTGAAGAAGCTGGTCAGCATCCCGGACGGCATTAATGACCGGCTGATGAAGATGCAACTCCCGCTTAGCAAGGGAAGAACCGCCACACTGATCAGCGCCTACGCACCAACTATGACCAACCTCAAAGATACCAAGGACCAGTTCTATGAAGATCTGGAAAGCCTCATCTCCACTGCTTCGCAGAGAGAGAAGCTCGTCGTCCTCGGCGATTTCAATGCCCGCGTTGGCACTGACCATTCCACTTGGGACCGGGTCCTTGGCCACCATGGAGTGGGCAAGTGCAATAGCAACGGCCTGCGGCTGCTCAGCCTCTGCGCTGCACACGACCTTTCCATCACCAACACCATGTTCCGCCTACCCACCCGTAGCAAGACGTCGTGGATGCACCCACGCTCCCAGCACTGGCATTTGATCGACTACGTCATTATCAGGGCAAGGGACAGAAGAGATGTAAGGCTGACCAAGGCTGTGTGCGGTGCCGAGTGTTGGACAGACCACCGCCTGATCACATCCAAAATGTGCCTCTACATCCAACCTAAGAGGCGGCCTCAGGGCCAAAAAGTCACAAAGCGCCTCGACGTGGAGAAACTGAAAAGTCCAGATGTCATCCATGAGCTACAGGAAACAATCAACGACAAGCTATCTGTCCCCCTTACCATCTCGGACACTATTGAAGATCAGTGGGCAGGCCTCAGAGACTCCACCTACACCATCGCTCTCGAAATCATTGGACCTAAGAAAAAGAAGCACCAGGACTGGTTTGATGAAAATGACTCTGAGATTCAACCCCTCCTGGAGGAGAAACGCCAACTTCTCCGTGCACATCAGAGTGACTCTAAGTGCCTCGCAAAGAAAGCTGCCTTCATCAACACCCGCAGCAAGGTGCAGGCCAGACTCCGCTCCATGCAGGATGCCTGGCTCAGCGCCAAAACAGATGAGATCCAGGAGCATGCCGATAACCAGGATATGAGGAAGTTTTACGATGCGCTGAGGGCTGTCTACGGTCCCCAGTCCTCAAGCTCCTCTTCCCTGCTTAGCTCCGATGGAACAACTCTCTTAAACGACAAAAAGCAGATCCTTGATAGATTGGCAGAGCACTTTAACAACGTGCTAAACCGGCCATCTTCCATCAACGATGAAGCCATCGACCGACTACGCCAGGAGCCTATCAACGAGGAGCTCGACATCCCATTCTCGTCAGAGGAAGTAAGCAAAGCCATCAAGCAACTTTCTTCTGGGAAGGCCCCTGGCCCCGATTTAATTCCAGCAGAAATATACAAATCTGGTGGACCTACACTGCTGGAAAGACTGACAGAACTCTTCCAATCCATGTGGGAGAGTGAAAAACTACCCCAAGATTTTCGTGATGCCACTATTGTTCACATTTATAAACGCAAAGGAAATCGTCAGTCTTGTGACAACAACCGCGGGATATCCCTTCTATCCATCGCCGGGAAGATCCTGGCCCGCGTCCTTCTTAATCGCCTGCTGGTACACCTTGAAGATGGTCGTCTTCCCGAGAGCCAGTGTGGCTTTCGAGCGGGCCGTGGGACGACTGATATGATCTTTGCTGCACGCCAACTGCAGGAGAAATGTGTCGAGCAGCACCGGGGCCTCTACACCACATTCGTCGATTTGACCAAGGCCTTCGAAACTGTCAGCCGAAATGGATTCTGGCGGATCATGGGAAAATTTGGTTGTCCAGACAGGTTCATAGCCATCGTCAGGCAGTTCCACGAGGGCATGACCGCTCACGTCCTGGATGACGGCGACTCCTCAGAGCCCTTCCCTGTGACCAACGGAGTCAAGCAGGGCTGTGTCTTAGCCCCAACGCTTTTTAGCATGGTTTTCTCTGCCATGCTCCAGGACGCTTTCAAAGACAGTCACTCTGGCATTAACATCAAGTACAGATGTGACGGAAAATTGTTTAACATCAGGCGAATGCAGGCAGTCACGAGAGTGAAGGAAACCATCATCAGAGACCTTCTCTTTTCTGATGACTGCGCCCTTAACGCCCCAAATGAGACAGAGATGCAACATCTAATGGACGGATTCTCTACCAGTTGTGACAATTTTTGTCTTACTATTAGTACAAAGAAGAGAGAAGTTATGTACAAACCCGCCCCAGGAGATGCATACCACGAATCCGGCATCACTGTCAAAGGGCAGAAGATTCATGCTGTGGAGCAATTCACCTACCTTGGCAGCACCCTCTCCCGTACCGCCAACATTGACATTGAAGTTAACCATAGGACCTTCACAGCGAGCAGTGCATTTGGAGACAATGTGTGGAGGAGGAGAGGTATTGCACTCGCAACCAAAATCAAAGTATACCGAGCAATCGTCCTAACAGCCCTACTCTACGGCTGTGAAACTTGGACGCTTTATAAAATACATGAAAAACTACTGAATGGCTTCCACCTCAGATGCCTTCGTAATATTCTCAACATCCGCTGGCAAGACAGAATTCCTGACACAGATGTCTTGGAGCGCGCGGGGCTCCATACCATCACCACCATAGTCCACAAAACCCAGCTTCGGTGGGCAGGCCATGTCTACCGCATGCCTGACGGCCGAATCCCCAAACAACTCTTTTATGGGGAACTCAGCCAGGGAGAGCGGACTGCAGGAGGCCAAAAGAAACGATATAAAGACTGCCTGCGAACCTCCCTCAAGGACTTTGACATCAACCCCCAGTCTTGGGAGAGTCGTGCTGCAGACCGCTCTGCTTGGCGCTGTGCCGTCAGCCTGGGAGCCGATAGGGCAGAGGATCAACGCATGACCCACGACCGGCAGAAGCGCAGGAGGCGAAAGGAGAGAGCTGCCGGTCCACAGCCTGTCGATGCCGCCTTCACGTGTCCGGAGTGTGGAAGAGTCTGCCGAGCACGGATTGGCCTCATCAGCCATCTCAGGACCCACCGACCCCCGACGCCAAACTGATTGATACCTTGGTCATCGTCGACTTCGACGGACGAGCAGGAGGAGGATATATATAGATGGCTTTTTTATATTCCTCTATATACGTATAACACACAATGCTTCCAGCAAACTCCCTCTCTTTATTATATATATATATATATATATATATATATATATATATATATATATATATAAATATATATATATATTCATATATATAAATATATATTCATATATACATATATATATTCATATATACATATATATATTCATATATATATATATATATTCATATATATATATATATACTCATATATATATATATATACTCATATATATATAAATATATATATGTATATATATATATATATATATATATATATATATATATATTCATTGTAGTATGTTGTTAAAAGGGTGCGGGCAATGCAAATTCCGGGTAAGATGTAAGTTGGAAGGAACAAGAGTAATAAATCGAATACGAAATATGACATACTATTTATTTTTTCTTAAAATCTTACATAACAGCAAGAGTGCTGTTAGCTGTTTGTGTGATGTCTGGATGATTATAAAATCATGTATTTGATACTGCGGGAAAAGAAACTTCCCTTTGTTAAAAATAATTAATTGCAGAAGGAATGTCTCCGATTGTACAGAGACTCTGACCAAGCAAAATGGCTGCCAAAAGACTGAACAGCAGCGAAACCAAGTCCTGCAGAGAATGGAGATTAAAGATTGTTATGGTTATGTTATGTATATAATTTTATGTTCAAAAATATGTCTGTAATATTAGATAAGTGTATGGTGATCGATACAATGTTAGTTTTTATAATATGTATATGTGTTTGTATTAAATTTGTATTTTGATTATTTACTTTTTATTTTTAGTGTGTTTTATCTTCGTATTTTTTCTTTCGTATATTAAGAATTTTAATATAACGTAAAGTAATTAATCTCTCATTTGAAATATTCTAGATTTTTAAAATTAAATGTATTGATTATCATATATTCAAGACGGAATATTAATTGTGAGTTTCGTCAAATTAGTTTATCGAATTAATGTGATATGTATTTACTATAGGATATTGGTGGACGTAACTCTGTTTGTTATGCAGATTAATTCATGGATTCCTTCGGTGGAAATCTGTGTAATAAATTATTAGTTATATATATATATATAATACATATATACACATACATATATATATATATGTATATATATATATATATATATATATATATATATATATATGTATATAATTCATTTTCTGATCTCTCGATATAATGTGTAGAGCTTTAACTTCTTGCCGGTAAAATAATCGAAAGATGTGTTCATCGAATCTAGTCATGAGTTACTTCATTTACTTATTGCTATGTATGCCTAATCTGAAACAAAAAATACGAAGTAACTTGCATACTACAAAATACTATGTAACATAATAACGGTATTGCTTTCCTGCCGACTACAAGATGCCCGACTTAAAGTACATGCCTATCAGGACATCATAGTAATTAATAACTGTTTGCGCATTTTATTCATCGATTTGAGTTCTATCATAGTATTGTAAATCATGCAACAACCATGAACAGTACAACATTCCCTTTAGTGGCTTTTCGCCTTGATGATACATTAGTATACATAACACGTATTTTTACAGAATATTTGTTTGTTAGATCTAGCCCATCATTACCTCTGTTTCCCAGGATGCTGGTAAAATGGTTTCATCATTCTCCCGCCCTTGAATGTATCTCACTACTTATGTAATTATGTACCTGTATATGCACCGGATACGTCCTAAGATAAAGTACCGTTGTCACATCTTGCGAGTTGGTTCGCATAACAACTTTTACGAAATCTGGTAGGGGTGTTTTCTATTATTCCCTAAGACATAAGCTATTGCTAGTCGTTCTTTATTCAATCGGTCTATTAATCCAAACTCTGACCATTCCCGTTAATGTTTTACAAACCACTCACAGCAAAACTCGTCTACCTAAAACCACTGTTAACAATCTTTTTTTCTTCCTTCCTGTACGTAGAACGAAACGGAACTTTCACGAGCAGGGTTTCTACCCAACAACTATATGTCTGCAGAACGTATTACTTTTCTTATTGACTAGAATGTCGTCGGTTTCATATTTAATGTTAACTACTTATTGTTGAGCTGTCTATTCAAATAATCAAATTCTGCTCAGTTTCAACCATCGTCACCAATAAACCATCCACCTTACAAGCTCTTTAACGCTTATAAACGAGTTGCCTTTGGACCTTGATAGCGGTGACTCAATTGCTAAAACAATTCTCATGTGTAACTTTATTGCGTCGCAGGCCGGTGACGCGTTCGTTTCAAATATAAGTTTGCGTCGCTAAGCGCAACCATCTTAATACTATCAAGTATCGTGTATTTCTTCATTTGAGTGTGTACGTGGAGCACGAATAGTTTACTGTCTATTTGTTCTAATAGCGCAAAGCTTTGCTATATTGAACACATGTCATTAAATCAATGACAACCAGGTGTTACATTCAATGTTGCATTTGATTATTAGACGTAGGCTAAACTCAATAATATATCATTCACAAACAACAAAGATGTGTATTAAAGAATAGACACACTTTTATGAAAAATAAGACAGATGAGCCGAATATTTACGAATATTCAATTAGGTGTGGTGCAGGCTGTATGCGGGCAAGTGCAATTATCATAATGCGTGTATAAATAATCATGAACGTAAACTATCGATAGTAGTTAACAAATAAGAACCAATAGAATGTATAATATGTTTACACCTTTAAATAGTATTCTTACTAGTATAAATGTGTATACTGCTGCAAAGTCGTTTTTGAGCATGGCTACATCTTGGCTATTTTTAAAAAGAGCAAAATCAGAACAAATCAACAACAACAATGACATGAGTTGTTGTTGCGGTTTCAGCTTTTGTCCTGATTTTAATGTTTTTTAAAAAATATCTACAAAATGTCTGAATTACTTTTCATAACCATCTTTCGATCCAAAGAGGTGGTCTCACCTAAACGCGACTACAGTTGCTTATTTAAAAAATGTTTAGACCATGCAATAGATAGGGTACGCCTATATAAGGGCAATTAGTCAGACTACTTAATAGCAGGTACATTAATGTTTTTTGTAGATAAGTAACATGATCTTGATCGATGTCAAACAATAGCAAAGTAAGAATTTGTGAGGGATACAAATATCCAGTAATTCAGGCGTGATTATGTGGCCTAATCGGTTATGGTTAGAGTAAGGCCTAATTGATTAGGGTGCTGGATTACAGTAAGTGTTTTCTCGGTTTAGAATCTTGCCAAAAGTACAGTTACGCTTAAGAGACGTAGACGGGAAACCCCGCGTGCCTATATATATATGTATATATATATATATATATATATATATATATAGACAGAGAGAGAGAGAGAGAGAGAGAGAGAGAGCGCGAGAGAGAGAGAGAGAATGAGATAGAGAGAGAGAGTGAAAGAGAGGGGGAGAGGGAGAGAGGGTTTCCGATTAAGCGCGTTGAATCATCTAGATGGGTTTGATGTTTACAACACTATGTGTTTGGTATGAATATTACTTAATTTATTTGTATCATGTTATGATTTTCTATACACATGAGGTGACTCTGTGTACCGAATGGAAACGTCTGAAATTATCACCCTAGTGATGAGAGCATAAGCTCTAAACGACGTCGTCTTCAACTGAATATGATATAACATTTATATATAAATATTTTCTCGTAGTAAATGCACTTTCACAAGCTGGCATATCTATTCAAGGAGTCATATGAATAATGATGCAAAGTAATCGACATCTATACATGTCTAAGCAATCAAAATAGTTTTAATTTGGTGGAATTTATCTCATAATACATTTTTGATTAACTCCACTAAAATAACACTTTTCTTTTATTCGGGCGCAAATATTGGGAATTGATATAAACACCAAGAGTATGCACCCACACCATTTAAAACTACATGAGGTAAAACTATCAATAGATTTTATATATATATGTATATATATATATATATATAGAGAGAGAGAGAGAGAGAGATAGAGAGGGAGAGAGAGATGGAGAGAGAGAGAAAGAGAGATATACATAGGCAGTGATGAAAGGCGGTAGCCTCTGTGTAGTGTAATTGCCATAAATATATTTTGATAAGTTAATGTATGTATATATATATATATATATATATATATATATAATTTCTACTTTGTATTGAGCACTTTTGAAAAATATATTGGTTTTAAGTTCCTGTTATCAATATATTTGAACTTACTTGATTTATATCTATATATACATATATTAAAAATAATGTTAACTTTAAAAACTAAAACATTGTTACATCTAAGAGATAAAATAAGAAAACTGCTCCATAGACCAAATCAAATATTGCAAAATCTTAGGATATACATTAATACAGTAGATTTGCATCAGTAGAATTGTTAACCATACATTTCAAACAGAGCTTAAATAGTTTCATATTGCTGAATAAATTCACAACATTAATATTTAGTAATCATGCTGCAAAATAGGAACCCTTAACAGTATAAGCCATATGTACACGCGTTTCATAAATCTGAATTCATTATCACATTTTAGAGGATAGGAACCTGAAAATGTAATAGCTTTCGTGGTCAGCAGATATTTTTTTTATAAACCTTAATAGTAGAAACTTGCAATAAAAGTATTTTCAATAATTTGAAAAGAAAACATAAAAGGTCTGTAAGTGTAATAATTGTGTAACATATGCACTTTAATTGTGGGTTAAAAATTATGATAAATTTAGTTTTTTTATAAGCGTGTACAGTGTTAAGTGCAAATACTTTGTAATCAGGCTCCAAGAATATCATACTGAAGAAACTATATATATATATTTATATATATATATATATATATATATATATATATATATATATATATCGAGAGATGGAGAGAGTAGGATATACACATAAAATGCATATTGTCACTCATTTACGTGTGGTCTTTTTAGTATTTCTAGTATGTTACACTAACGTATATTTAATTATCAATGTGCATACAATGTAATACTTCAGGAATGTATTCTGAATCGAATTTGGGGAATATTTTATAACTATAGTAACAAGAATACATTTCAAATGATATCGGGATGTTTGAAAGTAAATTGATATAATCGATCGATAATTGTCTAATATCTAATACGTATATAATCACCGTTTCGATAATTAGTTTCATGTCGAAAATTACGATCATTATTTAAACTACATATTTATCCAATTAGCTATTAAAGTGTACATTATGTTTCATATCCTAATAGAACTATTTAATAGCCATCCGAACAAACCCCAAATAAAATTACGAATCGATATCCAATTATAATATTAAAGGCAAATCGTTTTCTTTATATAACATCAATTTCCATGATGATATCACATTTTCATGATACAGAGTATACATATACATACTGTATTTATATATATATATCATTTATATACATATACATATATATGTGTGTGTAAAATAATATGTATATATGTACGTATATATACATATTATTCTTTTAATGTATATACATATATATATATATATATATATACATATATAATACATGAAGTATATATGTATGTTACTTAACAATGTATATACACATATGCATATTTATATATAAGAGAAAGAGAGAAACAAAGAGAGAGAAAGAATTACCTACACTACATCATCCGCGAGTCTCTATCGTCTCTCTGTACAAGGGGTTGTCATGAGGATACTTCACTTTAAAAGTGAAACCTGTCCTAACATGAAAAATAACATCCGTGGAACACATTACTGTGCGACTGCTCCCTTCTAATTAGAACTGTGTCGCTTTTAAATTCAATTCAATAGCTACTTGTAATAAACTGTCATATAAGTAATTAAATTTAGTTAATTGCATTAATCAATTTCGATTGGCAATCATTCAATCTTATTAACTCTTGTATTCGAGTGGGTCTAGGCATCAAAAAGTGGTGTCCCTAAGTAAAAAGAAAACACACACACAAACAGTACATTACACACTGACGGATTAAATAAATGTTTTAGTTATGCATCATAGAAGTTCATTCTGTCGAGCAATTCTCTAGTTGAAACTCCCGTAATGTTTATGGTGATATATTTTATTTCCTCATTAAATGCACTTTTGCCGACACTATGAATAGTTATACTAATGATAAAAAAGTCTTTAAAGGCGCATTATTTCTATACATTCTGCAAATACATATTCTAGTTAGTTCTATGTCTTTGGTGTCTTATTTATTTTCAGCGCTATGAGGTAACAAAACATAACACAACTAATAAAATGACGAAACAATTCAAAACATATACTTAAAATACATCTGTAATATAAAACAGTGCTTTCTTGATTATGGCTGTTTTGATGATGGGCTAAGTTTCAAACGTAATAAAGAAGCGTGGTGTGATCAATACAAATCAGAAAAGCAACGGAACTTTATCTATACATAAGTGTGCCGACGTGATCTACCGGATATTTTATCCGGGAATGTGTCCTTACTGCCATAATAGAAGCACGTGATTGCACGTGCAATACAAATAAGAAGACAGTTATATACGGAAACAAATAACCGAATGATTATTGAAATCTTCGATAGATACTATTGAATATTGCGCCAAAGCCGTGTTTTAGGTTTGGGAAGTGACCAAATATAATATTTCATAAGCCAAATATCTGGACGAAGATGAAGTGCCATGAATTGCTGTGTCGTTTGCACTTAGCAATATTGTAATGCACAAAGATGAATGCAGAACATGTCTTCGCGTGGGATTGTTTACTTTAATATAGAGTTTAGCTAGAAGCCTTGTTTGCATTACCATCCATTAATATATGAATCTGATTTGCGTGGTATTGGAGATTTCAAGGGAAAATCAACATTTACCCCTATCAGATCAGGAACGAACTGCTGACTTTGGGATGAGTAACACCTCTGGAAATATTCAAATCATGTTAAGTATGCACGTGCCTCTCCAGGAATAGGGAATGAAAACACGCTAAGCTGAACATTAACATGGTACATAACTCAGGCTAACCAGCTTTCGATATCACTACCCTCACCACATGCTTGACCTCGCTTTAATTAGAATACATTTATGCACGTAATCCTTTATACAATAACTCATTTTTCGTTTATGTCTGCCCCTATATATATATATATATATATATATATATATATATATATATATATATATATATATATATATATATAAAGTTTTAATTTGCTCAAGAAAAAATTTACAAAATCAGCGAGTTATGAAGGCGTCTGCTTTCGTTAACAAATCATCCGTGTTGAAGCGAATATTTAAAAAGCTTTTCGAATAGGTACTTTACGGTGGTTGAATAAGTAAAAGCAATTAGCTGAATCTAAGTAAGGTGAAATGTATTACGGAATGTATATTTCCCAGGAAGAAATTAGTAGATAGAAAGAAAAGCTAAACAAAAAAAAAAAAAAAAACACTAGTGGATGGCGACCTGTGATATTGATTGAATGGCGCGTCCGAGAAGGAAAAGTGTCTGCTTTGTAAAGAAACGTCGTTCATGTTCCCCAAGTCATGCCTATGCACCTGAATATATTAAAAAATGGTTTTAAATTAAAGTATATGATGTAACCTGAAATGTTTTAACGGACATGTTATGCTTTGATAAACGTTAATCTGTAATGCTTCAAAGTAAATATACATTTAAATTCAGAATATTATACACTTCTCTTAACGAAAGATCAGGCCATTATAATAATCTGCTGAAAGAGTATTCCGTCAATAAAGAATGTAGATAAAGTACTAAGATAACCAATCAAAAAACTCGGAAGGCAACGTCCCGTATGTTGGAGTTAATTGTAGAAAATAGCAAAAACGAAATTTAAAAACAATACAAACAGCGTTAAGACGAACAAGTGACCATATGAAAAATAGTTCTCAGTGAAGTGGGTGACAGTGTATGTAGATGTGAACGTGACAGTGAACATATATCCATACTTCTGTTCTGATTACTTTGGAAGGAGAAGCTGTTGAGCCGGAGAAAATGTAAACATTAGTTAAAGCAAACACACCAAAGGGCTATTTTCCGAGAACATTTTAAGCAATTTTTTTCGATAACTGTATAGCAATAATGTACAATGTTTTAATGAACTACACTTATCGTAAAAGGCAATTACATTATTAAAATAAATATGTTAAACGACACATAAATTATGTTGCTACCTGTAATATATACTACTCGGCGGTTAATAATAAACGATCTAGCTTATCTTGCTCCCTATCACTTCGCAATTTTATTTGTGCTCACTACTTGAAATCATTTAAAATAATTTAATCGATAAGATAAAAAAGTGAAACTAATCTATTCGAAGACACAAGTAATCGATAAAAAAGACGACAAATTAAATAAATATGAAATATAAGATGAAAATAATCGATAAGAAAAAGATCAATGAGTGGACCAAACAAATGGATAAGAACACGAAAACAAAATAATCAGCCAGAAGACACAATCAATCTTCGAGATAGAGAAGACGCAACTTTTCAATAAGCCACATCAAATCGAAACAGAAGATAGGACTAATCGATGAGAAGACATATCTAATCGAAAAGAAAAGGGCAAACTACTCGATTATGGGATACAACCAAGTTGATAAAAAAAGAAAACAAAACCAATTGTTAACAATAATAGTTGCCAGCGTCCGTCCGTCCGTCCGTCCGTCCGT
>OY744517.1:60858932-60868932 GCA_963556195.1 Sepiola atlantica | reverse complement strand
ACGTGGCGTTGTCGGTGCAGACTAACGGCCCCTCTTTCATTTTTCTCGTTGGGGGCCTCCAGCTTCTGAAAGATGAATCCGCCCAGGATCGAGTATCCGATTACCAGCGAACACAGTCCGATGTTCGAGAAGAAGAAGGCTAGGAAACTCTTGCAGCAGAGGACGAACCGGCTGCAGCACTTCCTTTTGTCGCCGTCTTTCTTCTTGTCCTTATCCTTCTCTTTGCTCTTCTTCTTTCTCCTACAACAGCAACACGACTTCTTCCGGTCTTTATTCTCCTCTTTACTTTTGCCCTTGTTGTCTTTGTCTCTGTTTGCCTCTTCCAGCTTCGTTTGCCGACGTTTCTTCTGCTCGAGCCGGCGTTTTTGACGCCGTCTCTCTTGTCCCTGTGTATCGCTTCTGCAACAACAGCAGCAACGAAATACCGAGGTCGACGACCGTCCCGACTTTTTGAGGCTACTGTTGCTCCCCAATGGAGTCCCCATGACAGCCACCGTGACATCGCTGTCGTTTTCCGTGTCCCCTTCCTTGATGACAGAAACGACATTTTTCGCAACCTCCTGTTCGTCCTCGTCCGACGAAATAAGTACGAGGGCCGATGACATTGAAGCCGCACGTTCTTCTGGAGGCGTTGTCGCAATCGCTTTGTCCACCATATTTTCGATTTTGTAATTATTATCGTCGTCATCATCGTCTTCATCTGATGATGAGGTGGAAGATGTAGAGGAAGATGAAGAGGAGGACGAAGAGGAGGTGGAGCATGAAGTCGTTGGCGAAGATAGAGGTCTACTTTTGTAACAGGATCCATCACCGGAGTCTCCGACCTTGACATACACGTCAAGTTCCACATCGTCGTCGTCATCGTTTTCGTCGTCCTCGGCGCTATCATGGAGGAGGATCGGTTCCGGGTCGGCGATGCCACCGACAGTGCCGACACTGGTTCCAGTGCTCTGCCCATCGAGCGGCCGCAAGGGTATGGTCTGATCACTGTCCGAGCCTTCCCTCTTGTCCTCCGTGCTTCGCCCGTACGTGTCCGTATTGCCGCCGCTGCTGCTTGTCGTCGTCGTCGTGGTGATCGTGTTCGTAGCCGTGTTTGTCGTAGCGGTGGTGCTGCAGCAGCTGCAGCATAGACTACCCCGCTTACCGGTCCTGCTGCCACCGAAAGGCGGGTTGGACGAAAGGGGCGGTGATGAAGAGGACGAAGAAGATGACAAAGTTTCATGAATTGAGTATCTGACATCGGGATCATCCATTCTCCAATGACACCGGCAGTGAGGAAGACGCTAAACTCATTCTCCAGCCAGATGCAAACTTGGGATTTTTTTGCACGGCGTCAATATTGCCGTTACAAAAACGTCCGGTTGATTCACTGAAACGTATTCGTTTCTAATCATACGCAATTATGAATAAAATAGTATTTTGTTTAGTTTTATCGGATATGGGGTAATAAGGGTAGGTGATCAAGCTAGATCGGTCATGTAATTACAGTCTACTCGAAAAAATAAAGAAGTGTGTATCATTTGATTCCATTATTATTAACTTGTCTGGACTTGTTTCGCATGATTTATTGGTTGGACTGGTCGACAGCTGATGTGATTTTCTGTAATGAAAAAAGAAAGAAAGAAAAATAGGTGAACAATTCTGAATAAAGATAGAAAAGAGAGAACAGAAAAAATGTTTACAACACGATTTCAGTCATGAAATAATTCTACAATAATTTAATTACATTACACATGAAATATTCTACTACAGTACGTTCTTAGAAATCAAAGGGACATTTTCCTTGGGCTAACATTTAATATCTTATGAAATACATACATATCCTAGTGTCCATTTAAGACCCTCCTTACCTCTAGAACCTTGAGTTCGAAAAGCAGTGGAGAATGTTACTTTCCTTATTCCCAATAAACCGCCTAAGTATGTCATGGTTTATCTTGCTTGTGGTTTATTATTAGTGTTTCTGGATTACATGGCAATTAATCTAGCCTGTTTGATACTCAGCTCAGGTATGTAGCTTGAGATAGCGGTACAAGATAAAACAGTGACATTGAGCCACGGTATGAGGCAGGAGTAACGGTATGAGCCAGGGGTAACCGTATGAGCCAGAGATAAACATGCCGAGGTTTTTGATTAAGACTTCAATTATGTTATGTTGAATATTCGGTCAGCATTTTATGCTAGGACGAAGTCTCTTCACCCAGGAGTATAAAGAGACATTGAAGACTCTTGAGATTGGTGTCTAGCAGGCAGTCAATTGTTTTCTTTCAACTAAATTGTATAATCTTAATTTGAACAGCATTTTCAAACTACCTCATTTGATAGTAAAACACATTCATGTGAACTTCTTCTCTAGGATATCTGAAAGGTTCTTAAACACGGATTCATGTGGGTGGATTTAGTTTTAAATCGATTAATGTGAACCTCGAAGTATAATTGATGTAACGATTACCAGTGTTGCCTATGTATTTGTATAATGCTAACTTTCATGGCGCCTATACATATGTCAATAATATCATTCGGAGAGAGAGAGAGAGAGAGAGAGAGAGAGAGAGAGAGAGAGAGAGAGAGAGAGATAGAAATTACTCTAAACTATTACACCCACAGCTAGGGTAAAGTAAATTATAGACGCCTGACATAGTAGCGCTACTAACTGAAGAGAATATTTTCGATAGATCGCTGCTCTCCAACTTGACGTATGTTAAAGCAACGTCTTTATTTAAAATAAGGTCAAATAATCATTTTTATTCGTTATAATACATGAGGTGGATGAGCATAAATTCTATAACTTATTTTTATACGACTTATTCTTGTAATACGATGTACATCAATGCTATAAATAGATGTAATATCATGTGAATGCATTATGAAAATGTGAACAATCAGAATGAATAATTACGCTGGAATTATTATTCTGTTTTTTTGTCGTGCAACTGATTTTGAATATCCATGTAAACACAACTATATACAAAAAACGTACCCATGCCCTGTTGGTTCAAAACCATTACTTAATGAAGGCAAAATAAAAAGGGAAATCACCTACATAATTTAATTGCCAAAGTGCAACAGTTAAACATTAAAAGAGAGCGACTAAAAAGTGTAGCTTTCGGTTTAAATTACGCTTTATTATTTTTTTGTTTTGTATCCCCACCCTCCGAAAGTATATCTTTCTTGTTTATTTATTATTTTTTCAATAAACACCACTACTTTTTTTACCAACAAGAAAACAAAATTACAAGAACAGTGAACAATTCTCCCAGAACCAGGCGTGACTTCCTCCTAAATATTATATGACTGAAGATAACCGGTGACAACCGCTTTAATATCATAGCTAAAACAGCGAAGCATTAGTTTACGGTCTGAGACTGCTCCTGACTTTAAGACAATAATACTATGTTTATTTTACCTGATCTGCTGTTACACTATTAATAAATAAATATATATAAATATGTATATTGTGAAAAGAAAGTTGGTAGTTATGCCTACTGATGTAGGGGATGACACCTTCGGGGTTGATGTGACAAAACAAGGAACGAAGTTGGACGAGTATATTTATGGTCAGAATAGGGGTAGAAAAAGTAGTGTTACCATTATTTTACGGTAGAGCAAGGCAGTGTGTTCTTCGACTCAATGCAGACAGGACTGTTCGATTTAGCTCCGGGACAGAGCTTCGTTCCGGCTTTGTTACTCATTGTTACCAGACCCTGTTGGGTGGGTCGCATTAGAGAGCATTTCTTTTTTTCAACCTTTCCTCGACTGTTGCCTCGGCCCCTTCCGTGTATAGACAGGAAATATTTTTCCAACAACATATATATATATATATATATATATATATATATATATATATATATATGAGGAAGGAAGGATGAGGGTAATCAAACGTAAATGGGAAATGAAAAAGGAAAATACCAAAAGATGTTCTTTTAGTATTTTTTATGTATTCATCAACGTTTCATCTTTATTTGTAAGACTTCCTCAAGATGATAATTTTAAGAAAAATGTCATGTAAGTACATGAAAATATTGAGTTGACATGATGGGTTAATGAGAAACACAGGACCTAGGTCCGGGCCGAGATAAGACGGTGGCAGGGAATGAAACCAATGCACAAAATTACATTTCACCTATTCCTCACCAAAATTGATATCACTTTTCACCTTCTGTTTCTTTTTCTTCTTTCCTTCCTCTCATACTCATACTCTCAGCACATTAAATAATTTCCTTCTAACTTACTCATATCCACACATTCCTTACATAGTGCTGGTCAAACACTCCTACTCTTCAAAAATTTCACACCTAACCACAACAAAATCTCTCCTTCCCCCCTCACCCATTTCACCCTTTCGACTACTTATTTCACACTGATAACTTTCAAATCACCTTCATCTCTTCATATCTTTTCTAAAACTACGACATTACCCACACACCAAAAACACAGAGCCTCCCTCCTCCCCTACTCATTCCCCACCCCTCTACTTGTTCACTCATAGACATCCACATTAATTTAATTCACTCCCACCCCCCACTTTTTCACTCACATCCATCCACATTTGTTTCATTCACTCCCCCCACTGTTTCACTCACATCCATCCACATTTGTTTCATTCACTCCCACCCCACACTTTCTCACTCACAACTGTCCACAATTGTTTCATTCACTACTACCACTCCACTTTTTCACTCACAGCCATCCACATTAATTTCATTCACTCCCACCCCCGTACTTTTTCACTCACAGCCATCCACATTTGCTTCATTCACTCCCACTCCTCCACTTGTTCACTCACAACCATCCACATTAATTTCATTTACTCCCATCCCCCACTTTTTCACTCACAGTCATCCACATTTGTTTCATTCCTGCCACCCTCTTCTCTCGGCCCGGACCTAGGTCCTGTGCTCCCAGTAGTGGCTACTACTTCTTCTCATTAACCTATCATGCCAACCCAATATTTTCATGTATTTGCATGACATTTTTCTTAAAATTATCATCCTGAGGAAGTCTTACAAATAAAGGCCAAACGTTGATAAATACATAAAAAAATGTTTTAAAAAACATATTTTGGTTCTTTCCTTTTTAATTTCCCATATATATATATATATATATATATATATATATATATATATATATATATATATATATGTGTGTGTGTGTGTGTGTGTGTGTGTGTTATGAATATCGCATTACATGTTTAATCTTTTATTCGATACGATGAGGAATATATACTGCTTAAGCATCCTACTGTCCTGATCTAATAATACTACGTATTTTGCAATATTCCTATGGATAAAAGTAAAGGTTTGTTTCAGTGTGTGTATTAATCCTATTTATTAATCTTCAAGTGTGATTTTCAACTTCAATTGAATTGCACAAATGTTACTTTACCATACCCATTCTGTTGTGAAAGATATGTTTCAGTATCTCAGAAAGCAGGGATGGAAACTTACACTGGATGGAGTTTTCAACTAACGTATCTTGAATATTGGTGATGCGTAGAAGCAAGGCATTTCCACAATAAATAGAAACTGATATGAATGCGAAACTAATTCTACGGCCTCAGTCCTCACTCAGTTCCACCTGGTTACAATCTCCTTGTTTCGGCAAAGTCAAGTAAAGCATTTAGCTGCTGCTACTTCTTACGGGCAATCTTTTCCCATCGGCCAGTAAACACAATCGCTTATTTACACATCCATCACCGTAATTTTTAAACTGTTAATTTCGAAAGTTTACAGCATGGAATATGTTATTAGATTTCATTATATAATTTTTCTCTCTGAAGATTTTTTTTCATGAGACTTTCACACCTATGGTGAATTTTTATTTTAATGAAGATAAAATCAAACCTATTATAGTGCTTCTATTGTTTCGGAATTTAAACGTAAACTTATGAAATCAATGCGTTTTCTTGAGACATTAATAAAGAATATTATATTTTAAAAGTATAGACTTTTAAATAATCGCGTGTGTTACCTTTTTACACTAATTATATATATTTTTTAAATTGAAATGTATGCGAACGAAATATTAAGTATTCTTATTTAAAATGTTATCGCATCGAATAAATAATAACAGAAGTATATTAGGCAGGTGTTATTTTTATTTAAAACAAAACCTCTTCCATATCGCAACTATATTTATCAACAAGAAAATAACACCGGAAACTAGTCACGAAATGATTCAAAGGAACATATTTTTCTTCAGACATAAGTGAAATTCTCAAAAAAAATTAAAATAGATATTTTTAGCTTGTATCTCTGAGAAAAATGACCTTCGAAGGAAAATCTAAAAAAATGGAAATGAACTAGTTCATACCCGCTCCTTGGGGGTTGTTTGTAAAATATATTGCTAGGTAAATCTTCTTCTTTACTTAAGTTCTACTGCTTGATAGCTTGTATGAAGGACAATATTTGAGAAGCTTAATGTGAAATTTACGCTAGATGTTATTTGCATGTCAGAGTTAATTAATGCATTTGTGTATAGTATATATTGGAAAAACAAAGTTCTGTTTATGTTTTCAAAGAGAATAATTTAGCGTTGCACTAATTTTGAATAATCTTTAAGTATTGTTCTTGTGGATACTCAAAAAAGTCACTTAGTTAAAACAATTATATTTGATGTTTTTATATTATAATGTGAAGTAATTTCCAACTTTTAAAACACGATCTAGTTAATAAATGCTTTAAACTTACGTGAGATTCGATCGCGTGGATTGCCCTTGTAACACCACTGCATAACTCATGCGTAATCTGCCTAATCCATTTTAACACACCAATTGCATATTACTCGGTGCGTACGGACAGAGAAACTCCCAAGATTCGATTATTTGGTCTCAGCTTCGGTGTTATTCCCACAACGTTTCGGTCGATGTAACCTCAGATCGTCTTTAGATGCGTCTCGTAAGTAATTGTTAATTGTATATTTCGTATCGCTTGCACATTTGATCTCCAACCCTTAGAAGACTGTCGCTTTGAACTGATTACTACTTAACATATGTATCCTTTATCTCTAGTTTCATTCCTGGAAATTCTAGTATGAATTAGGTAACTTAAAACTATTCTTCGTTTTATGTGTAGTCTTACATACTTTTTAGTTGGATTAGGAGTCAATTAACGTAGTAATACATAGGATAACACATCAAAACGAAACGTAGATTTAAGTCTCCTAAGCAGAGTTCCCATCAAATATGTCGTTGAATTTTAAAGTGTGGTTAAATTTTAATTTTATGTATTACAAGTTTAATTGACTTTATTTCGCGATAAATCAAAGACACATTCATAACCATATATGGGATATAGGTTAAAATGATATTACAATTGAATACGATTATTTTGACCTTTCAAATATGTTGTTTATTTGCTAAAAATACACTTTTATACTCATTGCCAAGACAAAACACTACTCAAAGATATTGGTTAATAAGATAATCTATTTGATAATGAAAACATATTATCATCGAGAACGATATTTGATTACTTTTCGACGACGGCTCGATAGCTATTTTTTAAATGAGCCTTGAGCACGCCCATGTTGTAGTCGTCAGGGAAACAATATTAGATAATGTTTTTCACAGATAGTTTGTTTTCAATAATTTCCTATCTCTGGAAATTGTGTTTGGTTTCGTGCAAAGAGGAAAGATACACACCATCATTGCAGATGGTGTAATAAGAATAGTTCTTGCTGTGAACATTCCAGAGAGAAGAACCAGAGAAGGGACAGCAGTCGAGCAGATTTCATGGAAAAAACGATAGAATAGACAAAGATTAGCAACGTCGCTTTTGTGAAAAAGGGGATGAGAGGAATTGAAGAGACAAGCCCCAGATCATTAAGATGTCGATGTAATACTCTGCAAATGCAAGGAAGTGTGCTGTGAGCAACACCTCTCCAGATATGATAATACAACTTACTCTTATGACGTATCTAACTCTTGTAAAATATTAGAAGACATAATGAGATATAATGTGTCTAACAGGAAACACACTTTCCAATTATTTATAAGAGTTCTCTTTTTTATGTCTATACACACACAACTCTTTTCAATAGTGCTGATATTGACGGTTAGTTATCAATAAATGTTCTCGTATTATATTTTGATAATTACGCCCTCTCATATAAAGGATAATATACAATACTTGCAAATTTTGCGTTAAAAAATCTAAATTTCTACGAGTGGTTCTTGGGTTTCCTATCTCATATATAAGAAACTGAAGGATAAACAATGTTAAACGGTGATATTTTACAAACACTAACTAAATATTTTTAATGACGTAAATTGTAGGAAATGGAATGACGGGCAGAGTTGTATGTAAACATTCAAGGATTCTCTTTTATTTCGTCGCTCAGAGTTTGCTCGTAAAAATCAGCAACATCGATTATCCCACTGGACCGAAATTGCCCGGAAGAATACGCAGCAGCACCCTTTTCAGGGGACAATGGGTTTCCGTTTCCATGCCCATAAAAAGAAAAAAAAACTTCCGTTGCGTAAATCCTTTCAAGAGAAAAATAAAGTATTGAACGAGAAGCAACGGCTTATTGTTTGGTGATAGCGCGCTTCCCGGTCGCGGTAACCTTGTTGCTGATAAAGGCCTCAGAGTAAATAACTGTGGTTGAGCCGAGATTTATTTTAACAGAACCTTTAAAGCTAAATGACCATAGAAAACGGTTTCTGTGCATGAAGAACAAAAAGAGTAAAGTTCTAGAGAATATGAATAGCACTATCTATATATATATATATATATATATATATATATATATATATATATATATATATATATATGTGTGTGTGTGTGTGTGTGTCTCTCTCTATATATATGTGTGTGTGTCTCTCTCTCTCTCTCTATATATATATATAATGTAAGGTTTGTGTATTTATTTATACATATATGTAGATGCATAGGATAGACTTCTAAACTAATATATCGATCATTATGCATTTTTGGAATAAATATTCCCGGCGACACGGTGAGTAACATTAGTACATAATGTGTTTTGTAAACGTTACCATTTCAACGTGTATCTACGATAATTCGCCCCACTTGATCTTTTGTTAATAACTAAGATACGAGGAGTTAATAGAGTTAATAATTGCTTATCATCAAATTTCGAGATATATTAAATAATTTACTTTTAAGGGAATCCGTTTGCGCGCATGTGTGTCCATAATATATGTGTGATTGGTAAACTCTTAAACGATTGAACTGATCATTATGAGTGATGCAATATGTATTCTTAGTAACAGGGCAACTGACATACACACTTAATTTTATTTTTCGAAACTTTACAAGTTAGGGATATACTAACGAAACCGTACGATACCCACCCCCGAAAGAAACTATAAACTAATATGATACTTATCAGTTATAACTGCCATTGGACGTTTATTTTAATAGTATATATATATATATATATATATATATATATATATATATATATATATATATATATATATATATATATTGTTTTTTAATTTAAACTTATTTTTTAATTTTTTTCCTCTTCTCTTCTTAAGTGACCTCAACTATTGCAACGCCACATTGTGTATTGTCGGCAGTTGAAACCAGTATTCGAGACATTTAATTTCCCTGATGATCTGCCAAGCAAGTAACTGCTTGGTAGTGAAACACGTGTAGGAAAAAACATTTAATTTGAATAAATAATATGTGTAAGAAAAAATATCTTTAATGGTGATCATTGGTGTCCTGAAAGGAATGCTTTGGTAAGCCTTCATAAAATCACATATATATATATATATATATATATATATATATATATTATATATATATATATATATATATATATATATATATGTTGTTACACTGGCCGATCTAACGGAAGAGAAACTACACCGGTTCTCACTATGACTAGTACGAGTAGACAATCACCAGGGAGAAGAGGACAGTATCGTAACTGTCTAGCCGAGTGCCAATCAGTTTTCTTACTTTTGTACCTTTTATGTTAATACACTTTTTATCTTAACCCAACCTCGACTTGACTTCTTCTTTTTAAT
>OY744517.1:60846432-60853932 GCA_963556195.1 Sepiola atlantica | reverse complement strand
GTATGTGCCATGTCGCGCATGGAAAGGGACCCTGCAATTATCTCCGGTGGGCTTTCCCGAGGCCACAACCCCCATGGACCAGGTCGTGACTAATGGACTGGTTGTGTGAGCTTATTGGTACTAAACAAGTACCCACCTTGGCCAATCCACTCTATAATCAAATCAAACATGCCATTACAAAGAAATAAAATCAAACCTAAAACAGACACCCAAAAAACACTTTCGCCTCCGCCCTTGAGGCTTGCATTCACAAATATCCGGGGACTTAGAACCAACATCAACGACGTAGAAACCTTTCTCCTGACAAACTCCCCGGATATCCTAGCTCTAAGTGAAACTAACCTCCAATCCTCAATCTCTTCTCACCACTTTGACATGACTGACTACCTCCCACTCTACCGTGAAGACTCTGACAAACACATGCACGGGTTAGGAGTTTATGTTCGGAACACCCTCCCCCTGACTAGAGAATATAGGTTAGAATTAGATGACTACGACTACATGTGCTTTAGATTGACTTTACATCACAACGTTAGTAACTTATATTTCCTATACCGCTCCCCGTCGACCCAGGACTGTACTCTGCTAAACTCTGTCTCTGAAAGCATAGATAGAACAATCTTAATTGACTCGAATGCCCAGATACATGTATTCGGGGATTTTAATGCCCACCACCGCGACTGGTTGGGATTCTCCAGCCTTACTGACGCAGCCGGAAACTCTACGTATATCTCCTCCTTAGCTCACTCCCTCTCTCAGACAGTTAATTTTCCGACCCGCATCCCCGATCGTGTGGACTAACAAGCCTCACTCCTAGACCTCTTCTTGACCTCAATACCTGAGGCTTGTGTGACGAAAGCTCATAGCCCACTCGGGAATGCTGATCACATTGTGCTAATGATACATATCACGCTAAAAAGTCGTCCAAAAGCTGATGAACCGTTGCTCAAAACAACAAGATACTACGAGCAAGCTGATTGTGAGTCAATCAGAGATCACATCAGTGACGCCTCATGGAGGGAAACCTTCTTACTCCCTGCCAACCAGTGTGCAAACGAATTAACTAGATGGGTCAAAGCAGGCATTGAAGCCTATGTCCCCATGCGAAAATTCTTTAGCAAGCCCCACTCTCCTCAATGGTTCACTTCGGAATGTGCAGCTGTCATTTCTGAAAGGCAACAAGCATTCCGTAAATTCAGCCGCCATAAGTCAGCTATTACTAGGCATACATTCATAGAGTCAAGAAACAATTGCAAGGCCGTGATAGGCGAAGCGAAGAGAAGGTATAATGAGTTAACAAAAAAACGCATCCAGTCACAGAAACTAGGTACTCGCGATTTCTGGAAAATCTACAATAGTGTAGTGAATAATGGTCAATCTACAATTCCCCCACTTTCAAACCACAATGATGTCGTTTGCACGGCCACTGATAAGGCTGAACTACTTGCACAGCGTTTCGCTTCTAACTCTACTTTAGACTCAGGTAACCACCCTCTCCCTGAATTACCATTGCGGACTGAAGCCACACTTGATAACCTGGTCATCACCCCAACCCAGGTCAGATACATCATAAAAAGCCTTGCCACCTGTAAAGCTTGTGTGCCTGATCTTATACCTGTAATAGCAATAAAGAAATGCTCTGCTGAACTGGCCCCTGTCCTCTCTAAACTTTACAATAAATGCCTAGCCGAATCTTGCTTCCCCGATAGCTGGAAAATTGCCTCTGTGGTACCAGTCTACAAGAGTTCTGGGAATAGAACCGACCCTCAGAACTACCGCCCAATCAGTCTACTGCCGATCTTTGCAAAAAACTTTGAATCCTTAATAAATCTAGCGATAGTACGCCACTTAATTAATGCTAAACTTCTATCTGACCGCCAGTATGGATTTAGACAAGCACGATCTACTGCAGACATCTTAACGGTCATCTCTGAACGCATGTATAATACTCTCGACAAGGCAGGTGAAGCTAGGGCAGTAGCGCTTGATATATCTAAGGCCTTTGGCAAGGTATGGCATAAAGGGCTTCTCCTGAAAATACGCTCATACGGTATTACTGGGCAACTACTTAATATAATTAGATCGTTCCTAAACAAAAGAAAAATCCACGGTGTCCTCGATGGCCGTTCATCTAAGCAACATGACATAAATGCTGGTGTGCCCCAGGGATCTATTCTTGGACCTTTGTTGTTCCTGATCTATATAAACGATCTCCCTGATGACATAGTGTCTGAGATTGGTTTATTTGCTGACGACACCACGCTTTACTCTCGCCATGTTGGCAAAACAGACGCGATCATATCTGAGGCAATGGCTGAATCCTTAGAAAATGACCTCCAGGCTGTAGTGGATTGGGGCCATAAATGGTTGGTGACTTTTAATACCGCAAAGACTAAGCTCCTTTCCTTCAACAACTACAAGAAGCCTATCCATCCACCGATTGTCATGGCAAATAACACCCTACCTGAGAGTTCATCATTCAGACTCCTTGGCCTAACATTCACAGGTAACAAGAATTGGAACACATACATTGAAGACATTGCCAAGGCTGCCGCAAAGAAGGTTGGCTCCCTCTACCGTGCTAGTGGACTCCTTACACCTGACATTATCCTGTATCTCTACAAAGCCACCATTCGCCCATGTATGGAGTATTGTTGCCACATCTGGGCTGGTGCATCATCTACTAGTCTCTCCCTCATTGACAAAGTCCAAAAAAGAGTAGTCAACCTAATAGGTCCCTCACTGTCAGCTAAGCTCCAGCCCCTGCCTCATCGCCGCAATGTGGCATCCTTGTGTTTGTTTTACAAATACTTCAATGGATTATGCTCCGATGAAATGGCTTCTCTGGTGCCCCCTCGACGTAAATTCACTAGACTAACTCGACATTCTACTAAATCTCATTCTTTCACTGTGGAGGTCCCCAGATGCCGGAGAGCATTCTACTCAAATAGCTTCTTTCGTCGTGCTGCTGGTCTCTAGAACTCCCTCCCTGCCCCCTGTTTCCCCGACAGTACTGACATGCAGAAATTTAAAACTAATGTAAAAAGACATCTCGCTGCTCAGATCCCAATTTAAGCTGAACCACTAATCCTTCTCCCCTTTTCCTTTTTCTCAGTAGCCCCTTACGTTTACAGTGGCGTCCTGACTTGTTTGGGGTGAATCATGTAAAAAATATATATATATATATATACATATATATACATATATATATATACATATACATATACATACATATATACATATACATATATATATACATATATATATATACATATATATATATACATATATATATATACATATATATATATACATATATATATATATATATATATATATATATATATATATTTATATCACCAATTTAGGACATATCGAAAAATTAATAAAGC
Organism: Sepiola atlantica; assembly: GCA_963556195.1. Taxonomy (NCBI): domain Eukaryota; kingdom Metazoa; phylum Mollusca; class Cephalopoda; order Sepiida; family Sepiolidae; genus Sepiola; species Sepiola atlantica. Next base: position 60,850,540 of record OY744517.1, on the reverse strand, counting down.
GCTTTATCGGCAGAATGTTAGAGCTAAAATATAAATTATACGTTTCATAGTTCAAAGGTGTTCAATGGGTACATTGACATTGATAGAGCGTTTATGTGTTTAAAAGGCTATTAAAATCAACCCCAAATCTTCGGCAACTTACCAAATCAAGACTCTTAAAAAATGAAATTCGACAATCACTGATTTGATGGTGGTGTCGCTCAGGTGTCTTTTTTGGGGGAAAGTATCGAGTTAACAGATAACGTCTATATATCCCTATGCGCCCTAATTGTAACTTAATACCATTTAGAAATAATTCAATTAATGATTACGGATGCTCAATGTGTGTATATTTCTATGGCGTATTCATATTTAACAGTGATGGTGTGTGGTATAATTTAATAATCGGCGTGTGGGTTAAATTCTAGCGTAGCATTTACCATAATACGCACACACATATATGCTAACAAATGTTAAAGATAATACACATGCACCCACACACACACCCACATATATATATATATATATATATATATATATATATATATATATATATATATATATATATATCTATGTATATATATATATATATATATATATATATTGTACATAATATATATATATCTATATATATATATATTGTACATAGTATATATATATATATATGTATATATATATATATATGTATATATATATATATATATATATATATATATATATATATATATATATATATATATATATATCGTTTTAAATATAAGCGGAATGTTGTTAATCTCCGTAGGTGTGGTCTCGAGAGCTCTTTCGTCCAACATCTCATCAGGAAAAATCGCTGGAAAAACACAGGATAGTGAGAAAAAAAAGCAAGCATGGGGAATTTACTGCCGGTGAAAATATACGTTTAAAAGATTTAATTCATTTCAACGAATAAAAACGACTAAAAGGCAGATATAGAGGCAAGAAAAAAAAGCCAACTAACTTTCCCCAAATAATGTCAACGTCTTTACGAAATCCTTCTGCTTGCAAAGAGAAGGCTTTCGTAAAGCGATCGCGACGGATTCTAAAATGTTCGAATGAAAAGTAGAACCCGCCCAATGTAAGATAGTTAACCACTCTATTTCATCCTTATTGCACAACATGCACTGTCAGCTAAATAAAAGTATAAAATAGAGTGGTTCACTATCTTACATCGGGCGGATTCTACTGTTCATTTGAAAATTTTAGAATCCGTCGCGATCGCTTTACGAATATAAAATATTAACCGTGTTTCAACGTAATAGATCACAAACAATCCATTAATAAAATACCATAGTATATATCGACTTAACAACTAACATATTGTTTTTAGCAATGCGTTGTTCATGAATTCAGTGCAAATTAAGAGCGACTTTAAATCCTTAAATTTAGTTTGTTAGTCAATAATATTTACTATAGTACTACTTATACAACCATCGTATGGACCAGATATATCAGAAGTACAAACAATGTACCATTCAAATTTAGAACCAAATAATACTGGGAACGTAAATGATTAGCGAGATATGCATGAATAAAAACATACACGTCAAAGCATGCATAATAGTAAACATTATAATTAGCTTAAATATATTTTCTGGCGACGTTATCCACAACTTACTTCATATTCTTTTGTTTCCTATTTGTATTGAATTCCCGATGACACACCTCTTGGGTTTATTTTATCACTGTATTTACATATCCTTATTAGTTATATGTATATATATATATATATTTATATATATATATATATACATATATATATATATATATATATATATACATATATATATATATATATATATATATATATATATATATATATATATATAGATGTATCTCTCTCTCTATCTCTCTCTCTCTCTCTCTCTATATATATATATATATATATATATATATATATGTATATATATGTATATATAAGTATAAATAAATGGGTGTACTAAAAGAGCACTTTTAGGAAAGGTAAAACCTATTGTGAAAAGTATACAGCTCCATATCCAGGATAGAGCGGATAGATATGAAGAAGAATGGAAAGGAATTTTCTCAGAGCTAGGTATATTCCGCAAAAAGGCAATTAATTCAAGTTAATATACCTTGCTCTGAGCAATTGAATTGACATTTGATTAGGCGTTTGCTTTTCTAATTCCTTTCCATTCTTCTTTATAAGAATATATATGTATATATATATATATGTATATATATATACATATATGTATATATGCACATATATGTATATATACACATGCATGTATATATACACATATATATATATACACATATATCTATATATATTTACATATGCATATATGTATATAAACACATATATGTATGTATATACGAATATATATATATATACCCATATATTGCCATATCTATATATATATATATATATATATATATATATATATATATATATATAGTGTGTAGATTTCAATTTTGTGTAGAGAATCTGAATAACATAGCTCAATGTAATTTAAACAGAGCAAAACAGAATTATAAAAAGAAAAACTATACACACATTAAGGTTGTAATGTGTGTATAGTTTTTCTTTTTATAATTCTATATATATATATATATATATATATATGTATATATATACATATATGCATACGCATATATATACATATATATATACATATATATATATGTATACACATACATATATATACATATATATATATGCATATATACATATGTATATATACATATATATATAAACTTGTATATACACATACATATATACATATGTATATACATACATATATATATATATATATATATACATATATATATACATATACATATATACATATGTATATTTACATATATATACATATATATACATATACATATATACATATGTATATTTACATATATATACATATATATACATATACATATATACATATGTATATTTACATATATACATATGTATATTTACATATATATATACATATATATACACATACATATATACATATATATGTATCTATATATATGTTTATATATATTCGTATATATACACATATATGTATATATATATATATATATATTTACACATATATGTATATATATATATATATATATATATATATATATATATATATATATATTTATTTTAAAATACAGATTTTTATCAGACATGGACCAGTGGTTTCTGACAAGAAACAGGTTTAATTCCCGATTTCGTCTTCTTCAGCATAGTCTGAAATAATAAATGATGGAATTTCTTCAAAAAACACTTATAACCGTTATGAAACGCTATGTACACAGAATTTAAAATGGAGGGCTAGCGCGACGCTTAGATCAGAAAAATAGCCGTTAAGTAAGAGAGTCTATATTTAGAAGTGAAGAACGAGAAGGAAGGAAGAAAGAAAGAAAGAAAGAAAAACGAGAAAAAAAGAAACAAAGAAAGAAAGAAAAATGAAAGGAGGAGAAAAATAAAACAATTGGTGGAGGGAGTGTGTAGTTTATGTTTTTTTGTTATTTTGTTTTGCAGAACATGATTGAGTTTTGCAAAAAGTAAGAGAAACATAAAAACATCGACGTAGGTGCATTTTGGGTCAGGAAGACAATATTCAGACTGCCTGATCTTGTAGCACCAGTATATATATATATATATATATATATATATATATATATATATATATATATATATATACATACATATACATGCATATATACATATACATATATACATGTATATACATATATATACATGTATATATGCATATATATACATGTATATATGCATATATATACATGTATATATGCATATATATACATGTATATATGCATATATATACATGTATATATGCATATATATACATGTATATATACATGTATATATATACATATATATACATGTATATATACATATATACATGTATACATACATATATATACATGTATATTTATACATATATATACATGTATATATACATATATATACATGTATATATACATATATATATACATGTATATATATACATATACATACATATATATATACATATATATTTACATATATACATATATATTTACATATATATACATATATATATGCATATATATACATATATATATATATATTTACATATATACATATGTA
>OY744517.1:60793932-60841432 GCA_963556195.1 Sepiola atlantica | reverse complement strand
GACGAGTTTGCTAATGCACAGACGGTTGTGAAAGTTTCTTGTTGGCATCCGCTAACCGCAAACAGGAAATAGTAACTGGGAGGATAATAATGGAAAATGTATCACTTTTCCTTTCCATAAAAATTACCAACACAAAACATGTACTATACCCCCATCAAAAAAATCGAGGTAATGTCTGAGAGTATAGTCTTGTGATGGAGGTTATTCTATTGACTCTTTATTTCGTTCTATTTTACTTCAGTCGAAGTTCTACACAACTCATTATTTTGTTTCATTTCACTCCAGTTGAAGTTCTAAGAAATCAAGGAACCCATTCCTGTACGTAAAACTTAATCTCTATATATGATACATAGGTAGTTGACTATTCTATTAAAATTATCATAAAATCTAAAACGCTGAGTTTGTATAACACTTAAGAACATTAGATGCCCACTCTCTAATTGACCAGTTACTATTTTATATTGTATGTTTCTTGAGGTCTCTTGGTCTAACCGGATTCCAGGACAATAATTAATCTAGTCTGGTAAAGTATTCAGCTACGTGATGTTACGTGAGGTAACATCACAAAGAGAAAGGTGCACTATTCCTCGTATGAGCAAGTGTATAGCCATTCTGATTGATTCTTACTTGTGCTTCAATATTTGGTCAGGGTGTAATTGTAGGCTGAAGTATCCTCATGCCAGATTGGCCTGCCAAACCATTGTACATAGAGCCCTAATACACTCGAGGATGTCGTCTAGTAAGTAATTCAAATCCCTCTCTCTGTGTATGTGTGTCAGTTCAAATTGACCCTCACTAACTATAGACTTATTTGCTTTTGATTCGTCGTTGTTGACCCACTTTAAAAGGTTTGACAGTCGTATATTCAGAGCGAAACTTTGATCGTTAATCACTAATTTATCTGTGTTCCTTCTTGTCACCAATGGCCATAATAAGTCTGAATTTAGAATCATTATGCGAACTGAAAGTCAACACCATTACAATAGAAAACAGATGAGTAGTGACGCCAAGTAAAGATAAAAAGAGAGACGGGGATTACGTATCTGAGAAAAAGAGCCCGAGAGAGTGGATACTGTTGGCTTGCTTCAAAGTTCACAAAAATAGACGTGAAATCACGGTAATTCATTTATTCACACTGTGAGGGTAAATTGAAACTGACAACGGGTTCAATTGAACTCAATATTGAGTTAGCATGGGTTTGGCTATCTTCCATACTACCGTGTATATCAACATATCTATCTATCTAATTACTCATCTATCAGTGAAATTCACAAACTGATGATCTACACGCTACAATATTTCTTTGGATTAAAACAAGCATGCGATCATATAATGTAATGTGTTGCCTATGAAAATCTATGATGTGCAAGTTTATGTTAAATATCGATTAATTTAATATGTGCCTAGCACATCATATAATGGCCGTTATCAATCTACCTACCATATGTCCATATATTATCTATATATTATCTATCCATCCATCATTGCAAATGATCCAAAGGACGACACGCTTATTTTAAAAATTGAATAGACAGATAATCCATGTTGCTTAAATGATTTATACATACACCAATAATACATGATTGTAAAACGTTTTAAGCTGAGCAGTTCACTGAAATTTCACGGTATCAGCGATCATCAGAAATATATCCAACTTGCAACAATAAAAAGTAAACTCAACAGATTATTCGTAAACCTGATGTCGTATGTTCGGCTTTATTTACGCTCATGTACACCGTGGCAATAAATAAATATCAACTTATATATGCGTGTGCATATTATATAATATCATTAAAACACACATCTAAATAAACATATAAATGAGTAGAGTTATACTTAAAGGTAAGATTAAACTAAATTAGAAGATATATACAATTAATAATTACATATTGTCAATATACAGATTACTTTGTAATTGAAGGCGGTGTAGTTTTTTTTCTTGCTTAATTTTTTTATATGAGTTCTAGACTCTGTGACCTAAATTATTCTATCTTATTTTAATTGCTGGAGTATGGATCGAAGATGTCTTTTGCTTCGATTATATTAATATAAGGTGTCGTTTTAGATGTCTATTTGTTCTAGTATATTAAAATGTTAATAACTTCTAGTATTTCACAATGTATATTTCTTCTATGCTATTTAAATGGTCATTACTTGTAGGATGTTTTTACACCGTGTATAGTTATTTCTGTTTACATCTGTAGTGTTGCAGGTTAGGTTGTTATGATCGCAGCTTACGGTAGTGTTTTGTTCCATGTGATAATGTGGCGGAGATATTAGCCCATGTCTGCTAGGTGATATTCACAGTATCGGAATAGACTCGAGTTTTGTGACTAACGTATGTACTATAGTTGTAAAGACGTTTCATAAATAGATAAGTGAACACATACATTATGTTTGTTTGGCTCAATGTTTATTTCGTAATGTTATTTTTATTATACATTTAGACGTTTACATGTGAGTGTAGAAGAGTGTTAGTTTTATTCGTTATTTGACAGAATTTATACCGAACCAAACCGACTTTTCCCGAACTAAACTTAACTCTTAGGTAAAGTTTTGTTAAGATTTTGTTTAGTTTAAGGTTAGGGTTAGGGTTAGGCTAGGAGTAAGCTAAAAAACACATTTAGGTTCAAATTATGTAGACGTTACGTTTAATAAAATAAAAATATAAGAGCACTAGAGTACCATGATTTTTTCAGTGACTTTTGTCGGTGGGTGTACAGTTGTTTTAATATTAATTTCAACGTACATTAGACGTTTTATATAGCATCAAGTTTCAAATTTTCTGATAGAATATGCTTAACAAAGTAAGTTTGGCGAAGAGCTAAGAAACGCGAATGTTTGCCTTTTTTATTTCTAACTGCGTCGCTGAATAATTGTATCCTTTGTAACGTGTCGTTTTCGGTTACCCAGACTGCGGATAGAGAAGAAGGGAATAGATGTTGGTTTTGCCTTTTGATCTTCGAGTACATCGGCAATTGGTCGATGCATTTCTCCTGTGAACGAGATCCATAGGTAACGTCGCGAAACATACTTCTGCACGACCTTAGGAATAACCTTTCATCTTTACTCGATTTAAACATCGTTAATGATAATTTAGAAACTTTATCTTTTCTGGCCGTTGGGAGTTTGCGATCAGACGCTGAATGCACGTTCGGGAAGATTTATCCGCGAGCATAGATGTTGAATAATTTATAGAATACGCATATATATATATATATATATATATATATATATATATATATATATATATATATATATATATATATATATATATATATAATTTGGATGAATACACACTGTATGCCATAACCAATATTATATAAGCATGTTCCATGAATTCAACATCAACCAAATATTTATTGAAATTTATGTCATGAAGTTTGTATTCTTCCAAGTTATAACAGATGGGTACTCAGAGAACTAAAGGTCGATGCATTGGGGTAGCTTTACACTTTCAGTAGTCACTTCTTTCCTACATGTGTGCACCGCTTCATTATTCTTATTTGTAGAATTGAGGTGAGTAATTTTCTTGTCTAATTATAATACTACTAAAGATAGCACATTTGACTTTATTAAACATATATATGCATACACATAATTATTATTTTATGTATGTGCACATATATTAAAACATAATATAATATATTGTGTATTTATTCAGTACTTTTTAATGAAAATCGCCGTTGTCAACGTATGAAGCTTCTTAATATGAGGAGCTAACAATCATACTTCAAGTTAATATAACAAGCAAAAAATAAGTGTTAGATGGATACATTCAAAACCAGAACAAAGCAATCACGTGTCATTAACATCCCTCTTGTAATGTCTGGACTAAAGGACAAAATAAGGGAAGCGAGAGTCTGAATAGAATTACATCTAAGCGTTTAAATCGCCGACTCCAAACAAACTTCCTTCAGTTATTTACAATGTAGACAGAAACAATTTATTTTCGGGTATTTCATCCTATTTTGAAAACTTTTTTTTAGTTATCCTCTTAAGCTGTGTTTGACTGGTTGATAGCTTGTCCAATGTTATGTGAACTTCATAGGTAAAATTAAAACAATGTATTTGTCCTCATCTGAGTAGACACACACAGGAACGATTATGTGTAGATTATAAAATGGCAAAATTAGTACATTTCGTTTAATTATTTTCTATATAATATCATCTAACAGTATATATATATATATATATATGTATATATATATATATATATATATATATATATATAATATTATATATATTTAAAGTTTGTTATTCTTGTGTTATAAGTAATACTCATCATAGTATTTTTTTTAATATAACAACACAGCTTATCCCGAACAAACGTAAGACATTCTAATTTCAGAGACAACACACGAATTGAAAACAAGACAGATACATTCGACATTTCTTGTCTACTTACATTTTTATATACATCGTACTAGTTTCATATAATTAAACATGACACAAACTATCCCCTTACGATTTTGTGTTTTTACGTTTTAAAAAAGGTTGTGTCTGCTGTTTAATTATAATCCAGTGCAATTGCTAATCCACATGTAGAGCGTATCATAATAGTGTTTAATTCTTAGATTACTCAGGAGTCAGAACTACGAAAACTACGCCATCAACTTATTTAGTCATTTCAGCAAACACTGACGGCGTTGGTCCATCATAGTTCTTCTTTGCCATATACAATGCTGACTAAAAGAGTCTTCGAATGGCTTACTCTGTGCATCATTAACTGCCTATTTTTAAAATCTGGTTTCCAACTGATTCTTATGTTATAGCAATAACTGTACTATTTTGTTACATAAGTGAGCGATCGCTAAGTCTGCTGTGACTAAACTTTCGTCTTATAATGTCTGATAATGATGGTGATTTTAATGATCGTCGTGTAGTAATCTTCTTGTATCAACTAGTATGTGCGTTTATAATATACACTTGTCACTAACACGAGTATGAGCAGGAATATTATAGCATCTCTTGAAGAGGCGTCTTGAATTTTTGTTGTGTGTTGAAAAAAGTACCTTGGCATAATACAAGTAATAAGTACATAACAGTATAGTGGCCATCTAATGATTGCACTTCGACGAATTTGCATGGGTGTTGTGTTTATAACCCAATAATAATGCTTATTTATAACCACCCCTTTTTCTCACTCATATATATATATATATATATATATATATATATATATATATATATATATATATATATATATATATATACCTATATATATATATATATATACACATATATATATATAGTGTGTAGATTTCAATTTTGTGTTGAGAATCTGAATAACAGAGCTCAATGTAATTTAAACAGAGCAAAACAGAATTATAAAAAAGAAAAAATTATACACACATTAAGGTTGTATACATTATAACTTATTTCGACCGCTTAATTAGGTATCCTCAGATGTATAAACAACCACGTCAAAAAACTAAATAATGAGAGAAATTGATCATCGTCTTAAAAAGTTAAATTCACTTTTTTTGGTTGGTCGATGTAAAAAACAGGTAAATGTTAAAATAATCGAGGAGGGGTGACAGAAGTAAAAGATTAATTTTACTATATTTTTTTTCTTACATATGCAGGAATATAAAAATATATATAAGAGAATTCGTTTTTACTATTTAAATAAATAAATTATCTCATTTAAAATTTCGAATGTGAGCTTTATGGGTAAAAATATATGATGAAAGATTCGAGCGTTCACGATTAAAAACTACGCTTAATTATTTACGATTATATATATATATATATATATATATATATATATATATATATATATATATAAATAAATGAATAAAGCGAAATATTTTTTCTATTTATCCTTACTATGTTAATACAAAAACACGTAATGTGTATTTAATTTAATTACACATTTGAGTATTTCAAATACATTATATAACCAACAGAACGCAATAACTAACACTATTTTTTATTTAGCTATGTACTTTATCTTTAAAACTAAATTCGTTTTTGTTTTCGACAACGACAACAACGACGACTATTGAATATGATTATATTTGCTATGAAGAAGAAAAAAATGGCTCAACCCTCTCATCGCTTTAAGTAATAATAACAAAATAGATTCATATCTATTTTAGTCTTTTTTCCTGTCTTCTAAATAAAGAAATGCGTAAGTGTTTTTCCGTGTATCCAAACTATTTACATCAAAACACCAATTAATTGGGGATGGGTATATTTAAAACAATGTCTTTACTCAGAGACTTCCACAGATATAACAACACCCTTTGATACATTTGTAGATTAAAACCCTCAGCTAAGTTTAAATGATGCACTACAACAGTTAACCAATAAGGTAACATAAGGTCCGACACACGTAAGGTAAGAACACACGTAATCGCCAACAAGAGTAGACCCCCCCGCCCAAAAAAACAACAACAATAACGCACAGAATGTATCTCTAATAGCAAAATAAGAACATCATTTTAAGTTAAATTAATATGCGACACTGATGCCAAACTGTACATTTTTAAATATATTTTGTTGTTTTCTACTGCCGCCATAATTTTATGAGTATCCACACGTAATCGCCTAAAAAGTAAAATTGTATTTTTAGGGTTTTAATCGATAATAATACTTGCACTTTTATTTTTTTTGATTTATACATGAAAAAAATGTATTTAATTATTTAGATGCTTTTAAAGACGCTATTTATTTAATATTCATCCGAAAAATAACACCACTAAACTCAATTGCAATAATAAAAATAAAAAGGGACGTAAAGTTAAAAAATATAAGATGTGAAAAATGAAATATCGGTAAATGGGCAGATTAATACACTCCGCTACCCCCCCCCTGAATATATTCTGCTTTTTTAGACGATTACACGTAAAGATAGTGGAAAATAGAGAAAAGGAAAACCTATTTTAGAATGTAGAGTGATTGATCAATTTCATATATACTTAAGCTACATTGCACGTTATTCTGGGTGTTATATTTTTTCGTGGTAGAGAGGTTAACATTTTTAGGCGATTACGTGCCAGTCGAGCTTAAGGTAAGTGTTTCAAATATAATAGTTAACTATACTGCCTTTCAATTACTTGCTGCCTGGAATGAGGGTAAGTTTTGCTAGTACATATATATATATATATATATATATATATATATATATATATATATATATATATATATATATATGATTATTTTTATTTACACAGACATGTACAAAATCTACGACACTGGCATGTCGATGTTATCGATCAACAGTTTGTATGAACTAAGATCTCATCAGGAAGAGTTAGAATCCGATCTTAACCTTAGCTCATATTTGGACTAAACCAACCACTAGACTTATAAACCCCACAAGACAAGAAATAGAGAAAATTAGTAAAACAAATTTAGAAAGAGTAAATAAGCAAATACAAACATTTTATAAACTAAATCAGTGGGTAAACACTGCAGATACCATGAATTGGTTTTGTAAATAAAACCAATTGCTCGTTCATCCAGTTTGACACCATAAATTATTGTCCATCCATAAAGAACTTTTTAAAAATGCTATTGATTTTGCCACACTTCTATCTGATATTTCCGCAGATGAAATCAACATCATTAGAACATGTAGAAATACGGTACTGATTTGTAAACAAGAAAAATGGACAAAAAGCAATCAGTTTGGATCTTTTGATGTTTCTATGGAACCTCTGGATTCAGCAGATGTCACTGATCTAGTTGGCCTCTACATATTATACAACCTTACAAAAGACATTAGCATAGAAGACATTGGCTTATATAGGGATAATGGAGTGTTAATAGTTAAAAACTCAATTGGACAAATGTGTGAAAGAACAAAAAAAATTATCCTTAGAGAACTGAAAATATTAAATTTTAAAGCGGAAATAACATCTAATATTTAACTAGTTCACTTCTTAGACGTAACATTTAACTTAAATAAAGAAACGTATGAACCTTATACTAAAGATAATGCCAACCAAATCCATGTCCACCTACTCTCTAACCACCCAAAAACCATAATCCAACATATAAATTGAAGTAAAAAGGAATAAGCAATAACTTCTCTAATGAAGCATTTTTTAACAAACATAAGGACTTTTACAATAAAGCGCTAAAAAAAAGTGGATACAAACACACCCAAATTAAATTCATCAAACCTAAACCTCCCAACAACAACGACACAAATAGAGGTAGAAAAATTATTTGGTTCACACCCCATATAATCACATGGTTAAAACCAAACTCGGTAAAAGATTCTTAGACTTAATTAATCTACACTTTCCTCCTAATAATATACTGCACAAAACTTTTAATAAAAACACCCTCAAATTAAGCTATAGCTGTGGTTAAAACTTATAAAAAATAATTTAAAAAACATGACAATAAAATTCTAAATGGGAAAAAATACTACTGAAATGAAAACAACAAAAACAAGGCTTGCAACTGCACAACCAAAACAGAATGCCCCTTACAACAACATAGCCGAATAACTGAATCAGTATACCAAGCAACAATCGCTACTATAGAAAATCTAACCCGGAAGAAATACTATATAGGTATGGCTGGTAATACTTTTAAAGTAAGATGTACCGGTCATAAATGCTTTTTTAATTTTACCTCTACTTATCAAAAAAGAACCTCACTTTCTATGTATTACTGGGAACTATCCAACAATAATAAATCAGCAACAATGATTTGGAAAACCATCAGAAAAACTAGCACCTGCAGTTCCCTAAACTCACCATGTTACCTTTGTCTAACCGCAAAACTTGAAATAATTCATTTTAAGATAGAGGCAAACTTCTAAACAAAAAACAAGAAACCTCAATTAATTGTAGGCATAATAGATTACACCTTCTTAGTAATTCACGTATAACCCCTCAAGCTAATACTATCTCATAAAAATTTTAAAAAAAGCATTTTATCTATCCACTAACAGTAATTTGTGAACATAACTATTGTTTTATACCATTATTATTATTATTATTATTATTATTATTATTATTATTATTATTATTATTATTATTATTATTATTATGATGATGATTATTTACTCACTAGGAGTTATCACACTGGTCATCATCAGTGATCGCCCACTGCCAACAACCTGTGGTATTCCCTGGAGTCTGAGTGACAACAAGTCTCCTCAGACTTCCAGTATGCTCCACCTCTTTTCGTTCATCACCGCTGATGACCCTGCGGTATCGCAACAGCCACCTACCACAGATTTCACGGTGATAAGGGCCATTGGTCCCCTCTGTGGCCTGGGTGGCAACAAGCCTCCCCAAGGTCCCAGAGCTGTCCGCGCTCTTCCAGTGGAGGTCTGGTTTGCGCTTTCCTTCCTCGACCCTCTGTCCATAATTTTCGTCGTGTCAGCCTATGCTTGCGCCCCTGTCGTGCGGTTGTATTTTCCTCGGTTCTGTTTTCTTGTGCTTGCATGTGTTTGTTCTCCATTCGTTGCTTATGGGGGTTGCTTTCCGAATTCGAGGACATTTCTCAGGATTGTAGCGGTTTTGATCATTACTGTCCTTTGTATGGTTTCAGTTATCCCTTTGACTCCTATTTCTCCTAGTATTTTCTCCATGTTTTTCGGGACTGTTCCTAGTGCTCCTATGATTATTGGTGTTATACTGACTTTCTTCATGTTCCATATTCCTTTCAGTTCTCTGGCAAGTTCAGTATATTTGCTTCTTTTTTCCGTCTCTTTGATCTTCACTCTGTGGTCCGCTGGAACGGCAAAGTCTACGATTTTGCAGCATTTTTCTTTCTTGTTAATTATTATCATATCCGGTCTCTTTGCTGTTATGGGTTTGTCTGTTTGTACGTTCATATCCCATAGGAGTTTGTGTTTTTCGTTTGCTAGTACAGTTTCTGGTTTGTGTTTGTACCGTTTTTTTGCATATTCGAAATTAAGTTGTTTGCACATTTCCCGGTGTACTTCTTTCCCCACGCTGTCATGTCTGTTCTTGAATTCTTTTTGGGCTTGCTTGCTGCATTCACTTTATCATCATCATCATCATCATTATTATTATTATTATTATTATTATTATTATTATTATTATTATCTATATATTAATACGATAGCGTGTGTGTTCGTGTGTCACGCTTCCGGCAAAACCTCTGCGCATGCGTACCGCACCGAGATTTGGACAAACATTTAAATACGCCTAATTTCAACAACATTTTCAAGTATTTCCCTTTAGCGTAAAGGTTAGCGACGTAGTATTTTTTACTTCGGCCCGACTGGTTTATAGTTCGATCCCAACCAACCTCGAAAGTTTTTTTCTACATTTCAGTTTTATTTTCAAGAAACATTGCAACTAACAAAAAAACGAACACGATACAGTGTAAGTAAAAGTAAAAAAATTATTTATTTATTTTTAGCAAACAATTCCCAACAAGTGGCAATGAATACAATTTTATTATTTATTTTTTGCATTTATTTTTTTTATCACTTGGTTAAAAAGTACTTTTTTTATAATGCTTTAAAACTTAAAACTATTTTTTGTTTTTTATTTTGGCGTTTTTAAGGGCATTGTCTATTAAATTACGTTAACTGCTTAAAAATTAGTGTATCATTAGTTTTTCTTAAAAAGTGAAAACCATTTATTTCCTTTCTTTTGGTTGTAGAGAGGGCCAGTATTATTATTTATTATTATTATTTTTTTGAACGGATGGCATATCAACCTTTTCTAGTAGATATGCGCAATGTCCCTCGTACACGGGTGACTATTTTAACAAATTATTTCACTCTTATCCAGAAGGAGGGGGGGTCATAATAAAGCAACTTACTAACAAATAGAGGGTGCTTTGTTACATTAGGACCCGCGCTAACTTTGACGCCGTCGTTAGTGTTAGGGTCAGTGTGGCAGACGATAACTTCGTCAACTTTTTCAGTTTTATTTTCAAGAAACATTGCAAATAACAAAAAAACGAACACAATACAGTGTAAATAAATTAAAAAAAAAATTTTTTAATTTATTTTTATCAAACATTTACCAACAATTGGCAATAAATACAATTTTATTATTTATTTTTTGCATTTATTTTTTTTATCACCTGGTTAAAAACTACTTTTTGTGTTGCTTAAAACTTAAAACTATTTTTTTTTTTCATTTTGGCGTTTTTCTCTTTCCTCATGGTGAATTCGGATGGCATATAAACATTCCTCATGTAGCAAATAGGCAAACTAGAGTTCGTAACAAGGTGACTATGCAGGAATTTTATGCATATCGTCTATCTATAAGAGGTGGCTTCAGTCCAATACAGAGTGGTGGAAAACTATTTCAACAATATATATTCGATGCTTACGTTAAAGTAGAAGGTTGTCGTTTGAAATTCATTGAGAAAATCAAGCACAACTAAGAGTTGCAATGTATTCAGGTTTGATGGATCACCTTGCAAGAAATAATGAAAATGAAGATCCTGGAGTACCTGTCATTTTGCCATCATCCTTCACAGGGAGCCCACGAAATATGCAACAATGCTACCAAGATGCAATGGCAATAGTTTGCAAGTATGGAAGGCCTGATTTATTTATAACATATACTTGCAATCCAAAATGTCGAGAAGTAACTGAAAACTTACAGCCTCATGAAACAGCACAGAACAGACCAGATTTATTGGCACGAGTTTTCAAACAACATCTTAATGATTTAATGATTGACATAAAGGACAGACATGTACTTGGGGTACCTATTGCTGCGATACATGTAATTGAATTTCAGAAAAGAGGTCTCCCGCATTGTCACATGCTAATCATGCTGCAAGAAGAATATAAAATCAGAACTAGGGAACAAATTGATAATATTGTTTCAGCTGAATTACCATCAGAACATGATCCAGAATTGAGAGAATTAGTGAAAACACTCATGATTCATGGACCCTGTGGTACATTTAATCCCAATTCAATCTGTATGGTAGGGGGAGAGTGTCAGAAGAAATTTCCAATGCCATATCAGGAGGAGACTATTACAAATGTTTCTGGATATCCTCTTTACAGACGCAGAAATAATGGAGATTCTGTTAGAGTGGGTGTCCATGAGGTTGACTGCAGTTTTGTAGTACCATATAATAAGAATTTACTCAGAAAATATGGTGCTCACATTAATGTAGAGGTGTGTATCTCAGTAAAAAGTGTGAAATATCTTTTCAAATATGCCTATAAAGGACATGATTGCGCAATGATGGAAATAAATATGAATAACAATGAAACTAATGCAAATGAATATAATGAAATTAAGCAATATATTTCGTGTAGATACGTATCTCCGCCTAAAGCATTTTGGCGTTTGTCAGAATACAAAATGCATGGACAGTCACACATAGTTTACCGACTCGCCCTCCATTTACCTGACCAGCAACAAGTTTATTATAGGCCGGGTGAACAAGGACAAGCTGCTGCCCGCGCATAAGGACGAGACACGCAATTAACTGCATGGTTCAAACTTAACCAAAGTGATGTGGATGCAAGAGCCCACCTTTATATTGATATTCCTGAATATTATGTATTTAATAAGCAAAGCAACACTTGGACCAGAAGACAACGTCACCGCCAGATTGTAACGAGAATGTACTCTGCCAGTCCTGGAAATGCTGAGAAATTTCATTTAAGGATGCTTCTTCTTCATATACCAGGTGCAACTTCTTTTAATAACCTGAAAACTGTAGGAGGTGAACAATTGCCGACCTTTAAAGATGCCTGTATTCGATTGCAACTGCTTGAAGATGACAACGAACTAGAAATGGCTTTAAGTGAGGCAGCTATATATCAAATGCCACAACAGCTTCTTAATATGTTTGCAATGATTTGTTTATACAATACACCACAAAATGCCTTACAATTATGGAATGATAACAAACACCTTATGATAGAGGACCTTTTACGCCAATATGATGATAATGTTGCAGAGAATATCGCTCTGCATCACATAAACATGATTTTGAATGAAACCGGCATGAATTGTGCGATGCTTGGTCTACCAGAACCAATCAGTGAGCCTCCTGCCATTCAACATATGGAAGAAATTCAAGAAGTTAATCCTGAAATACTAAATACTGAGCAAAGAGGTGTATTTAATAGTGTCATTAACGCTGTTAGTGAACTAGATAGAGGATTGGAGACTAACCATCGACTGTTTTACTTGGATGCACCTGGCGGTTCTGGCAAAACTTTTCTATTCAACATGATTCATGATTACCTGGTGGCTCAAAATGTGGCTGTTAGTACTTCTGCTTGGACAGGTATTGCAGCGACACTATTGAAAAATGAAAAAACACTTCACAGTATCTTCAAACTTCTTGTTCTTTTCACTGAGACAATTACCTGCAATATTCCGCCTAATTCTGACCAAGCAAATATTCTCAGTCAGGTGAAGCTCTTCATTATTGATGAGGCGTCGATGATCCCTCGATATGCATTAAATGCCATTGATAATTGTTTACAAGATATTATGAATGATAATAGCATATTTGGTGGTAAAGTCTTCATATTAGGAGGAGACTTCAGGCAAGTTCTGCCTGTGGTTCCTAGAGCTCCACCTGCTGTAGTATTGGATGTATGTCTAAAGAAGTCTCCAATGTGGCACAGTTTTCATCAACTTAAACTCTCTCAGAATATGAGGACTAATGACAACGAACAAGTTTTCTCACAATGGCTCTTACAAATCGGAAATGGTCGAGTGCAGAGTTCACTTGATAACGTTTCTGATGATACTATCGATATCCCAGAACAATGTGTATGCAATGACTCTTTAGTATCAGACATATTCGATAATTGCACCCAAGACGAAATGAAAAGTAGAGTTATTTTGTCACCAAAAAATGCAGATTGCTTGGATATTAATGAAGATATTCTAAGTATACTACCAACTGAGAGCAAAACATATCTAAGTATAGATTCAGTATCATCAGACAATGAAATGGAAGCCAATAATTATCCAATGGAATTCATAAATTCACTTACGCCTTCGGGAATGCCTCCTCATCGTCTCAATCTTAAAGTTGGATCTATTATTATGCTGCTTCGAAACCTGTCAATAACGCAAGGACTATGCAATGGAACGCGTTTAGAAGTATTGGAGCTTCATAACCACAGTATTCTAGCTTCAATCATAAGTGGATCTCATGCTCAGGAGCGAGTTTTAATTCCAAGAATTAAACTTAATCCCAGTGACGCAAATATTCCATTTGTTTTGCACAGGACTCAATTTCCCATCCGCCTATCATATTCAATGACCATTAATAAAGCTCAAGGACACACTTTCGATAAGGTTGGGATCTACCTACCACAACTTTGCTTTACTCATGAACAACTTTATGTAGCCTTCTCAAGAGCAAGGTTAATGAACAGTGTAAGAGTGAAAATTTGTCCTCAGAATAATTCTACTCATGGCCAGAGAAGAGGAACTACCTTCACTAGAAATATTGTATATAAAGAAGTTTTGTAAATTGTTTCATGTATTGTTCATTTTTAAAACTAAATATACAAGCCAAATCTTATGATATTTTATTCAAACATGTATAGGTTAGGAACAAGATAATTAGTATTGAAAGCATCATTTCGTGTAATTTACACGGGTCCCGCTAGTTATTATTATTATTATTATTATTATCTTTTACAGTTTTTATTACAATCACTACTTATAGTCATCATTATCTATGATTAGAATAACCACCTCTACTAGTATTATTATCAGTTTTATAAATCAATATTATAATTATTTTTATTAATATTTATTATTATACTACTATGATTCTTATTCATCATCATTACTACAATTATTAAAATTATTGTTGTTACCATGGTTACCATTATTATAGCTATCACTATTATCTTTACTATTATGAATATTATTAGTATTATCACAACAGATTATTTCTCTATTATTAAATTATTCATTTTTAATTTTTAATTATCATATTTATAACTACTATGACTAATATTAATTGCCATCTTCGTTAATTTTGTTTATCTTCTTATATTCCCTTATATTTGATCCATCTATTGCTTACTATTTTAGATTATTATTGTTGATTATTATTATCATCATTAATATTTTTAAAGTTTAATTTACTAGTATATTTGTTTGATCTATTAATTAATTAATGATAATTTGATAAGATCTAAAGAAAAATAAAACATTGTAAATATAGAATTAGTGACACATTTAATTAACAACCCCTGCCTCCCCCATCACACGCGTCTGCACACCCATACACATATATAATATTACCAATTACAACTGATTTTAGAACACACACATGTCTACACACTCATACACATCCAAGCTGCTACGAATTACAGCTGATTTGAGAATACGTTGTTCGCCCAAGCTAAAGTAACTGTCGATTTTTTGACACACTCACTTTCATGTATCATCCCTCTCCACTCTCCACTCTCTGTCTGAATCAACAGAGGATCTCATTTTTTCTATCAATCTACCTATCTATATTTCTATTTTATCTATCGATCTATTTAATTCTACCCTTTTTACTGTATCTCTCTCTTTACTTTAGTTTATTATTTCTATTTTGTTTTATTTTATATTTTATATTTAATATTTTAGATTTTAAACTTTTTTTATTCTTAACGGTCCCAAACCACGTGACTCCCTGAATTTTTAAATTTGAAATTTCTTTTCTTCTTCTTCTTTTTTCTCCATTTCATTCCTCTCCAAATATGATCTACGGTTAAGATCGGATTCTAACTCTTCTGATTAGATCTCAGTTTATACACACTGTTGATCGATAACATCGACATGCAGTGTCGCAGATTTTATACATGTCTGTGTAAATAAAAATAATCATGTATAAAGTTCTATTTGATGTTGAGCACTTTTATAAACTCGGTTGAAATTCTTTGGATTACTACCTGTGGATGTTTTACCTGGATTGTTATCATTATTATATATATAAATATATATATATATATGTATATATGTATATAAATCTCTCTCTCTCTCTATATATATATATGTATATATATATCTATATATATATGTATACATATGTATATACATATGTATATATATGTATATGTATATATATATGTATATATATATGTGGGTATATATATATATGTATGTATATATATGTATGTATATATATATATATATATATATATATATGTGTATTTATATATATATATATATATATATATATATATATATATATATCTCCCTCTATTTATATATATATATATATATATATTTAAATATATATAGAGAGAGAGACATATATTTATATGTGTATATACATAAGATTTATAAATAAATGTTAAATAGTTATCACCTAATTACATCGATGTTTCATGCTTACGCAATCTTCAGTGCAGTGCACACTCATATATATATAAATATATATACATATATATACATATATATATATATACATATATATATATACACATATACATATATATATATACATATATATGTATATATATATATATATATATATATATATATATATATATATATACGTATATATAGAGAGAGGGGGAGGGGAATTGATAGATATATAAACATATAGATATATACGTGTATGTGTGTGCATAGACACTTATACTGACTTTTATGTTTACTAAGAATATGATTCATTTAATGACAGAATTACTAACACACATTTGTTTAATCCTAATTGAAAAGTAGATTGCGTTTTTAGGCAGTGACCCTTATCATCATAGTGATAATCTGTTTACCAACAATAATTCACTGAATTTTACGCAGTTATTTTTAAGATGGTTCATGATTTTTCGTTGAGGAAGGCAGTCTAATATTGTATAAGGTGTTCTATAGTGTCTTATTTTTGTAATTTTACTTTTGTGTAAGTTCTCAGAGATCAAGAACCCTATTTCTAGGTCTATATATGAGATACATAGATATCCGACTGTTCAATTAAAGTTATCATTTACCTTTCAAACGATGAGTTTGTTAATTTACGAACACACATTTTCCTCTCTTCAATTGACCAGTTAACGTTGGTATAGTATATTTTTTGTGATCTCTTTATCTTAGTTGGTCTCAGGACAAGGATTCATCAAGGCTGTTGAGTATCCAGTGTATTGTTATTACTAGAGGAAACCTCACTTGGAGAAGTTTAACCATTCCTCGTATAAGTCATTGTGTTGCTATTATGAATGGGCCTTATTTGGGCTTCCAAGACGATGTTATATTTAATACTTGGCTAAGGGTTATTTGTAGCGAGTAAGTATTTTTATTCCAGGTTGCCGTGGAAAATGCTTGTACAGAGATACCTTAGACATGCGACATGCGAAAATAGTGTCTAATATTAATTATAATACTCTCCTGTGAGTAGACAAATTCTCTCCAGTAGGCATTCACATGTTTTGTCTGGAAACCGACGTAACCAATGAAGTTCAAACTGTCATTTTCATGCAAAGTATCATGTGTTTCTGAGCTGTTTATCATGAAACGCCATTTCCTTAAAATGGGAATCGTGTTTTATTACATTATAATATTAGATCGAGCGCTTCCTGCGAAAAATGTTTTGATATATCGGATCCTTGAGCGGTGCAACCTCGTAGAACTTCTAGAACACTGTAGACGATCAAGCGACGCCCATTGATGAGGAAGCCATATGGGCGTCTATCTATTACGGCCTAATACATTATACAAACACTTCCCATGTATTAAATAAATATAAAAAGATTATAATAATTATTGCTAACAGCTAACGATCAACGCCTTTCATGTAAACTATTATAAATAATTAAGATTAAATAAATCAAACAAAATTTTAATACGGAAGTATGAATGACCAAAAACAGAAACTACAATATCAACGGTTTGCCCGTCCGTCGCAAAGGCTTTTTCAAGTGTGACAAAACACGGTGACAGCTGCAGCAAGCGATAAACAGACTTCAACTGTTGTCTCGACTGTTTTTGTCACTCTTGAAAAAGCCTTCGCCGCATTACACGTTGGCATTCCAATGTGATATTTTGCACCTTCTTTTTTCATTTTCTTTCATGTAAACATTAGTACGCGTATGTCTTCAAAAAAGCATAATTTCTGAGTATACATCCCTGGGGAGAGTTTCGAACAGATATGAGTACCTAGTAGACGTAAAAAGAAATAAGCATTCTACATAATCGAACAAAAATGTACAAAGATCAATATTAGTTTAGTAAAACTATAAAAATACTTACATATTTGATTAGTAGATATTACACATTTTATGTAAACCCTGACGAATATCGAGTTATTATCCGGCTGATAATCATTTCTTAAGAATAATCATTACCGGTATTAGTAGGGTTTTAACATCAATATTTCACTACACTTCTCTAAATAATAGAGAGTGTGTATTGGTCTGTCTGAAGAAGAAACTATACTGTTTAAGACTATTGCACTTAATATGAGATTGTATAGTTTCGAGTCCGACCATTGTACTATATTTTAATTCTCAATTATAATCTTATTTATCGATGAAAATCTACTCATGCATTACATCGTCATTTTTAGAGTGCAGTTGTATTCGGTTGATAAGGGATTAATGCCGGCGTTTCTGTTGTTTAGAAAATTATGTCAGAGTGTCTTAGTTTTGTAAGATAATGATGTTAATGAAAATAAGTTTCAGTTGAACACTTTCTTCTATTTATCAGTGAGAATTTCAATATTTGCTATTCGGAAAACCCGTAGTAAAATTTAGTTAACGTTTCCTGTTCTCAGCGTTAAAGTCATGCAAGACGTATATTAATAGCTAGCAATGGAGGGAGGAGTAATAAACAATAAACAAGTGTGGCCGTGTTACAGTAGATTGATTTCAATAACTATTGTGATCAGAATTTTTCTCTTTCAAATAAAAAAGGGAAATCGGTCTACAAATATAATGTTTCTCCCGACTGTCCAAAATAGAGATCCGGATATTAGAGCTCAATTTATTATTGCATTCATTACAACGATTTTTATGAATAATCCCATTCTTCCATTCTAAGACACAAAATGGCGGAACAAAATAAATGGGTTATTTTAAGCATGTGATTATCGAGCAGCGTGAAAAACAGACGAAAATCTATAATGAACCATTTATTCTGGCGAGACACATTTTTCCTTGTGTATTATTGCTTTTATTCGACATGAGAATGTGTTGAAGCGTATACTTAATACATTTAATAACTTCGAATTCTAACGATA
The DNA here is from genome assembly GCA_963556195.1 of Sepiola atlantica. Lineage (NCBI taxonomy): Eukaryota > Metazoa > Mollusca > Cephalopoda > Sepiida > Sepiolidae > Sepiola > Sepiola atlantica. The sequence goes on along the minus strand of OY744517.1, from coordinate 60,822,298 downwards.
AAATATAAAACCGTGATGGAAAACTTAGATTATTTGCTTTTTAATGGCACTGTGTCATCACTTCTATTTTAATAAATAAATGTACAGGCTGAAGCAACTATATGTATTGCTATTCCACAAATATACGATATAATAAATGAAAACACAGGTCGGTAATGGCTTAGATATGTAGGCAATTAATGACAATGTGAGAGACCTGAGGTAGACACACGTACTTTCCATGGATCAGATTGGGTGATTCATTTTTAGATTTGCGAACCGAATGGTAAAAAGACAATTATTTAGCTATTTATTAAAAGAGTCTCTGAGTACTGATGAAATTCTAAATACATTTCGCAATACATTTGTTGCGATACTGAAGCATTAATTAATTGATCGATATTTTTTATTAATTACACATTTCTATACATTGTTCTGTGTTATTATCCTAAAGATAATTGTCAGCAAATATTCCTACAATGAAACCAAACGCAAGTCACCTTTTGAAATGTTTTCTTTTATTTAAAACTGTACTATTCGATTGGAGAAGACGATAGTTAAAGTCAGAATGTATTTATTTTAAGACTTCAAATTAATCGTTAATCATTTTTTTTGTTTATTGGATTATCTATTTTTAATGTATGCAAAATAAGATAACGTACGTACACACATGAATTTCCGTAGCATATTATTATATAGACACTTATATTTCTTTATTTTTAGACTTGTTATGATTATTAAATACGTTATCAACAAAGGATACACGTGAATGGATATTTTTAAACACATACATACACGTGATTGTAGAAGTGGTTTATTTTTCATGATGGCTTTCAATCTCTGTTACGATTTTTAAATATTTTTAGATGTAATATTATTTATTAAATGTCTGGACAAATATATTTGATGGACCAAATGGTAACGTACTTCGATGACACTTTTGGTTTAGATATAACACTTGGTGTACAGAAGTTTGATTGTACGCACAACCCACCCAAGTATTACAACTAAGAAATATTAGTAGAAAGAGAGAGATTTTGAAAATGATTAGATGCTCTCCCTTATTTGGATGAACTCCTCTAGATATAAAATAGATAATGATTCTACATATGATATATCTTTATCAAATAATGGTATCATCTAAGATGTTTCTATTTCTAAAATTTTACTTTTCTAAAAAATTGTATTTGTATTTATTACAATCGCTCCCAACAAAATATAGATAAACTTGATATAAGGAGCTAAAGAAAGTTATCAATTCATGGTAAAAAAAACTAGTCAACCATATGTCTTATATAGCTAGATTCCAATCCAGAAAGTAAGAATACCTCCCCCCCTTTGTAAAAATAAGGGAAACGAGAGTTACGAGACTTCCAAAAATAAATCCAAAGTCAATTTTCTACTCTTAATTCGACGATGTTGTACAGTCATTAACTTCCAACTATAAGTATAGCAGAGAAATACGTCTAATGTATCATGTAGATGGGGTTTGATGACGTAACGTTGTTAACCGTGGACTATGTTCGACAAACTGGTCCACGTGCGATATCTTACTTGACTGGGTAACTGAAGAATGAATTGACTTCGAGACAAGAACACGTTGCACTTGTCATTCTGACATTTAAAGATATTTCGACTTATCAAAATATCATCCATACAGTCGTATTCTTTCGCAAGGCTGTCGCTTCACTTCCTGTTGTAACTAAATAGTTCAACAATCAACCGAGCGGGTTCAGTGAATTGTTTAAGTTAGTTAATTTTATATAATTTAATAAGTTCAGTGAGTTAGCTCAGTCAGTAACGACTAATACTACAGGTCTAAAGTTTCTGCTGTTTAGAAGAAATCGCGCTAGCTTAGAGATACAAAGTATCCGTTATATCTAGACTAGCTGAAATATATTTCAAAGTTTACAAGTCTCTTCCTCCTGTGACTGAAGAGTTACACAGCCAACAAAGAGTGTGCAGTGAATTTTATAATTATGGTATTCAACTAGATCACACTTTCATTGTTTCACTCATTACGGCAACTAATTATTTTCATTTCTAAAATGTCACATTATGTCTAACAACAATATAGTCCATTATTTGTTACACATTGATCCATCGGCCCTTCAATACACCTTTTTTTGCTAAGATCAGAGTGCAGTATCTGTTCCGATGAATGCCACACTCTGTAGATCGGTACCGTCTTGGCGTTCGGGCCTTGGTTCCGTCGTTCTGATGTATTGTACTGTAAAGTTCTAGGTGGTTTACCCTCCCAAGTTTAGCATTCTAACCCTTTCAGAAGGAGTTAGTTGGTTGCTAATCGACTGAAGCGCCGTATGCGAAGGATAGTGACGCGGCTGCTCAGGCATAATACGGATACCGCAATATAGATCAAAGGGAGGATAGAACCGGCCGGGATAACAAAGTTGGTACTTACTTTGGTTCCAGGAAACGGAATGAGGGAAGAGCAATGGTTAGCAAAGTCAGTTATGGGTGAACGGAATGAAGGGCGAGCGGGAAGACAGTGGGGTGAGGGAGAGAGAGAGGGGGCGACCGAGGATAAGACAACTTTTGTTCCTGGGAACGGGGTGAAAGGTCGACCGAGCATGAGAAAACATAGGCAGCGCCGGATACACCTACTAGTGATATTATTAAGTAACCAACAATCTAACAAATAATACATTCAAACTGCTTTTTTTTTAAATTGAACTTTTATTTAACAAAATTGAAATATATTTTCTGACTTATATTCTAGTTCGGCGTTTAACGTGTACTATTACCCTTAGCATTATAAACAAATAAAACACCCTGAAGTTCGGTGTGGTTGAAATAGGATAGCTGAGCCGACAATATTTTTCCCGACTTTAAAATCAAAATACTCTCGTCGCAAACTTTGTAAACTAAGACCTTATTTAAAACAGACTTGTACATTCAAAATAGTATCGTTATAAAGAAAACCAACTATAATAGCAAGTTTTAAGTGTCACCGCTGAGCTGAACATATTTTGCCCGACTTAAATAAAAATAGCCTCGTTAGCATTCATTTTCTTACGAAAAAACAGGGATATTTATTCTTGTAAGGTTTTGTTTTATACTTTTAATTAACATTTATTTTCATCTTATATTAAATTGCTTAAACGCCAATCCGTACTTAAAATAAAATATAACAAAATAAGTTTAAAATAAAAAAAAACGCCGAGATGGGTGGAGGCAGACAAAAGTCTTGTAAATTTGTCACTAAGCAAAAGAAATAATTGCATTCATTGTAAGCGTTCTTACAATCTCAGATCGAGAGCTCAGACAGTAAAAAGGGAGATTCAAGACCTAAAATGTATGGTCGCGATTCTCAGTGTCGGTGCAAATTAATTTAGTTGTTATTCAATTATTATTTAGTAGTTAAGATGTGTTCTAATGTATTTCTTACGTTTACACACAATTATCTGCCACGGACAGACAGAAATCCTGACACTATGACAGAGAATATCCTTCTTTGATTATAAGTAGATAATGCGTGTCACACAACACATGAGGAAAGGCCTACAGGATTTATTAATTGCACCTATTAAACGTGGATTACTGGCCCAATATATATATATATATATATATATATATATATATATATATATATATATATATATATATATATATATATATATATATATATATATATATATAAAGAGGTGTACTAAAAGCGAACTTTTAGGAAAGGTAAAACCCTATTGTGAAGAGTATACAGCTCAATATCCAGGATAGAGGAGGTAGAAATAAAGATGAATGGAAAGAAATTAGAGAAAGCAAAAGCCAAATCAAAATTCATTTCAAAAGTTCAAAGCAAGGTATATTCCGCAAAAAGGCAATTTATTCAAGTTAAATTTTCCTTAAGCCAGGCTTTTCAAAGATCAAAATCTTATCATCAGAGGAAGTCGCTGGGATAGATAAGTTGGCAATGGCCAAGATTTAAAATTTGAAAAAATGAAATAAAAGTTGTAGGGAAAGAAACGCAGGGCAATATATATATATATATATATATATATATATATATATATATATATATATATATATATATATATATATATATATATATACAGTAGCCTCCAAAAGTTAAGGGCTAGTAAAACCTCAGCAAGTTTAACCATATATTTGTAACAAATACACACGAACAACAAAAAATTACTTCACAATTATATAGATAACATGTATATCTTCAATGGGTCATAATTTCGTTAGCCTACACTAAGTATTTTTTGAATAACTACCATTTTAAATAAAATTGTTCAAAATTTGTGTGTCCAAAAGTTAAGGGCTAACACGATTGCGGCTTTTGTCCTTGCTGTGAATGGCTGAAATTACCAACTAACTAGTATTTGGTAAACAAACCCTTGCTATTTATGACTTCTTGACACCTCTTGGCACAGGAATCCACCAACTTCTTGCAAAACGCTGGCGTTATCGCACTCCATTCAGCATGTAAGCACTGCCAGAGTTCTTCTTGATTTTTTGGGCACTGAAGTTGAGTACGTTCACCAACTATTTTTCAGATATTCTCAATAGGATTAAGATCTGAACTCTGAGGGGGCCAACGCATCGTTTCAACTTCTTCCTCGTCTAAAAATGTTTTTACTTTCTTAGCAGTGTGACAAGGAGCGTTATCCTGCATGAAAATTGCAGGTTGATAGAGCGACGACCGAAGACTAGGAACTGCATGCTGCCGTAGAATCTGCTTATAAACTTCTGCATTTATTCTACCTTGCAGACGAATCAGTGGTCCACAGCCTGCAGCTGACATAACGCCCCAAACCATTACACTTCCTCCTCCAAATTTCACAGTTTTTTTCACGCACTTAACCTCCAATCTCTCACCAGTTCTTCGCCGGACATACGTGTTGCCATCAGATCCGATAACGTTAAACTTCGATTCATCACTAAAGTGCACACGGGACCAGTTTTCGGTTGTCCACACAACGTGTTCTTGGGCAAAAGCGAGGCGGAGTTTCTGATTCTTTTTGGAGATAAGAGGCTTCCTTGCTGGCACTCGAGATTGCAATCCAGAAGCGTGCAACCGGCGTGTAACAGTTTGCCGAGACGCTTGAACAATAGACCTTTGCTTTAGTTCTCGAAATATTTTAGCAGCAGTGTTAAATTTGTCTTTAAGTGACATTTTGACAATAAGACGATCCTGTCGAGCAGTTGTGCTTCGAGGTCTACCAGATTTTGGGGCAGCTGCCACTGATCCTGACTGCTTGAAATGTGCCACAATACGCTTTACTACACTAGGAGACCTTCCTACGGTGTCAACAATCTCAGAAGTTTTCTTGCCATTACTATGAAGATGAATAATGAGCTGTTTTTCTTCGACAGAAACGGGACGACGTTGTTTTGCTGCCATGTTGTACTAGTGCGATACAAACACTCATTTCTTTTACCCAATTACAATAATTTTAATGTTCTTTAGTAAAAATTTGAAGTAGGATTATTCATAGTACCTGTCTGACAGCGAAACGACGTGTGTCGACTTCAGAATGAAGATGGACGTTTCTCTCTCTTTTTATAGGAGAGCGAAGTCCACAAATGTAAAGTTATGAGCCAGGGGCGATAACTCTTACCCGTTGGAAACTCCACTTATGTAAAGTATGTTCAGGGGCGATAACTCCTGTCCACCTATACAGTACCTTACTGTTATAATAATTAAAGAGTATACCGCCTAGCCCTTAACTTTTGGACCACGAGAATTTGGACAAACTTTTGTGTTATTGGTCATAACTTCAAAAATATCCAACGGATGCTTATGAAATTTAGGCGAGACATGAGTGATGTGTATATCTATAAGTATATATATGCATATTAAGTATTTTAAATGAACGGTTTTTCTTAAAAAGTACTTAAACTTGTCTTGAAACTACTAGCCCTTAACTTTTGGACGCTACTGTATATATATATATATATATATATATATATATATATATGTATATATATAATAATAATAATGGTAATACTCCAGGTAAACACATCCACATGGTGGCAATCTAAAGAATTTCTACCGGGTTCATAAAGAGTGCTCAATATCAAAATAGAGCTTTATATATGATAATTTTTATTTACACAGACATGTACAAAATCTGCGACGCTGGCATGTCGATGTTATCGATCAACAGTTACTATGAACTCATCAGGCAGAGTTCGAATCCGATCTTAACCTCAGCTGATATTTGGAGAGAATGAAGTGGGGATAAAATGATCTTAGGTTAAGATCGGATTCTAACTCCACCTGATGATATCTCAGTTTATAGTAACTGTTGATCGATAACATCGACATGCCGGTGTCGCAGATTTTGTATATGTCTGTGTAAATGAAAATTATCATAATATATATATATATATATATATATATATATATATATATATATATATATATATATATATAGTGAAAGAGAAAGAGAGAGATTTGAAATATCTTTAGTTTTCAAAAGGTTACGAGCATGTGATACAAAGAGAAATCACCTTACTACGAAAGTGTGGGGGTTAACATAACTCCGCGAATACGTGCATTATAATAAAAAAAAAACAGCACAATGATCTCTACAAATACACAGATGCAATAAAGTAACTATTCGAAATATTTTAACACAATAAACGCCGTTGTTTAACATTACTCCAAACTTAAGTGTTATACATTATTTGTCAATTTTTCTCAGGTCTCGTTGATGGCATAATATATGTAGGTCCGACAATGTGGATTGACAACGATATTGTTACAAATATTTGATAATTTATTACGAATGGCTCCGATTTAACTATATGGAGTATACTAATAGAGGATCCTACTTCAATACACACTGATTGGAGACATAACATAAGTGTTTAATTTATCGTGAATGAATTTAAGAAAACTTAATAAACTAATATCTAATATCTAAAAATCATGAGGTCCTCTACTAATATGAATACACGTATACGACCATTAATGTGTGTACGTACATATGTGTATAAGTCAAGATGTAGCAACTACTGTCTGCAATTATTTAAACATCATTTAACCATTCATTTTCATCAGTAGTTGCGAACTCCGTAAAACCCAACGCTTCCAAAACATGGTGGTGTCAGAGCTATTCCGTGTAAAACAACAGTTATTGGGAGGAGGCAGTTTACAGATATCAGTTAATTGTCCGCTATTTAAATGCTGGCGGGGTTGGCACGAGGATCGGTCGTCTTTTGATGTTTTCTTTCGTTGGATGTGGGAAACAAAAAAATGTCAGACGGAGAAATGCAAACCAATTAAGTAAGACGTGGAATATTGCTTGTCTCATTTCTGTGTTTATTCTAAACCAAAGTTAAGCCGACCGTCGCATCAAAATGCTGAGCGTTTCTGTGCTCAGTGACGGGGATAACATGTTGCGTACTTCCAGATTACAGGATAGCCGTAACTCACAAGAAAAATTTTCAGGTAGATCAGACAATATAAAGGCGCGTGAGCTGTATTAAGTAGTCGGACACGTTTAAAAAAAACAGCACATAAGATGTTGTGTGCTAGGCTTATGTATATATATATATATATATATATATATATATATATATATATATATATATATACAGGGTGTTCCAAAAGAAACAGTGCACTGAACATTTTCATAGGTATACATAAAGAAACAGTGCACTGAACACAAGAAAGGATATTTATAGTTGAAAATGTTTTCCCAAAAGATTTTAAATATTATATTTAGATAATTTAGATATCTAAATTTTAGATATTTATATTAAATATTCTTTTGTTTCAGGGACCCTTAGAAAATGGTGCTTACCTTACAAGAAAGGATATTTATTGTTGAAAATGTTTTCCGAGATGGTGGCAAATACACAAAAGAAGTGCAAGAGTCATTTCAAGAAAAATGTGGTGCAGAACGTTTGCCGCATCGAAATTGTGTTTCCGCTTTGTTGCATAAGTTCAAAAAAACTTGAAGTGTTCAAGACAAACCCAAAAGTGGCCGCCCAAAAGTCGTTACAGATACAGTCTTACAGAATGTTACCAACAAACTTCAGAGGAGCCCACGAAAGTCTTTGAGGCGTTTGTCTCAAGAAACTAGGATATCTCTAACATCAACTCACCGAGCAGTGCATCAACTTAAATTCTTTCCATATAAAGTGCATGTTGTTCATGAACTGAAGCCTCAGGATTCAGAAAAACGCGTACTCTTCTGTCGGTGGTTTGAAAATTTTATTCTAGAGAAAGGTGAAAACATTTTAAACCATACATTCTTCAGTGATGAAGCATGGTTCCATTTGTCCGGGTACATGAACAGTCAGAACTCTAGAGTGTGGTCTACAATAAATCCTCATGCTCTGTTTCAGAAACCACTCCACGATCAAAAAGTTGGTGTTTGGTGTGCTTTGTCAAGGCGGCGTATAATTGGACATATCTTTTTTGAAAACACCATCACATCTGAGTGTTACATTCATAACATCCTGGAGCAATTTTTTGATCAACTGACGGAGCAAGAAAAGCAACAAGGCTGGTTCCAGCAAGATGGTGCAACTGCACATACGGCTCGTGTCAGTATGGCTGCAGTTGGTGATGTCTTTGGGGATCCTGTGATCTCTCGTGGTTTGTGGCCACCTCGATCACCGGATTTAACACCTCCTGACATTTATTTGTGGGGCAAATTGAAAGACTCAGTGTATGCAGACAATCCTCGAACTACGGATGAACTGAAGCAGAAAATAACAAGTGTTATTCAAAACATCAAACCTGATGAACTTGAGTGTGTTTTTCAAAACACGCAGCGTCGCGCTCGTTTATGTCTGCAGGTGAATGGCGCACACTTTCAGCAGTTATTGTAGTTCATATCTTACTGCAGGAGTCAATCCTCAATCGTACTTTAGTTGATAAGGTATTGAATTTGTGAATATTTGCAATAAATAGTATTTTTCTGTGTGTTTTGTTTCTTTGGGTTATTAGCATATTCCTACTGCACTGTTTCTTTTGGAACACCCTGTATATATGATACTTATAAATAAATATTAAATCGGTAATAACTAAAGACACAAGCGTTTCAGGCGTATTGCTCTCATTAGTGCAGAAAAGTAACAATTCCAGACTATCAGGAGGTATATATATATATATATATATATATATATATATATATATATATATATATAATTCAATTCATAGTATATTCCAATAACCATGGTTTTATTTTATTATTTTATATTTATTCATATTTCCAAGAAACTTGTGCCAAACAAGTTTTTTTTGTCAGTATTGTCTCTGTAACACTACAAAATCATCAGAAAAACTTCACAAAGAGTAAAACGTTCTTGGATTAAAGTGTCTTGAAAAAACCTACATTATACAGTGGTTCATTTTTTGGGTGAAACAAAACAAAAAACAAAGAAAAAAAAGCAAACTCACACGTGGAGGAACCCGCTAATACGCCATTTTGAATTTTTCGTTCAAAGCTAGTACATCCTAAATGTTGTGCGGATATTTATGAATTTTAATTCAGTAATATTTCTTAAAATAGTTAATTAGTTATATAATTTATTCATGAAAATTCTGATTCATTTGAGGGTAATTTTTTTACTTACGAAAGTTACATCAAAAAACCTTCCGATGTCTATTTAGGTCATTTGGATATAAAACCCTTTAAAATTCAACAGTTTAGAGCTAGTTTCATAGACTCAGGCATCCATTCAAACCACTATTAAGATTGTTATACTTCCGTGTTTTTGTGGAAGATGTTTAGTACTTATTTATAAATCGTTTCAGTCAATACTAAGATAAGCTTAATTACCCAACATTCTTCACTTAAGTAATAAGTTTCTACTAAATGCGAAACTAATGGAGGGATGTGTCACTCACAACGAAAATATTTTACAGTTACCTAGACATGATTCAAAATACCGAAAGGGAGCTATTAAATATTTATTCATCTATTTATTTAATTTTTTTATAAAATGATGGTTAAATACCTCCTTTTAAAGTATTATGAGGATTAAAAAGTACTTTTATGGGCATTTATACTTAAAGTATTTGTAATTACTTTTCATATTTAACTCGTATTTTAAGGTGAATATCAGATCCCACTTTAATTGTATGCCTATATTTAATATTAGGTTGTTTGCATTCTTTTATTTATTAATATGTTTATTAAAACATATATACGAAGAGATTCGAAAGCAAAAGGCGACAGACGCCATTTTAAAAATCACGAAACTATATATATATATATATATATATATATATATATATATATATATATATATATATATACACCTCAATGTATGCATGTATGTTTGTGTGTTTACCCCATAAAAAATGTAAGCGAATCTAGATAAAATCTGAAAGTGTATTCTAATGTACAATTAACCGATCAAGTTAACAGTCGTATTCCCGAATAACTAAATTAATTCCTAAGGATGCTATTGAGATGATTTCGTCTGGGGGGTCGATTATTTCAGTTATTTTCAGCTAAATGGTAATTTAATTATGTACTAGTTTGAGAAATAATGTCAGTCAGAAGAATGGAGTTCCGGGAAGAAATTCATTTCCATTACTCCCCTTTTGTCATTCTTATTTTCGTTCAACTCTGACTACCACCCATCCCGGTCTTCATTAATAGCCGCAAATATTTCAGCTACGTCCGTCCATCAATCCGTTAACGTACGCCCGTTCTGTTGTTGTCATGATAACACTGTTGCAGGCATTTCCTCCTCTTTTTTTTAGAAGTGTAGAGGTAGGGTAGTATATGTTCCGTTGTCATGATGTCATGCTCCCAGGCATTATCCCCTCTTCTTTTGAGAGGGCTGGAGAAAGTGTAGTATCTGTTATGTTGTCATCATACAATCCTCCAATAAAGTATCACCTCCTTTTTTGAGAGGTGTGGAGGTAGTGTAGTATATGTTTTGTTGTCATGATATTTTCATCACAAGTATTACCTTCTCCTTTTAAAGAGGTGTGGAAGGTATGAAGGTAGTGTAGTATCTGTTCTGTTCTAACGATACTATCCTAACAGGCATTACCCCCTCCTTTTTTAGAGGTGTAAAGGTAGTGTAGTATCTGTTCTGTTTGCATGATACCCTCCTCACAGCTATTACCCCCTCCTTTTTTGACAGGTGCGAACGTAGTGTACTATCTGTTCTGTTGCCATGATATCATCCTCCTAGAAATTACTTCTTTTTTATTTAAAGTTGTAGAGGTAGTGTTGTATCTGTTCTGCTTCTAACTGGCAATACTATTTCCTTTAGTGGGAGAGTAATTTTTTTTCATGAGGGGGTGACATTTTTTTTTTTTTTAGTTTTTTGTTGACTAAATATACTTATTTGGGTTAAGGCGAGTAAAAAAAAATTGGGGAGAATATTTTTTTTTTCTTTCCTAAAATATTTGCTTGGGTTGGAGAGAGTAAAACAACATTTGCGGGTGGACAATTTTTTGGGTTGTTCTTCTTTGGTTTTTTTACTAAAAATATTTAATTGGTTGTGGGAGGGTTAAAACATTTTTTTAGAGGGGGTTACTTTTTTTTCACTAAAAATGTTTCTTTGAGTGGGGTAGAGTACAAAAATAAGGAGGGATGGGAAATTTTTTCTTTAAAACTGAACATAATTATATGGGTACAGTAGAGTACAACACAATTTTTTTTCAACCTAAAATATTTGTTTGGGTGGTTGAGAGTAAAAAAACAAATATTTCGGGGGGGATTTTGTTTGTTTGTTTGTTTTTTTTTACTAAAAATACTTTTTTGGGTAAAAAAAAAGTTGAAGGAGGTAAAACATTTTTTTCTTAAAAAAAAATATTTTTTAGAGCGTTGGCGTAACCTACTCTTTCTTGGAAGGTGTGCAGGTGATGTAGCATCTGTTCTGCTTCCAACTAGCAAACATATGCGACCGGGGGCTTGTGCAGCATGCCGAGCCTATGGAATATGTTTGTAGGCGGGTTGTGCAGTATTGTGCATCTATGGAATACGTTTACTTCTTTTTCTTCTTCTTCATGAACAGGACACAACGGCACCATATGGGTTATTTGATATGACAGGGGCGCATTAATATAAGTTTTATTTTTATGAAAGTGGCATAATATAAACGAACATAATTTTGAGTGGGAATATGTACGTATATAGTATGTGCACCGTAGCGGTAATAAGTACGTATGTTGTATGCGCAGTAGGGCGGCGATAAGTACATATATAGTATGCGCACCAAAGCACTGACAGGCACGTATATTGAATGCGCACCAGAGTGGCGACAAGTACATATATAGTATGCGCACCAATGAGAGCGATAGGTATGTTTATAGTATGCGCACTGGGGTAGCGATAGGTACACATATAGTATGTGCACCGAACAGGCGATAGCTACCAATACAGAATTTGCACTGCGATGCGGCGATAGGTACGTATATAGTATGCGCACCGAAGCAGCGACAAGTACATATATAATGTGCGAACTGGGCCGAATATAGGTTCATATATACATGTGCACCGGGGTGGGGGTAGGTACGTAGGTAGTATGCGCACCGGTACGGCGATTGTGACGTGTATAGTGTGCACACCGGTGAGGCGATACGTACGTATATAATATGCGCATCGGAGCGGAAGTATATACGTATATTAATATATATATATATATATATATATATATATGTATATATATGTTGGCGTACAACAGAAGAGAAACTACACAGGTTTTCACTATAAATAGTGCGAGTAGACAATCACCAGATAGAAAAAAGGACAGTATTGTAACTGTCTAGCCGAGTGCCAGTCAGTTTCTATACCTTTGTACTTTTTATGTTAATACACTTGTTATCTTAACCAAACCTCGACTTGACTTCTATTTTTACTGTTGGACTACTTCACAACAGATTGGCGACGAGAAATCGAAATTATATCACTGCAGAAAATCACCCAAAGTGATTGATATACAAGGATTCGCAAGATCTTCACGGAAAAACATCTTCGTCTTTTCAAACAGATATTTGGATTCGCAAGGATTAACATCAAAGGAATAACTACAATAGTACTTAAGCGAGACCCCTCCCCCCAAAAAAAACACAAATTCAAAACTTGCTCCCCAAAACTGACAACTAGAGAACGCGAAAGACATTTTCAATTATTAAAATAATTGAATACACTGACACCTTAAGTGTTCAAAAAAAAGGAAAAGTAAGGATTAACTGCCTTAATTTTTTTTCTCTTCAAGAACTCGTTTTTCACGATAAGATTTTTTTCTCTTGAAGTTCATTCACGCGTTAAGATAAATGTTATCCTAGTCAACTATTACAGACATTGTGTAAGTTTGTTGTTTAGGAAAACATCTGATATTTGAGCAAGATACGGATTGACTATTTGTTAAAACGGTCTACCACAGAATTGTCGAGGGCAAAGAAGGACCGACAGTGAAAAATATATATTCGCGTAAGTGATTTGTGGTTCTAACAAAGAACTGTTTAATAAGCAAGTCGTATTCTTGCAAAATGCAAATGGGTTAAAAAGGTTTCCGATCAAGCTAATCTTATTAAGCTTATAGCGACGGACTTGTTTTTGTAAAACTACGTACACATATGTAAAAATGATGTTTTTTTTTAATTTTGTTTTTCAAACAAAAGGACTGGGATTGAATTTTTTTGGCCAAAAAATAATATATTTCTGGCTTTGTCTGTTGGTTGAACAAACTAATTATATTAAGCACGTTGCGGGGAAAACTGATTTTTTGTACAAGTGTAAATTGTGTGGAGCATAATTTGAATTCGTGAATGATGGACACTGCATTTAAAGATTCTCTGTTTCAATTAGTTAAATTCCAAACGGAAAAAAATGTTATGTTACAAAGACAGCAAGTTGAAAAAAAAATAGAACTTCAAAGAAAACAAGTTGAAATTGAGGAGAAATTTAAAAGAGAGTTGTTGGAACAGCAAAAAGCCCAATGGAAAATGCATGCTGAAATAAAAGGAGCTGGCGACCACACGGGAATAGAGATTCCAAGAAAGACTACTACGGCAGCAGAAACACTTCGAAGAACTCTTGATAAAAACACAGGAGGAACAGAGAAAATCTCTGGAGGCAACATAGTTAACGAAAGAAAACGAGAATCGTAATTCATTCTCCCATACGGCTGTGTGGAGCGCTATCGAAATTTTCAATTATAACCCAGAAGACGATGTCACTTTTGCTCACTTCTATAGAAGATATGAGGATATTTTTGTATCGGACTGCAGTACAGGGACATACTCTAAAAAAAATAGATTTTTGCTAAGAAAATTAGGAGCTGCCGAGCATATAAAGTTCGTGAATTTTATCCTTCCAAAAAAGACCAGTGAGTTGACCTTCCAGGAGGCAGTTACTTTACGAACAGAATTGTTTTCTACAAAAACTTCTCTTTTCCACAGGATATATAAGCGTATGAATGTCACTAGAAGAGAGGAAGACGACTACACTATTTACGGAAGTATAGTAAATAAACATCGCGACGATTTTAAACTAGAGGAATTATCATCAGATAATTTTAAATGTTTAATATTCATGCAAGGTCTGGGCTTAAATAAAGACCACGAAATCTGACGTCGTGTTTTAAATAAACTCGAAAGTGAATCATTTCTAACAATACAAAACTTAGCGGAAGACTGGGAACGTTTTGTTGCGTTGAAACAGGACATTCGTGACATAGAGGAAAACGGGGTGTCACACATTAAAAAGATCCATCAGAAGAAAAAATTACTTCAATGAATAACCAGAGAAAAAACATGGAAAAGATCCACCTGGACCGTGTTGAAGGTGCAGATATAACCATTGGTAAAATTAGTGTCCCTACATATTCAAACCATGTGACAACTGCCACCAGAAAGGACATAAGGCATCACGTTGTAGGAATAAATTTGGTAGAAATGCAGCCATTAAACTTACAATAATTGAACCTGAGGAACGAAATATCCAGAAATATGTACAGGTCGAAATGCTTAAAAAAAAGTAAGACTACAGCTTGATAGTGAGTCTGACATTTCAATCATTAATGTACAGACGATGTACAGATAATCAAATCACAAAAAACTGTGAGAAGCGTCCGTGGTGAAAAAATAACCTTCGAAGGGGAATTAATGACGAATATTTATTTCGAGAATAAGAACGAAAAAGCTAACATTTTTGTCATGCGGAAATCGAATAACCTCTTTGGAACTGATCTGATTGAAAAGTTTAGACTATGTGATCTGCCTTGTATGGGTCTGGACGAAAGAGAGCGAAGAAGCGTTTCAGAAAATTAAAGATATCTTAACGTCTGACTTGTTTCTGGCACATTATAATCCCAAGTGTTATATTGTAGTTGCAAGCGATGCCAGCAACTGTGGCATAGGAGCATGCATCTTGCACAAAATGGATGATGGAAAATTAAAACCTATAGCCCATTCACCCCGGACACTTCTAATAGCCGTAAAAATACTCTTGAATTGAGAAAGAGGTTCTAAGCATTATATTGGCGGTAAAGAAATTTCATCGCTTCCTGCACGGTAGACAATTTCTGTTACAAACAGACCACACAACCTTATTAACGATTTTCAGATCCAGAAAGGGATTATCACAACACGCTGCGAATAGACTCCAAAGATGGGGTACCATTCTTCTTAACTAATATCTTCAAATGGAGTATGTACCATCTAAAAATGTTGTCATGCAGACGGGTTATCAAGGTTGATACCTAAGCAGATAGAACAATTAGAGGATATGGTAATAGCAGCCATTCAAGCGGAAGCTGAAGTAAAAAAAATACGTTATGTGACACAATAAGAGAACGTCCAGTAACGCTTGATGAGATTAAGAGTAAGGCAGAGGTGGACGAATTTATCATACGCATGAAAGAAAAAATCAACAATAACCAACTAGATGAGGGAATTCATTCAATTTGCGACAACGTCCTGTTATATAGCGAGAGGGTTGAAATTCTTATGACATTACAGAAAAAAGTGCTCAAGGAATTCCATGTAGGACATCCAGGCATATCGAGAATAAAAAGCCTCATGCGTTCTTCCGTTTACTGGACAAACATGGATAAGCATATCGAAGAAAATGTCAGGGAGTGTAGAGGATGTGCCATAGCTATGAAAGCCCATCCGACTCCATTCGGATCGTGGACTACACCGGACCGACCATGGCGTAGAATTCACTTAGACTTTGCGGGACCACTGGATGGGTTCTACTATCTCATTGTTGTAGACAGCTTAGCTAAGTGACCGGAAGTACTAAAATGCAAGAACCCCACATCCGAGGCAGCTATCAACTTCCTATACAAACTATTCGCTAGGTTTGCAATAGTAGACTGCATCGTCACCGACAATGGTACTCAATTCACGTCTACTGAATGTAAACACCTTTGCGAGGATCATCTCATCGAGCATATAACAATCCCTCCATACCATCAATGGACGGCAGAGAGATTCGTTGACACATTCAAGAGAGCTCTGAAAAAAGCTAGTGGATCACCGACGGATAAGTCAATCCAACAGTGTCTGCAAGTTTACAGAGTCACTCCGAATGCAAACATCGAAACGTCGAAGACACCTGTTAGGGTCAGGTTCGGACGCACGGTTAGATCGATTTGCAACAAGTTGTTACCAAGCCAGGATCAGGCAAATCTAAAAAAGACGATAACGAAAAAACGGTATGAAGTTGGCGAAAAAGTTTTACAGAAACAATAGGACTTTCTGGGAGTCCGGTACTGTGGAAAAACGAATAGGCAACATGGTCTATATGATGAAGGGACCAGATTTCGTGCACAAACGTCACACTAATCAACTCCGGAAAAATACTCAGACAGTGAGGTGAACACATCATGGACACAGTGTTTGCTACTTTAAGATGCCCAAACTAGAGACTGCTCCTGAGATTAGGAGTTCAAAAAGAAAACGGAAATCGACTGAGTTGATGATGGTGATTCCCAAACAAAAACGTTATTACTCCGAAGACGGGATATTTTCAAAGGGGATTGTTACACCAGCCGTTCTAACAGAAGAGAAACTAAACCGATACTCACTATTAATAGTGTTAGTAGAAAATCACAAGAGAGAAAAAGGACAGTATTGTAACTGTCTAGCCGAGTGCCAGTCAGTTTTCTTACCTTTGTACATTTTTATGTTTATACACTTGTGATCGTAACCACACCTCGACTTGACTTCTTCTTTTTTACTGTTAGAATACTTCACAATAATATACATACTTATTGTTGTATATATATATATATCTACATATATTAATGTATATATATATATATATATATACATAAATATGGATATTTATATATATATATATAGATATATAAATATAGATATTTATATATATATATATATATTGATATATATATATATATATACATATATATATATATGGATATATATGTATTAATATATATATATATACATATATATATACATTAACATATATGCATATATATATTGATATATATTGATAAATGTATACATATATATATATATATACATGTATATATATAGATAGATATATACATATATAAAGATATATATATATATACACATATATAAAGATATATAGATTTACACATATATATACAGATATGTATATATCTATTTATATATATATATATATATATATATATAAACAGATATATACATACATATATACATATATATATATATATATATATATTTATACATCTATATATAAATATATATATATATATATACCCCCATATATATATGTATATATATATATATATATATATGTATATATATATATATATATATTAGATTGCGTTGTGATGGGAAGTAAATTAACGCAAGTAGTCGAGAGAACCCCATTAGCGAGCCCCATAGTTATGCATTATGGAAAATGACGGCTTGTTTTGCACTTAAGTTTTTAATACATATTATATGCAAATTTGTATTAATACAAACATTTTTTGTTACATGAAAGTTTCAGCTTCACTCTATTTTTTGCTTACGGTCTTAGCCGAGTTTGCTTTCAAAAGAGAGTGCAGCTGAAAGATGGATGCGCATATGTTACCAAAAATATTTTTAGGAATGAAAAATATACTAAAATACATCATAGCTTATTATTTAGTACCGTTCATACGGATTGAAGTTTCATTGAATTTACACCTATAGAAACAAGTATAAGATCTGTACTAATACATACATATATATATATATATATATATATATATATATATATATATATATATATATATATATATATAGAAAAGAGGGTAGTGCAGTATTAGTGAAGTTCCAACGAGAGAAAAGTATATATGTAAAGGAGTAAGGCTACCAACATTTGTAGAATGTTTTTTTCAACATTTATTTATTATTTTGTTGTTTTACCATTTTATAATTTTATATAACGCGTTTCAAGCGGTGGTCCGCTTTCATCAGATATGAACATCCATTTGAAGAAATGTCTTTCGATTTGAGAGAATGTTGTTTCATTTAAGGAAATTTGTTATTGTTTTTGCGCATGCGTGGTTTGCGTGTGGGTAGGTATCTTTTATTTTTTATTTGCCATTTGCCATTTTTCCTGCTTCTCTTAGTCAAGTGCGTGTTACCCATCCATGACCCATCGGTCATCCCAGCCTCCTAGGGTGCGCAGAATTTCTTTTGAAATTTAATACTTTTTATTGCTTTTGTCGACTCCAAGAATGAAGTCGTGTCTGCGTGCGTGCGTGTGTGCGCCCGTATGCGTGTGGTCTAATCTTGAGTCTTGTGAATAGGTGAGCGATACATACACACACACACACATAAATACGCATACACACAGGCATGTGGTTATAGTGACAGAGAGGGAGATAAAGGTTGAATTACATACATATACATACATACATACACACACACAGACATATATATATATATACATACACACATACACACACATATTTGTAAAAGATAAGTTAATGCAAACGGTCCAAATAGATTTGAACTTGGTTTAGCTGATTTCATAGTCCGGTATTTAATGTGCACATTTAATGTCTATTGTAAATGATTCATTTAACACAAGTTGCTAGTTGACTCATAGTTGTGTAGAAGTGCGCAATAAGAAGTTATGTACTAAGATTATTTTCCTTCGAATAAGAATTTTCCAGTCTATAGATAACTATAAATAGTTATTTATGTTTGTACTTAACTAGAGGTGGATAAAGTGTGATCAAAGTGTGTGTTGTTAGAGTTATGATCTGTTTAATGTTGGATTAAATTTAAATATGAAGTTTGTTTCTTGTGTTAGCAAGTAAGTGTAAACCCACAGACACCACACAATATCTCCATTTTAGAAGCCATCACCCCAAAAGCTGCCTAAAATATATACCCTACTCTCTAGCACGCAGGATCTGTACTATAGTCAGTGACAAAGACCTCCGGATTGTCCGACTGGAGGAACTACGGAAAACTTTAAAAAGAAGAGGATACCCGCTACAAATTATACATAAAGGTATAGAACTAGCAGAAAACATTCCATTAGAACAATTACAAATCCCCAAAAAACGAAACAAAGAACAAATATTAGCATACATCTCTACACACAACAAAAACAATCCAGAATTATTCACAGAAATAACAAGAAACCTAACCCTACTCAACCATAACAACAAACTAAACGACATATTAAAAACAACGAAAATAATAAAAAGCAAACGCCAAACGAAAAACCTCAAACAAATTTTAACCTCATCTAAACTCAACCAACACACAATACAAGGGGTAACAAAATGCAACAAGGAAAGATGTGGGGTATGTGACATAATAATGGAGGGGAACGCATACACATTTAAAACCCCAACACAAACATTCACAATAAAAAAGACCTTAACTGCACCTCCAAGAACGATGTCTATGTGCTTGAATGTACAACATGTAATGAAGCTTATATAGGTGCGACGAAAACATTTAATAATAGAGTATCTTTACGTAAAAGCAACATTAAAATCAAAGAAAACCGTAAATTATTCGTTTCCCAACATGTGCACTCATGCAGCGGAGGAAAATTCAAAATAATGCCAATTTTCCAAAGCCAAGACTACACTTACTTACTAACACAAGAAAACAACTTGATATTTTAATTTTATCTAACATTAAACAGATAATAACTCTTACAACACACACTTTGATCACACTTTATCCACCTCTAGTTAAGTACAAACATAAATAACTATTTATAGTTATCTATATACTGGTAAATTCTTATTCAAGGAAGATAATCTTAGTACATAACTTCTTATTGCGCACTTCTACACGGCTATGAGTCAAATAGCAACTTGTGTTAAATGAATCCTTTACAATAGACATTAAATTTGCACATTAAATACCGGACTATGAAATCGGCCAAACCAAGTTCAAATCTATTTGGACGGTTTGTATTAACTTATCTTTTACAAATATGTGTGTATATGTGTGTATGTATGTGTGTATGTATATATGTATATATATATATATATATATATATATATATATATATATGTGTGTGTGTATGTATGTATGTATGTATATATATGTATATAATTCAACCTTTATCCCCCTCTCTGTCACTATAACCACACGCCTGTGTGTATGCGTATTTATGTGTGTGTGTGTGTATGTATTGCTCACCTATTCACAAGACTCAAGATAAGACCACACGCATACGGGCGCACACACGCACGCTCGCAGACACGACTTCATTCTTGGAGACGACAAAAGCAATAAAAAGTATTAAATTTCAAAAGAAATTCTTCGCACCCTAGGGGGCTGGGATGACCGATGGGCGATAGATGGGTAACACGTACTTGATCAAGAGAAGCAGGAAAAATGGCAAATAAAAAATAAAAAATAAAAGATACCCACACACCCGCAAACCCACGCATGCGCAAAAACAATAACAAATTTCCTCAAATGAAACAACATTCTCTGAAATCGAAAGACATTTCTTCAAATGGATTTTCATATCTGATGAAAGCGGACCACCGCTTGAAACGCTTTATATAAAATTATAAAATGGTAAAACAACAAAATAATAAATAAATGTTGAAAAAAAACATTCTACAAATGTTGGTAGCTTTACTCCTTTACATATATATATATATATATATATATATATATATATATATATATATATATATATATATATATGTAAACATATATATATATATATATATATATATGTAAATATATATATACATATATATAATTATATATATATATATAAATATATATATACATATATATATATATATATATATACACATATATAAATATATATATATTCATTTAATACGTACATAAAAGTAATCTATGGGCACGTGTGTCTGCCTCACAGCCGTCGTCAGTATGTCTGACTTAGACAAGGATTGAACCGCGATATTAATGTCTATATTCTTACTGCTGGACCAATATGCTTGTCTAGAAATATGTACAATTTTATCACTTAAATATCTAATGTATTTTCATGTAATTATTCTTATCGGTTATTGCAGCGTTCGTTGTTTTTTCTGCTTACTATTATTTCGATTGTCTCACCTCCTAAGTGATTAAGATGCAGAAAATCACATTATATGTCGCCCTTAACTGTATAGGACGTATTTGTCGTTAATATATATATATTTTCGATATAGGTCTGATCTTTGTCTGCGTTAGGCATGCTGTTGGCGGCTGTGAGCCAGAAAAAAAAGTTTCCATGGATTACTTTTATGTACGTATAAAATTAATAAAAATATATATATTAACGAAAAAAAAAGTTAACTCATTTTTATTGTCAGAAAGAATGTATCAGCAGGGGCATACATGTGAACTTTACATAGTTAATGGTTTGTATTTCAGCGCAAATATGGATTTTAGTTGGAGAAGTAAATTGGAAAAATTAGACATGTTTTATATTATATTGTTCACTTGATCTTATTTAATGTTTCTACTACATAATTCTCAAATGAATTGTTCAACATGTTTTTGGACCAATCACTATACAATTTAGAGCTCCAGTAACATAACACACCAGATGCAAGTTGTATACCAAAATTGGTTGAATAGAATGTGCATATATACATCTTGATGATGATACCTATTACTCCACAATCGTCTTGCCAAAGGTCCGATGCAGAGAGACAGAGCATAACGCTTTTAATGTTGCAAATATAAACGCTATATAAATCAGTGGCGTAACGGATAAAAGTATTTATTGAAAATCAGTTCAAGTGAACGTGGTCTGGGCGTTGACTATCCAATGTTAATTATATGTAATAGTAATTCAGTATAAACTAAACCTTACCTAACACATCTACAATGTATTGCTGACGATGTTAACATAATCTACCCCTCGTAATTGAAAACAAGTCTGTATTATCTACTGAATTCGGCGTGAATCTTCAAAAAAGTGCACGCCAATTTTGGGCATTGCATCAACGAAAACATTGTAAAAATTGTAACCAGGATAAAATAGACAGTAGCGAAAGCGCTAAAAACAGTAAACTGAATAAAATACTCAAAATTGCAGTCTAGTGTTACGCTTTACTTTCTGTCTTTCTTGCGGTCGTTTTTGATTTGTATTCTAATGTTAAGAGCGAGTCTACTAGTTACTGTTCTTTTCTTTCGAAGCGACCTTTGTAATTTTGATTATGTTTTAATCATTATCTCTCTTCATTACACTGTAATGAAGAGTCTCTTTTTTTCTGATCAGAAGACACTTTTCGATTTGATTGATGACACTTTGTACTTCTTTCCTCATTTCCTGTTTTAAAAGAAACCATTATTTCGCCAGCGCATAATTATGGCTGTCCAATTTGAGAATGTTATATTTTCTAATACTTAGTAACATCGTCGCAATTTTGCGTGGTTACTATTCTTCCTAATGTTTAATTTGAACTTGTTTTCATTCAGACAATTCCTAAATATCGCCACATTTCTAATAATATTCCTAAAGAAATGTATTCTGTTCAATTAAGCTATCAGAAAATGTCTCGTTATTTTGCTATTTTGCTGTAGACCTATAACGACTTCCACGTTTATGTAGTTGTCTAGTCACACACATGCCGTTGACAATAATGAAATGAATGATAAAAATATGAATAAAAACGAAAATTATTACTCAGGCCGGCACCCAAGATAAAAATGATCCATCAACCCGCTCATACACCAAGTGGGAAGATATAAGCAATGGTGTTTACATTCCTGCCTCTGGAAATGGTGCTCCAGACATGACAGAGGCCGACCAGGGTCAGCCATCAGGCCTTGAAACAAAAAGTCCTGGTTCCTTATGTCCATCAAATGCCGCAACAAAAAAAAGAAATATAAGAGGCTTAAAAGCCCAACCATAGACTGTTGTACAAAAGAAACTGCTATTGTTTTGCTACCACTACTAAAATTTGGAAAGATGCAGCAACACATCGAATAGAATCCTAGCTAATGAGATTCAAGAATCTACTCTCCCCGAAGAAAAGAAACTACACTGGTTGCCCGCCTACGATCGCTTGTATCCTAGATGGGAATATATATATATATATATATATATATATATATATAACAGAAAATGAGAGCACCCTTATGAAATGCATCCATAAGAGAGGCTGAAGAAGACTACATTCCTATCAGGGAAGAAGAAACTAGACGGAGACAAGAGTCTAGCTGGGAGTAAGAAGAAAAGTAAACACTATTATATGCTATGAAATATGCTCAGAACAAAGACCTAGAGGGAACTATTATTCTACATTTGTCCAGGCAAGAGAAATGTCCCACCCAGAAAATAACTTGCCAAAGATAAAACAGCATGAGCCTGTTCAATGAAGCTGCTATTGACAATATGGAATCAGAGATAGCAGCCCTCATAGGAACAAATAAGTGTCCACTTGAAAGCCCTATCAAAATTCCTACAATTGACATCATAGTTCAAAACACAACACAGATACAGCAGAAATTACATTGCCATTCACTCATAAATCAAGCCGTCAAACAGTCTGAGTCCATGACAATCCAATATACAAACACATCAACACCAGAATCGCCTTTAGCAAGGGGCTCCCCGACAAGTATACCCCAACCATCAGATGTCTACTACAATATGAAGATAGTTCTTCCTCACAACTATCACCAAGACCACTGGTAACACCCGAATCCCCATCATTACCTCATGAATTACTTGATGAACAGATGGCATTGGAAGAATAACTTGACAATACAATTTAGGAAGTCCAGATTATGAGGCTGGAGGAAAGACCTCAACTTCCTAAAACCCAAGCCTAACGAGCAACAAAGGCAGTAATAAAAAACGTACACATCGCTCATCAAAGACTTTTTCCATCCAACTTATATCTCACGGAGCTGAATAAAGTAACATACGCTGCAGGGCTTTACATTGTTAGGAAATCACTACCTCAATTTAAAAAGCAATGGGAGTCTAGAGCACGAACTACAACACAACCATGGAAACTGAAGCCCCAGAAACAACTTAACCTTTGCAGAAAGGAAGTCCCTCAAACCAAACAATTCCTTGCGGGGACGGCTGAGGAACACCATATGCACACTTAGTTTTAAATAAAAAAAAAAACGTAGAAAAAATTGAAAACGTTGCAAGACAACTTGAAGGCAGAATCCCAGCAATTGCAAAAATAATTCAAGAAAAGGATAACACGCACAGAACGAAAATTGAGAACAGACAGTTCTAAAAGAATACACGATTATTCTATCTAAATTTGGTGGGAGTGACTATAACGGTGGAAAAGCCACCGGGAGATTAGGAGCTAGAAAACTACATGAGGCCCATGTTTGAGAATGAGGGGCCATGCAACAGAGAATCCAAGTGGATCTCAGATGAAGCTCGAAGTAATTAAAGCAAGCCCAACATCCAAGAGCCAGAGATAACGTCTGGAAAGAAAACAAGATCAAGTTCAAAATTACAAAAACCTGGCATAGACAATATACCCAATGTCTGGCTAAAGAAACTAACAACACTTAATAACCATTATAGTAGCTGCTTCACCAGATGTTGAAGGGTGAGGAGGCCACAGCAGGATGGCTAGTAAAATATGATACGGCTCTCATACCCAAAACGAGTAAGACACAAAACCCTACAAAATACAGATGTACAAACTTTTGATTTATAATTTTGAGGGATTGTGGATGTGTGTATTGTAGTAAAATACTATTGTGATTCTATTGTTAAGTTGTGTTTTCTTCTAAGACTATACTTTTTGCGGGTTCAGTTTCACTGCATGCTGCACTGCTGTTTTGATCAATTTTAGAACGTAGGCCAATGTTTTTTGTATTATGTTATGTAGGAGCAGATAAGTTTAACGTGTAAGCAGGAGCTGTATATGATTACATTATTGTGTTTGTTAGGATGGTTGGTATTGCAATCCAAATACCTGTGACAATATGTGGTGTTTTGTGTACAGGGATGTGGTGATGCAACCACCATGGACTTGCACTAGCAGATTGTGGAAGAGTATAGATGTATCTGAGTATTTAAATGATAGTTCGATGTTAGCATTGTAGCTGTTCATGTAACCGTTGAATTTGAGCAAGGATTTACTTGCTATGTGTTCATATGAAAAATATTTGATCGATGGATCTACAATAGTGATCTATTTTTTTAAAGGTACTCATTCAGGAGGGTTTATTTTACGATTGAAAACATGAATATATTTGCGGAACAATTGTTGTGCCCAGGGAAGTAATTTAGATTTGTAGTAATTGCCGGCCTTGGAACTCGAAGTTATTATTAGTTAGGATAAATCAGATTAGTTCGTATATGTCCTGCACATCTTGATTGCGGAATTTCCTGTGATGTAGGAAATCGCCACAGACCCGCACTTACTCGTCATATGGGATGTAGGTATAGAGTAAGCAGATGCCCATAGTTACTAGTAGTTTGTCCATTTGCACTTCAACGTTGTGCTGTAATTTGTTAATAAAGTGTGTGGCATCTTGATGTAGCAAATAATAACGTGTAGTAGGGGGTTTGAGGATATTGCCTATGTTGTCTGAAGTAGATTATCAAAGTGTACCAATAACCGGAAAATATGTCTACCTGCGGATCAAATACAAAAATACTGTTTCAACCGGTATATGTAGGGGTTGTTGTTTATGGGTGTAGGTAGAGTAATGCTAGAAGGTGTGTTGCTAGTGAGTTTGTCGGAAATTAATTTAAGGGGTTTGTGGAGTCTAGTGTTAGGGTTAGTGATAGCTTTAATGAGGATGTTATTATTGTTACTAAGTAAGTTGGTGAATACTCTGAATTGCAACGTGTATAATGTGGTGTGGTCATTACATAGTTCCTTGTATAAATTATATCAAATGTATCAGTAGCTAGGAGGGTTCTAATAGTTCATATAATGATGTAAAAATATGTATTTAATTAGTACCGTGGCTAAATCTTTTCAGGGGGGTAGATACACTGTATAACTCTTATATTTTTCAAGCCCAGATTTTCGCAAATAAATTACCCGTCTTAGGGTAAAAAAACAGTAAATGTTAAAGACTGAATTATTTTTTTTTTACTTATACATTTTCATATAGGTAAGAACTTGGGTTTTGAGCAGATAAATAATTGTGATTACTATATTACTTAATTAAATATGTTTTAATTATTTAGCTTTTAACTTTTATTCTTTAATTATTTGTTTTTATTCATAATGTTTAATTTTGTATCATTTTTTTATTTAAATAATAATAATTATGACATACAAAGATCTCCCGCTAACTTTTTAATCACAGTATTGAACTGGGTAAATTAGTTTTGAAAGCTAATAACCACAGTTTCGTATTAAATGTATTTGAATTTAAAAGGTCTTTTGTTACATATTATTATTTTTCAGATAAGCAATTAATCATTATTAGGACTTAGTAATACTTTTCTAACTGATTATTTTAGCTTCATGGGCTATTTTAATTTTTAAAAAAACTAGACCAGTAATCGTGGTAAGTGAGGCTGGCTCTGTATAGTTTTATCTGAAACCAAAGTAGGTGGGTCTGCTTTCGAATACTGCATGTGTATATTCCTTATATGCATATTTTTATTTTTTCTTCATTTTCCATCAAGTGGGTGTGTCTCCATGTACTACAAATTACAAGATTATTTTCTACGTTTTTTTCTTCTGTTTAGTAATGATATAAGTGATTGCTTCAATTTTACTATTATAGTGATGAGCTCAGATATATCTTTCTCACGCTGCCGTCGAACATGGGGCTTGATTCTGGTAACAAATATGTGCAGCTATTTTCTTATTATGAAACACATTTCACGTACACTTCTGTTTTGGTTCATTTGATCAAATAAAAATATCTGTTATTACATATGCCTTTTATGTTTATTATTATTATTATTATTATTATTATTATTATTATTATTATTATTATTATTATTATTATTACAAACTAGGAGTTATCACACAGTTAATCATCAGTGATTACACATGATGATAATCGGTGGTATTCTCGGGAGTCTGGATGTTAACAAATTGCCTTACTCTTCACCTCTATCGATAACTATTGCACATTACTTTTTGTTATCGCAATTCCGCTTACCATTGATTTCTCGTTGGAAATAACCATTGGTATTCTCTGGAATTTGGGTTGCAATAAGAATCCACCAGATCTGAGAATTCTCCACACTCTTCCAGTTGGGGTCTGGTTAGTGCTCTCCGTCTTCGGTCTTTTCAAACATCTTATTTAATTTACAATTACCTTGTGTGGTATCATCCGTGTGTATAATAATATAATTAGTAGTATGTTTTTAAAAGTCTGTGGGCAATGCAAAGTCCGGGTAAGATGTAAGTTGGAAGAAACAAGAACAATAAATCGAATACGAAATATGACTTACTATTTATTTTTCTTAAAATCTTACATAACAGCAAGAGTGTTGTTAGCTGTTTGTGTGATTTCCGGATGATTATAAAATCATTTATTAAATATTTCGGGAAAAGAAACTTCCCTTTGTCAAAAATAATTAAACCAGAAGAAATTTCTCCGATTGTGCAAAGAATTTGTGCAGAGAATCTGTTTTGTCAGATTCTCTGCACAATCGGAGAAATTTCTTTTTTAGAAAAACCTTGCGACTTACATTTCTTGTCAAGATTGTAATCTATTTTACATTTGAACATTGATTCTTTACTAAATCGGTATTAAGTGATTTACGTAATGCAGTAGCGAATATGTGCGTGTTTATATCACAATTTGTCAATCTACTTTATGTTTTTTAGTAGCACACACTTTTAGTTTTGGATGTTTCCCTAAAAATATCACCCACCAGTTATAAGTGATAACATGTCATATATAATTGCTTCATAAATATAAAACGTGGCCTAATACAAGTTAAACAAATTGAAATTAAGTAACAGTAGAACAGTAGAACTGTAACGTATTGCGTTACGGATCATATTATTCGAGCGAATGCTCACGTGAAAAAAGAACTCAACAAATGCATAACAACTATCAGAATAACAATTA
>OY744517.1:60766432-60788932 GCA_963556195.1 Sepiola atlantica | reverse complement strand
TATATTACAATGGATACGCAATAATTTATTTACATGCTATGTGAATGATATATGCATATATACTTGAAGAATACATGTCCAGGACGGGTATAATTAATTACCTGAACACAATAGATTTGCGTCACTATTCACTTCCCCATGATGTATATTTTACTCAATGTATAATCCTACTAAACATTATTTCTGGAATTATTATTTCAAGTTTTATTCTAATAAATGTTTACAATTAAAGGCTCGAGTTGTTGGGGTCCTAAGAATAAATTTCCCACACTAATCATTACTAGATATCGCAACTAGTAACCTAAGTGGCGTTACCTAAAACCGAGGTGGCAACAATTCTTCGCACATCATAAACACTATTCACATCTTAAAATCATCGTTACAATACACTTTGTGTCCCACAATAGAAATTTCCCATTGTGTACTCTATGATTACTGCCTATGCTTCTCTCTGAAATATAAGTAACAATATCCCTTTGAAGGAATCCAGTGCCGTCAATGGAATCGACGTCTGGATATGTCTCTTTCTTTCGGTGTGTGCATCTAATCGTATCCCTTGCGGCCATTTTAGTGAAACTAATCGATGTTAGTTCATATGTGCGTTTAGGGGGCGGGTGGGTATATTTGTGTGATTACTATTTTATTATGATTACGGAGCGTCTGTGTAGCGGTGATGGAACAATGTATAATATCATGCTTAAAAGCTTTAATAACTATACA
Source organism: Sepiola atlantica (assembly GCA_963556195.1). Taxonomy (NCBI): domain Eukaryota; kingdom Metazoa; phylum Mollusca; class Cephalopoda; order Sepiida; family Sepiolidae; genus Sepiola; species Sepiola atlantica. The sequence continues at coordinate 60,788,212 of OY744517.1, read as the reverse complement.
TATAACACATGTAGTGTATTTTCATAGTGGTGATATTCTGCATTGTTATTTCGTTGTAATTTTTATGTTATCATGTATTCACTATTTCACGATCGTAATTGGCTATCTATTAAATGCCAGCACCAAAAGTGTTTGAAATATATACTTCTTAAACAATAATTTAACATTTAATTGTGCACATACATACGACAATGCTGCGAATTATAAGACAAACTAAATTGTGCTCTTGAAGTTTTATTTGAAGATATGCAACCATTATGTTTGTTTGTAGATCAAAGATTTTGACGAGAGGTAATTTAAAAGTTTAAATGGAAACATTACACTATACAGAAAAGCGTCTCTTTCCATTTAATAAAAGAAAACTGTAGTAAAGTTTGTTGTTCGTTTGTTTGATACTTTCATCTTAAATCGGCGCGATATTTTATTGATATTTCTGACAGATCAAAAAATGTAATCAAAACTGAAGAATATTTATCGATCAAAGAACAAAGACCTCAATTTGTCTTCGGCTGTCTTTTCGCTGTGTCGCTGTTGTTATATCGGAAAACAGTTGTCGTTTATTCCTCTATAGAGAGGTTGTTTCTATCAATATTTGATGTAAATGTTAATGGATATTGAGTTTACAACCCATAAATGATAGGACGACATTTTTAAAAGAAATCCTTCCGGACGCAAAGTGAAAACCTTGTAGCACAACACACTACTTCCATGTACTTACGTTATTATGTTATATCTGTATATTTATCAAGTTGCTCCATTTTTCGCACTGCCACTGATATAAAAGTGCTACTTTAAATGGCCACAATAGAATTACAATAGTTTCCTATTATATAGATCATGTGTATGTACATGAAGTCCTTAGTTTAATACATATTTCTTTACAAAAAGGTTATCTCAGTAATTGTTCGTTCTTTAAAAATACGATGATTGCTCTTATTGTTATACACACTATTATTATATTTAAGAACATATTTAATAGCGTTGGTTTTTGAAACTTTTCGTTCGTTTGAGGTAAATTTACTACTCGGGTGACTGACTTGGTTTTAACTAATGTGCAATCCAGTCAGAATGTCTAAAGTAAAAACAACTCCTAACACACAAAGAGAAGATAAACAAAACAAACAAAAAAGACTAAATCGCAATTCATTTGTTGATGTCAAGGGCGAGGGGATCTCTCTATTTATTATCTGACCAACTATGATAAAGTATTATCTGGTTACAATGTAGTTCAAGAATATAACTGTTATCCGCCTCTATTTCTAAAATTGTAAGAGTTGTTTACGATATATGCCCAAAGTTAACAGACACCTGGCAATATTATGATACCGCATAGGCATTATTTCATCTTCTCATTATGTTAGGGTTTTTTAAAATTCCATGTGACATGCATCTCCTTTATTTAGGAGGTTGTGCGATCGGTAGTATACTGTATTTCTAGGACTTAGATTTCCTCACCTTAAAATGTAATTCGCTTTAAGCCCATCTTTAAATCATTTTCTCACTCACTCACTCACTCACTCACTGTCTCCCTCCCTCTCTGCATGCGCATTCTGTGCTTTCTCATACCACTGTAATTAATTAGCAATCTTGCAATTACAAAGGAAGGTTCCTGAAGCTAATATTTGGGCAGAAGCCACTTTTGTCACACTTTCAATATAATAAAAAATAGAGAGAGTAGAAAGTACACATTATACTTACTTTCAGACGCCTCGTTACTCTCGCTTTTCTTATTGTGTTTTTTAGTCCTCAAATTAAATGTGCTATGTCTCTGAAATAATGAGGAAGAATTGTTTTTTCCTAATTCAGAATATAACACTTATTCTACACTAGTGTTTAACCTGGAAGTCGTAATTTTAAGCTCCTCGCATCAAGTAGCCTCATGCCTTGTCTGGGGAGATGTTTATAAAAAAACAATAAAAATAGAAATTGAATCAGTCGTCTATTAAACACTATATTTTCTCTCATTTCATCTCTATTGTTATCGTATCCGCTGGAGTTGGCGATGTTAAGAACAATAAAATAAGTAGTTGATTCTGGCATTTCTAACCTGTATGCTTGAATCTGATCCTACTTGAAGATGAGCGTCTTAATTTGCAATTATATTTTTAAAGCTTACCTGGCTATATCCACCTCAAGTCCAATTGTATGAAATTTATAAGTTTACGGTGTGTAGTTTGTGACTAACTCGACTGCACACATTAAACAATTCGACTTGGCTTCATACAAAATATACCATGATAAGATACTTTAAGTAACATTAAAATATGTGGTGACATTAATTATTGTGTTATTTTCAATAAAAACAAATGAAAGATTCAATATAAATTGCTTATGTCGGATTCGTAATAGAATTAAACTGGACATTGTGATGTCATTGTAAATATGATAGTATTGTTTTCTTTTTATTGACTCCTACTTTGAATTTAAATCATTGAATAAAATGTTAAAAGGCCAGCTATTTTCGGAAATGTATCCATTCATACATTTCGTAGGGATCAGGCGATTCTATTGGTTGCATTGGTTTCCCAGATATCTAGCTGATTATATATTTTTCTAGATAAAGATCGGATACATACAGGAGGGTCATTTGAACGTAGCTAACATCCTAGTGTAAGCATTTCTGTGAGTCGAAATGAATTCGAACTTTCAACACCCAGATCCACATTTTATAAAATAGTAAATAATATAAATTTGAAATTATATTGCAGCGTTTAATATTTAATTGGAAATATCAGTTGAACGTTTACATCTTACAAAAACATTCTTAATGAGGGTAACACATGTGTAATAAGCTACGCTAGTGAGTCAATCAGAAACACATGTCGAACAATTCAAAGATAATGGGTAAATTATGGATTTTACATTTTAATCACAGGGATGATTCGATGTTTTTGACTGGAAACACCGATCGATGATGGACTATTTTTTTTAACTGATTGCCTGATATTCCCCCTGTTTTTCTAATTATTGTTTGACGGCTTAATGTGTTGAGGCTAAAATATCGATAACTCTATCAATTCTTATATATTTGCTATTTTATAAGTTCGGTACGTGTATATATTAATATGTATTAATGTTCTTGGTAATATCCTAAATCAATGAAAGATTGTAATGAATTTTGAAATATATATTCAAGGAAACATAGTGAGTAACATAGGTGCATTATTACTTGGTAAACTTGCACATTTACAGGGTACATGTGTATGCGGCTATAAATACACATGTGCACATTAGGTATAATATTTTATATCATGGCTGTATTAATTTCTTATTTGTTGACAATAGGAATACCAAATATTTTTTCTATTTTTTTTCCAAAAGAACCAAATGTCCCGGTAGTCTATATATATATATATATATATATATCTATATCTATATATATATATATATATATATATATATATATATTTATATATACATAACATATATATATATATATATATATATATATATATATATATATGTGTGTGTGTGTATATATATGTATATATATGTATATATATATATATATATATATATATATATATATGTGTGTGTGCATATATATGTATGTATATATATATATATATATATATATATATATATATATATATATATATATATATATTATATCAACCGAATAAATGCGATGACATTTTTCATTCGTAATACATATCTTACATACAAAAGGCGTCTATGTTATTTAAGAAGATAATACAAAAATTAACTCCGAAATACTTTATATATACTAGAGAAAAACGACATAAAAATACATTTCTGTACGCGCTATTTGCATACTTATTATCTTGGGCTTAGCAAAAGGCAACGTGACACATGCGGCCAATTTTACCTCATCGTGTTAAGATTCGTGATGGTAATCCAACTGGTTAGTGTCTATTTCGGCCAGCGCAGCACTTAACCAACGGTCATCGATTCGATTTTTTAAATACAGTTTAGGAAACCTCTCAAGGATGTTTCGATTCGGAATATCAGAATTAGTATTTTAAGCAAATGTAAAATCTTACAGATCGTCGGCAGAAGGTCCTGGAAAATATCTCAGTGATTTGAAGAATCGTTATAGTTATTAAGGGAAGGTGAAATATTACACTGAACTGGATAATTGCAGATCATGAATTAAAGTGAATGTAATTCGAATAAGACTTACAATTGTATGTCGCTAATAGATCGTGTTTCCTTTCCTTTCCGTTGACCTTGTGGCGATGATGTTATCTTTCCTCATATTGCTTTCGAACCTTATTCTATAATAGATCTTGAAGTCAGTAGGTTGTCACGATTGCACGTAAAGGCGCGATTCACTTAATAACCTGCATGTTGATAGGATCATAGAAACAATCAAGTATGGGTGTGATATGTACATGTGTGTTAATTCAACGCACGTATTTTAATTACAGGCAACAAATTATACCAACTCTATGAATATACATTTTAATTTATTATCGGAGCATTACAACGTTAGTGAAATGAGTGCTTTTAGCATTAAAACTTTATCAAAACAGTTGAGATCTCGTAAAATAAGGAAACATATATAAACACCAAATTAAGAGATTCCCCCTTTTCATATCAAGTCAACTCACAATTTATCTACTTACAACATGGGGCCACAGTTGCTCGCAAAGATAATTACATGCTAACGATACTTAATGATTCTGGGCGCTTGGGAAATCAGCTATACACGTAAATTTGATAAAGTAACGTATTTGGAGAAATATTGTATTTAATGTCTCATTTTTTATTGGCAATATGATTCCAAGTAAATGTAGACGGGTCATTTTATTAATGCGTGAAGGAAATAATCACGTCATGGTTTTCCTTCTCGGTCTTCTATTAATGTTAATGTATTATAAAGCAATTCAAGCCTCGCACCCTTTGTAAAGCACGAGACTGATCTACTCTATTCGTATTCCTGCTCATTTTATTGTAGTATGTAGGCTTCTGTACACCTACCGCGGATGAGGAGGGGACCTTGCGTATTAAGGGTAAATTGAGGAAATGTCAAACTGTTGGTTGATCTTGGTACGTTGTACATTCCCCATTGAATAACATTTAACGATCTCGCTGGTCAATAAACATTTGGAAAGTAATAACATCTACTATTTCAGGAAACATGTATTCTATTAGAACTATTTACACAACATTCTTCTTTACAATAGTGTTTACAGTTTTATGAGATATATATATATATATATATATATATATATATATGTATATATATACATTTATATCATTTAGACATATAATAAATAATTAACTTCACTATATATATATATATATATATATATATATATAACTTCTTTGTAATATAGCATGAAAAATACCACGCAAAGTGATCGATAAATTGCGAATTAAAGTTAAAAATTAAGAGCGTAATATTTATTTATATTGGTACAGACAACTCAGTACACCATTCCTACCCTCGGTTTCAATCATAGAAGTACTTAGCCACCTGTGAGATTAGGTATGTATGAAGAGAAAGTTTAGCGAAGGAATCTATGGCTGATGCTAGCAATAGGGAAAGAGAAGGGCTTGTTTAGTTACAGCTGATCGTTAGTAAGCGACAACATTATGTAATTACTACCCGATTATTTGCTAGGCCTGGACTAGTTAGTTGATAGAGTTGGGTTTCAATAAGCTAACACAGTAGCGTTTATGGTCAGTAAGGACAACAGTTCGTATTTCAACAGATTTTTTTCAGACAAAATTATATATAATTCTGGAAGGTTTAAATTGGGAATGTGGGCTCACGTTTGGAAATCTGGAATTTACGTGTCTAAGATGTAATTACCCGGACATTTATAGTATTTCAGAGCTTTATGTTTGAACATTTTTTAGATTTCCCAGTTAGTTAAATATTAGAGGTGTGACTAAATCATATACTTTAATATATTACTGATGTTAGGATTGCGAACGGCGTCAATATGTTTGCAACATGTGAGTTCTAGTATTAGAAGTATGGGGTAGGATTGGATTATTATGTAACCGAAGTGATAACGTGGAGGGGTGTAATTACAAATCGATTTAAGGGATGTGGGCAAATGGGGCATTATATAAGTAACCGGGGAGCCTTTAGGGGAGTCAGGTAGCCAATAACAACACCTCCCTCAAAGCTAAAAATTCCCTTTGTATGTTCTGCTTCTAATATTTATTCGTTTTAGGATCCGGGCTTAAGCTCCCAACTTGTGTTCTTTCATGTGTGTTCTTTTTGTTATTCAGAACTAACGGAATGGGATCGTTTCCAGGTTGGGGCGAGGACAGATTTACTTTAGCTTGTAAGGTTGGTTCAGTATATATATACATAGATTCGTATACAATACTGGGTAGTGGCATGTCCAAAGCATCACATAGAATCTCCACTGGGACTTTGTCCTCGTTGTTTTCATTATTTTCAGCATATCGTGATTTAAAATCGTTTATGGGACTATTACACACACATCTGTTATTTTATGACACAGACCATTAACTTTTCCGACGTTGGAAATTTTTGGAAATATACTTCATCTCCTAGGGAGTATCTCATTATGTTTACATGTCTACCCTTTTTAGCAACTTTTTACTTCGGATAGGGTGTCAATCTATCGAAAATCGATCGTATCTTCTTGAAAACATCAGTTCCGCAGAATATAACTTCGAGTCGTGGTTCCCATTTGAGGTCACCCTATAAATGGCTAGAGATTTATAGATAGTTTTGTACGTGTGTGTATATATTTATTATTTGTATGGTACGGTTAAAGGTGCCAACAACCTTTTCGACTTGACCGTTCGATCTAGGATGATATACTGGTGAAGTAATGTGTTCAATTCCCAAGAAAGTATAATATTTTTATTTTTAAATTCCTTCGAACGCACGATCATTGTCGAGATTAAGGTATTACAATTCTATCTGCATACAATATATTATTTTCGCACATTGAGAACGGTGAATATGGGTTCCTTTTTATTTCGTTCAATCTCGCCTGGTCCTTTATTTTTAATATAAATTACTTTTTTCGGCTTCCTTTTATATTTGTTTCAATGTTACAGGTAATTCTTTCACAGTGTTTAGTAACATACCTGAGATTTATTGTTCCCGTTTAATGCTGCTATGACCGTCTTTCTAAAATGTCTTTACTTTTGGGGATAAATATTGACTATTCATGCACCTGGTTTTAAATGCGATGTACTTCATACTAAAATTATACTTCAATAGAGTTACCCCCGATCGCTGTAAACGGTTAGCTGTTTTAGTAGGATGTCTACTTTGATGCAAATATAGTTACACACTGGGTATGGTCTGTTGGAAGTATAAATGATCTACTATGTAAAACACGACGGTATGTTTTAACCCCGAACACAATCGATAATACCTTTTTCCTGATCTGACTATATATTTTCCCAACCGGTAGAAAAGTTTCCGAATCGTGCGCGATCAGTTTAGTAGTTCAATCTTCATATTTGTGTAGCAGTGCAGCACACACACCGTATTCAAAAGCATCAGTCGCAAGGATTATTTCTTTGACAGGATCATAATGAGCTAAGGCTAGATTTAAAAGTAGTATTTTTTATTTTCTTAAAAGCCATCTTGCAGTCTTTTGACAATATCTATTTTTTGTCTTTCTTTAATTGTTCGTTAAGAAGGACTCTTAAACCGTACATTTTTAGAATGTTGATCGCATAATAGTTGGCGAACCCTAAAAATGATTAGAGTTTTGCAACTGTGTCGGGTGCAAACATATTTTTAATTGCATCGATTTACTGTGGGTGCGGTCTCCTGCCTTCACTTTCTTTCACTTGACCGCGGTTTTTTATTTCTATTAAAGATTGACACTTCGCGGGACTTACTTTGAGACCGAATTCATCTAGTCGCTTGAACATAGCGTTGATGTGTTTTTTTCTGTTCGTGAACGTTCTTACTTTTGACTAGACTATCGTCTAAATAGGCGATAGCAAAATCAAAACCCGCCAACATAGTACCCCTAATCGGTTAGAACACAGCTGGGGCGACCTTTAAGCAGTAACGAAGACTATTTAGTTTGAAAATGTCTTTATGTGTATTTATGCATAAATATTTTAAGCATTTCTCGTTCACTTTAACCTGCAAGTATGCGTTACATAGATCGATTTTAAAAAAAATCTTTCCTCTATATAGCTTCGAGAAAATATCTTCTGGTGAAGGAAGTGGGTAATTATGATCCTTCAGGCAATCGTTTAACCGGGTTGAAAGGTCCGCGCATACCTTTATTTTTTTGTTTTTCTTTTTTGACGTAGAGGGTGAACGACGCCCAGTCCGCATGGTCTACCTTTCATATTACTCCTATTTTTCTCATATTTGTAGTTCTCTGTTAATTGTTGCTTAAGAGGACAACGGGATTTTTCTTTCTGGTGTAAACGTTTAATTGACATTCCCATTAAGTTCAAACTGTTCTTCTGTCTTTGTATATAAACACAAACCTTCAGAGAAAACTCTGGGATATTCTTCTTTCAATCTATTCATAGATTTTTTACATTTTTATATATTTTTATTTTTTGCACTGTTTATTTCTTTCCAAAAAGAGTTCAAATCAATTGGACAGTACTATCCAGTCTATTCTGAAAAGACATAAATTAACCCTTTGAATCACATACTTTTGTTTTTGCAGTTTTGCCAAATAAATATTGTACTTAAATTTTTTTTTAAAAGTGTTTTTTCCATAAACCCCTTTGCTAATTTTCTTGGTTTGACATAATTTAAGTTTTCCAATTTTTCTCGATGTATGTACGTCAATAATACTCATATCTGAGCCAGAATCTTGTAAGAAAAGTGATTGTAAGACCATTTATACGTCTCAACACATTTTTGATTTTCACTGTTCTGGGTTTCTTTTTTTTTTACAACACAACGTTTACTTTTTCAAAATTATTTTTCTTGCAGCAAACAGACAATTGATAGCCCTTAATTTTGCAAGATTCGCAGATGTTTCTTATATTAACATACAACTTTAGTATTCTTCTCAGACTTTATTTCTTTGAAGTTAGGGGTTGTTAGTCATTGACAAAGATTAGGCATTTGAATACATTTTTGGGGATTTCATCTAACTTTACTTGGTCAACCAACGAGTTTACTGTTCCTGCGTATGCAAAAACATCCTCGGTATCTGTTTTAACGATGTTTAGACATTTGTATCGCGTGTTGAATATACTATTTCTATCGTAGAATATCTTCGGCAGTATATTTATAGTGTCATCGAATGAAACTTCCTCAGGTTTTCTGGGCAATATGAAGTTCATATATTTGGTATTCCTATCTGTTTCCAGTTTCTGTAATAATAGGGTTACCCGTTCTTCATCCGACCAATCTAAGCACATTATACTAAATATCGTTTCAAATTGTCTGAAATATGCTGAAAATGAAACGCCAAAATCAGACTTGTATCCACATTCAGATAAAGAATTTGCAATTCCTTTGGCGGAAAAAAATGTTCTTTCACCGGTGGTCTGTTTCAGAATGTTTTCGAAACGTTTCTGTTGTTGCAGTATTTGTTGTTGCAACTCTCGATGCTGTTGTCGTTATTATTACAGGCTTGTACACAGCATTTTAATCATTTTAACTAATTGTTCCATATTGAAAATGTTCAGGAGAACTCGACACACGCACACATTTAAAAAAAAAGTAATAGCAGTGAGTGTACTATTATTAGTTACTAAAAAGTATTGATATTTTAACTTGTATACTTAGGAATGTTTATGGTTCCATCTCGCATTTAAGGCACGATCCATAATATATTTTTGTATCTTACTTTTTTTAAAAGGTTTTTCTCTTTGACCCGCCTTTTTAAAATGTCTTTTAGTTGTACTGGAAACAAAATCTACAGTAATCATTGTTCGTTAGCGCATCTGTACGTCTGACAATAACACTGTTTGTAAGATGCTTTATTTTCTTTTTTGCATCTTGGAGAGGTAAACCCTTCTTTGTACTGTGAATTCGATTAACGAACACTTTTGCAGTTGGTATCTTTAAATCATCGCCAGTCGTATTATTTCGTTCACAATGTGACTTGCATGCATTTACTAAATAAAACACATCTCGCGCGTGACTGAATATATTCCGAAATTTGGTTTCGTTTCGAATCCTAGTTTGATAGTTCATATAGTTTATTTTACCATATCTTTTATGGGTTCGTTTTCAGAACTGTCGTCACCAGCTGATATAACTTTGTGCGAAGTTATGATAACAAAAGAGACGAGAGTGTAAGGTCGTCAAAAAGAATGGTGTATTACAACATATACCTTTCACAAAACAATAGCACTTCCGCTAATAAAATAGGATTAACCTAATACACTCGAACAACGTCGAATAGTCAGTATTTATTTACAAATATAAATACATTCATCAAATGTTGCACAAGACTAGTAAGGGGGTTAAGTCTTCAGTAACAAAGATAACTAATTTAACTTAGCTAGCTAGATTTACTAAAATACCGTATTGATACAATACATCCTTCTCCAATCACCAAAATAATTCATGTCATTGGCATCCTACTTAAGCCCCATATATGTAAAATATGCAACGGGACTCATTACTAAATTTAAGCAGATACGAAAAAATAGGGCGAATTAAAACTCTACGGCTTTATTAACCAACACAACATTCGTAAATATTGAAGGGAACCTGCATATCTTACAAATCAAGCGTTCTGTCACCTAGTTGCGGATTGGGTTGGGGAGTTTCCAACTAAAATAAGGAAAACATAAAAATAAAAAGGGTGACGAAGCACTAAAATAAGATGGCCATAACAGAATCATTCACGCACTAGCTAAGTTATGAACTAAAATAAACAAAGAACATGTTTTCTAGTTATTGTAAAACGTTCGTTTTTGTAACCAAATATTATGTACCTAAGGTACGTCTACATACAACTCCAATCTAGATCCAGTCACTCTACACAGTCGTGTACCTCTCACCGACCTTTCAGCAAAGTCTGCCACAGAGAGTCCAACTGTCTCGGCTTTAATGCAGGTATTCAGGTAATATTTGAAAATTGCAAGAAAGTCAGGAGAAGTGTAGGTTTCACTTCCTTAGACTGCCTTCATACAGGTTTTCCATATCGCGTCTCTCATAACAGCTTATATGATTAGGAACGCAACACGATTCTGCCTATCTTTTGTCGGATCCTAATTGCTACATACATTAATAGATTCCGAGTTTAAATTCAATATATTAAGTATACGAACCAGGAGACCTGCAACAAGCCTAATCAGCGTCACAACAATGCGGCAATAGAAAAAGGCGTGACTCACAAGCTCACCTTCGTAACCGCATCTAACACAAGTCAGTGAATTCAGCAGATTAGCGGAATGAAGTTTTTTGCCGAACCAGAGTGCATTTCTTATCATGAGCCAGGCCAGAAATGGCTCGTCAGTATCAAATCACATTGACCCAGGCGCCCAATGCCAGATGAGCGATGCTCCCTTCTCGCCAAAGCGAGCCCCTCAATCTTATCTCGAACGGTACACCTCACAATACCCCGATATAATGCCTTTTCTTAACCCGTAAGAAGAACGTCAAAGTATGTCTACATTTGCAATACAAGGAGCACTCGCCTCGGGCCAACCTGTGTGCCTCATCTTCATCCAAGTGCACAGCTTTTAAGCCATCGTTTCCATTTAGTCTGTGAACTCATTCGATCACGGTAAAATAGCCGAAGTGTATGACGTCGAATCTCAACTCTTGGCGTACTAAACCCGTCTTCTGAAGGATGTTAATAGCACATATGTAGACGGACCATAGGAGCGTAGCCAATTAACAAACTGTGGATGGCACAGTGGCTTAGTTGGTAACGACGCGGACTGAGAACCTGGGTGTGCCAGGTTCAAATCCAAGTCATTCCACTGAAAATGCTTCCATCAAACCCACATGACACTTGTGTCTAAACTCCTGGAGGGGGGGTGAATAGAAATCACATTAACACTTGTCCACGGGTGGCCTCGGCCTTGATAAAGTGGTGATTTCTGTTTTCCATTTAAAAAAAAAATTAACAAAATTTTGAAAAGAGACCGCTGTATCTGAAATAACGTATCCGACGGAAGTGGAATCACATATAGACGATATAGGAGGATCGGATAAATGTCATAGCAACACAGAGCCGCTCTCCCCTTTTAGCTGCGGCCGAATCTTTTTCAATACTTTTTTCCAATTGAAGATCAGGACCGAACGAAACACCGAGTATCTTGCAAGGCCCGTCAATCAAACTAAATTGTTCCTGCAGGGATCACTCCTCCATGCACCAATCCGCAACCCCACAAACTAGTCACAGTCAAGTGTTGCCCTGTTATCGTATCATGCATTCTGATTTTCTTTGTCGACGCTACTAATATCGGCGCTGCTCGTTACAAACACAATCAAGTCGTCAGCAAAGGTGGAATACTTTAACTTGGTGCAAGCATCTACCAAAATTATCCCACGTAGGAACAGGATTAGCCTGTGGCGGAAGGGCTCCTACACACAGACATAGAGCATCGGTGAAAGCGGACACACCTGACCAAGAGATCTGGATAATCTGAAAGGCTCAGACCTCAGCCCATTCACTTCCACCGTCGTTCTCATACAGGAGCGAACTTGCGGGCCAAAACCGGCCGATTACAAAAAATCCTCCAATTAACGATGCTTTGGACTGATCTAAATTGGTTAGCGCGGCTTCAGTGTTGACTTTATATATGATCATGCGTATCGACTGCAAATTATTCTGAACATTCTGACCCTTGACAGCACAAGTCTGTTCAGGACTGAGTAGACCAGCCAAAACCAGCTGCAGTCGATTGGCTAATATCTTGGCTAAAATCTTTAATTCAGCATTTAGCATCGCTAAAGGCCGAAAAATATCTAACCCATCCTCACCATTTTTGCTTTTGCGTAAAAACTTCACTATACCCATGGTTAAGTGCTGGGGTATAGTCCCATCCATAAACCACTAGTTAAATAAAACTGCCAGCAAACAGACAAACATGTACGACACTCTCAAATGCACATCGTATAACAAACCATCGTCCCAGGAGACTTTTTCAGGCCACTTTAAGGCTTCTTGAACTTTCGCACTTTGCTGCCTCGGTCGGCAGGAGTCAGTTATTCTAAAGACAGACCGGGTTCTATGGTAAACCATTCTGGAAATGAGAACGAAGCACCTACAGAATACTTTCGTTTGTAGTCACGAGACGCGCATCCGGCAATAGGACACAAGCGATATGACGATCAGCAGCTTATCGACGTACCTCTGAACGCAATTCAGCGGCCAGATTTGTTGTTTTTTATGCTTACAGTTCAACATAGCTCTAATTACTAAAGCTGTGATGTTTTTGTATAGCCAAGGAGGATAGCTTCGATGTAATCATAATAAATTTAGCACTATCCCCTGCCTCTACCGACCTATCTAATCTAGATGCTAGTGCCACTTTGGTCAGAAAAAATATACTGATAAAAAAGTATTCATGGTCATAAACACATATGAAGCGTTTTTTCTTTTAATTTTTAAAAATAAATTTATTTTTCGTTGAAAGGTTTTTCCTTTAATTTTTACATAGTTCACCCCAAACAAGGCAAACTACCACTGTTGACGTAAGAGGCTACTGCGAATTAGGGTGAACATTTTATTTTAGGGGGGATCCGAAATTAAGAGCTGTGCATCGAGATGCCTGTTCACTTTTTGTCGTTTTGTCCGTGTTTGAATTATTGGAGTGTTGTGTTTGTCTGCTGAGCTTTTCTCCAGTTACCGCTTAATCCCCTTTCAAAAATAAGATTCTACTTGTTTTTGTAAAGACCTTGCAAAAACAATAACAAGTATGTAAGAAATGTAAGTGGTCATCTGTTCCACACCTAAACTTAACATCAAATGAGCTCCTATTTCTACGACATTCTAACATTTTAGAGCAGTTAATCAAAAAATATTATTCTCTGGGAGATGCATATTGTGCGTTTACTTTTTTTTGTGGGAGGGGGAGGGTCTACGCATGGTTTTACAGACTAGTCAGTGGGAGTTAAGTTTTGTAGTAAAAAAGTTAGTGAATATTCCTAAAAATTAAGACTGGCCGGACATTATAATTTAACGGGAAATGCATATACTGATCTCTTTCTTTAAATTCTAAAAGAGTATCTTATTTTTTTCGCCCAGTTTCATGATGTGTTCACACGTAATCACCTAAAACAAGTAGACTCTTATTCTGGGGGGATTAGGGTATTCATCTACAAATTTGGCATTATTTTGAGTAGTTGTATAACTATTCATATTAACTGTATCTTGCTTTTCTGTTAGAGCAAATCAAATCAATCTAATAACCGATCAAATCTTTATAATGAAGATACAAATTATGAACATTCTTTGGTAGAAGGGATGTTGCTAATAGTTAACAAACACCCCCACCCACCCCATGCTAAGAATATTTTTCTAAATAGAAACATTGTTAATTAGAAACTCATTCCTAATGTAGAGGGGACTTTGTAAACTATTCTTTTCATATGCAGTATTTTTATTTTGAATACAAATCGTCGACTATTTTCAATTGTTTATGAAACAAATATTACAGTGTTAACGACGAACTAATGCAAAGTGGCTTTGTTTCAAAAGAAAATTAGTATTTAGTTGTCTCACGAATCTTAATCAATTACAAGGAAAACATTTCAGAAAATATTTACGGAAATGGACCAGTCTCATACGTGCCCCCTCAAAGTCTATTTTTTACGCTTTACAAAAAATATGCGTGCACATTATACGGGGTAATTACCCTAATTTGAACAATTTTCTTAAAGCAATACATCACTAATTACATATTTAGAAGTTTTTAAAAAATCGTAATCAGAATAGGTAATTGTATCGAAATCGGGAAATTCTTAAAAATCGTCTAATCACTAGTGTATATATATATTTATAGATGAAAAATGTAACTATAATTATAACAGTTTATTATTCTGAAGAGTTTTAGCATCTCGGTCTAAACTCCAATATTCGTGTTATTTATATATTTCCGATAAATTATACGTATTCTTAAATGATCAAAATGGTTTACATAGAATGTATTTACAACTTCAAATCGTAGCTTCAGTTGCCTCAAAGCTTCAGTCAGATTTTTTTAAATCTGCAGCGAATTAACGTCTTCATTTCGTAAGGTTAGTTCGTTTAGGTTTAAACAGATTGACTGTGGAATTTGTGATAAGCTACTTTTCCTCTGTAAACAAAATAGTTTCGCCAACAGGAAGTAAAAGATTAATATAAGTCTTTGCAAGAAACCGCAGAACTGATGATAGTTGAAAAAATCGTATTTCTATTTGGCTATATTTGTACAGGTTAACTGTTCTTGTTATTTAAATTGCTCGCACGTTTAAGAATGTTTAATACATATTCCTTGGTATTATCAGGATACAATATAACATTTTCTAAATATTATTGACATTTATAAAAATGTTCACTATTTAGAAAACAGAAATAGCTGTATTTAGTCATGAAAAGCTTTGAGTAACAGTAACCTTACATGTTTGCAAAAAAAGACACTCATTATCAATTAAAATATTCCTCTGTAATCTATGGATATTCATAAACATTCAGTATTAATTCATTTATTTAATATTTTAAATTTAATTATGTTTTATTCTAAAACACTAAGAGTAAGCAAAGATCAATACGGCTAAACTATTTCATAAAAAACCTTTATATACAGAAGTGACACATTCAAAAATGTCTGAAAGAAATGAAATAATTTGTGACATGCCATTTATAAATTAGCAATAAGAGGACCTAACGTTGATCTGTATTAAATGAGAAACACTATATCCTTTTTCACTTTGCTTAAAACGCCAGATTATTTTCTTTCTTTTACTGAAGCCAGTTTTTCCCATGAATATAGTCGGGAGAAACTGCAACTTTGGTAAACTCGCTGAATTAGTATTTATACATATCGTTTAAATTTTATGAAAATCAATAAGACACATTCTAAGTTTTAAGTGAATGCACCTCTCGTAGATTTCTAAGATGTGGCATATAAATATCAGCACATTTAGTTTCATGTAAATATTAGGGGTCACTTCCATTGTCTCCATAGGGTAATTGTATGCATACACTTTAAATTTCATCAAACTAGAATATGTTTTAAGTTGTATGAAGTATATTTAGGGAGGACTAATATCCTACAATTATCTTGTCCAGAGAATTATTCTATGCAAATACAGTTTTATTTTTTATGTAGATTTCTAACCTGTCTGTTTATAGGGAACACACACATATATTGGTGTATATATATATGTATATATATATATATATATATATATATATATATATATATATATATATATTCATCATGATTTACATTTATGTTTTTTTTCTTTCTACACTCTTTGCAAACTATCAAATACGAACACTCTCCTTAATCTCTAACGTCCTGGAGATGTACACAAATTAATCAGGTGAATTAACTTCAAAACAATCCGTATAACATTGTACTATTAAATATGTGAAACATATTAGAAATCTGAATCATTACACAATATAACCAAGTTAATGGGATTCCCCATTATATCAACATGATCTGATTCGCCGTACAAGAAGACGGAGAATTACCCCATAAATAATTGTGTTAAGCTATTGAGAACATGACGTACAAAAAGTTGTATCGAAATAAGTAGATCCTACACGGAATCAATCATGAATACTTGATATGACAGACAATCATACGACGAAAGATCGCATTTTCCACAGTCTCGTCAGACCGTACGTTTTCAGTAAGGTTTATAGAGAAATGTGCATGCAACGTCTTTAGTTGAACAGAATACACACTCGTAATGGTCAACACGGTGATATATGATGAAGATTTAGGGTGGGTATGATTATCCTTGTGTTAATATACCTTCCTAGTTGTGATTCATCTGAAATTCTCGTGATTCCTCTTTGATATATATATATATTCATCATGATTTACATTCATGTTTTTTCTTTCTACACTCTTTGAAAATTATCAACTACGAACACTCCCTCTAATCTCTACCATCCTGGGTATAATACAAAAAACATAATCCTGTGAAAGGTCAACATGCCTGAGCCTCATTATATGTTCATCACTAATTTATAAATTACATAATATTTATGTACAATATATATGAAAACAAATTAACTTAAAAACAATCCGTGTACAATGGTAATATTAAATATGTGAAAAATATTAGAAATCTGAATCAAAAAAAGATGTTACCAAGTTAAGTGGATTCCCTATTATATAAACATAATCTGATTCGTCGTATAAGAAGACGGAACGATACCCCATAAATGAGTGTGTTAAGCTATTGAGACATGACGTACAACAACTTTTATCGAAATAAGTAGAATCAAGCATGAGTATTTGATATGACAGACAATCATACAACGAATAATAACTTTTTTAACACTCTCGTCAGACCCTACGTTTTCACTAAGTTTTATAGAGAAATTTGCATGCAACGTCTTTAGTTGAACGGAATACACACTCGTAATGGTCAACACGGTGATATATGATGATAATTTAGGGTGGGTATGATTATCTTGTGTTAATATACTTTCCTGGTTGTGATTCATCTGAATTACCCGTGATTCCTCTCTGATGACCAATCGCTACCATTGTAGATGTGATGAACTCTGTTTTGTCAAGCGGTACACTCGATATTAACATGTATGTGATCTATGTTGATTACATACGCAGCATTTTAATAATATTGTATTTAATTGAGTATTAAGCATGCTAACAATCGTAAGGTTATTTTATGGCGAATATGTTCATTTGGTATTTGTTTATAATGGTGGTTACCTGTGTAATCAGTTGCTTGTTTTCTATGTTCTCTCTTTTCATTTTCTCTTTTACTGTTGCTATACTTTCTGTCACTCAATTAATATACGTACGCTTTATACCATCTTACTAAATTCCTATTCATACTAATTCAGCCTAGGTTATTGATAATCGTCTGAGGCGTCTCTACCGGGAATGTCGAAGTGGCAATTGTTCTTCCTTCACAGTGATATTCTAGAGCTCTGGCTTTTCAAACCCCAATTTCCTCACATTGTGTCTAATATTCTCGCAGTGACAGCACGATAACTGACACTAATTCTACTGACTATTCGCACAGTCATGTGTGTATATCTCCTTGTGTGTACGCATCTTGCTTGAGGAGAGTTTTTTCATAACGTGTATGATATTAGTTTTCTGTTGTTTTTGAGTTTCTTCTTAGCACATGCTCTTGTAGAATGTTCTTCAAGTATTGTGGATGATTCAATTTTGAAAACATGTGTTTACTTGTATATAATGTAACACATGGTAGTTCAGCATTTCATCGGGAGGGTGACGTATATTTTTTAAAATATATAATAAATATATTTGGTATTATTTTAGATTAACAGCTTCTTCTACTACACCCTGAAATAGGATTCTATTTTTTTAGGACTGTACATGTAAACCCTGTCAAAAACTTGGCAGTCAGTGGAAATACATCAGTTATTTTCAAATTTAAAGACGGAGATCAGTTTCGTATAAACATTTAACGTAAAATCATCCATTTTAACTTATTAGGGCAGTTTACGTTTTTTTTGTTTTTTACCGCTGAACCTAAGTCCGACTGGTAAGGTCGTAAAACAACACGTGATCGCCTCAAAACGTAGATAACACCATAACTAAGGCACACCATTCATCTCTCATATTAAAACGCTAGAATGGCACGCGAATTAAGGATCATTTAATGTTAAATTTATCTGCGTACATGAGACTCCCAACTCTAAATTCTAAAATATTTTTCTTTCTGCTAGATATTATAGGGTATTTACACATAATCACCTAAAAAAGTAGAATCTCAGTTTTGTTAAAGGAGTCGCTAAGTGTGTTATTATACCATATCCAAACTTTAAATATGTTTTATTTACGCCTTAAAAATTAGGTATTTTATAAAATAATTTTAAAGAAGTTATTTATTTAAGTTTTATATGTGAACACCTTGGAAACGAAAAGAAAAACAATTATTATAGAATTCAGAGTGTGGAAATTGTGTCTGACATATATTTAACGTTAAATTAACTTTACTGGTGATATAAATAAATTACATAATCGCATCTACATTTAATATACACCAAAAAGTATTCGTTTGTTTTAAAAATGTACACGCTTTTATCTGAAGGTATAATGTTCAATCCGTACTAGAGGCGATAGTAAGTATTAACATAATAATGAATTAACACTACTACGCGGTTAAGGGTGACGCAAGGAGAACAATCTATCCGCCTGAATTAACTAAATGGTGCAGTTTTAAATGTCATGTAGGTTCTCGAGTGTGGAAATATGCGGCGAAAGAAAGCCGGAGGGTACATCGTTCGTAACGTTGTGAAAATAATAACCACTTAGAGCATACTATACCGAATAATAAAAATTATCTATTCTCATTTTTTAAAATGTCGGAACTTTTTATTGTTCAACATATTTTTACCTAACAAATATTGATTAAATCCTATTTTAGTGACGTAAATATAAAAAAATGATTATTGCATTACACTCAAACAAGTTGTGCACAAAAGATTGTGCCAGAAAGATCCTTTTCTTTTTCCACGATTTTTAAATCTTCGTCTTTATTTAATATACGGTTAAACTACGTAATAGTTCGACTAGAACTAATATTATTCAATGCTAAGTGTGTAAGAAAAAGCAAATTTAACATAAAATTCCCAGTTTTCGTCTTGATTCTCGCCAAAGTGTGCATGTTAGCAGCGTACGGCCCCGATTTGTACACTTAATCACATTACATAATATGGTAAACACTATATAAACATAGTTAAAAAACAAACACTTAATTCCACTAGCATACCAAGAATAAGAGACTCGTCGCTGAGGAGAACGACAGTTTACCGCTGTTTTTGTGTCGCTGACCTAACTCGCGCATGCACACACAAAAAAAAACACGAAATACGTATCACTATGAATCTTACAACTTCAGCCATGTTTTATTTTATTTTTTACATGAATTAAACTTACATTTAACTTAATGGTTAGCATAATGTACACCAACAAAACAAAGGATTAAAGAACAACAAACGTATTATGTTGAATGTTTTTATAATATGGAGTAGAAATAATTTGGGGTGCTGCAGCTCTACAGTTCTCTATACAGGAGCGGCTACTGATTACAATAACGAACACACAGAGAAGAATAATCTATTTGGGACACATGGCGATGACCATCCAAACGCTATAAGGTATTTAACATGATAATTTTAAACTAATCGTTATTCACTCCCTCTAAATACTTATTCTAATTATTTCTTCTTCAATTACAGAAAATGGGAAACAGGAGGTTTTCGTCTTTCTCAAATCCACGCACTTTATTATATTCACGTTAACACATGGGATACTAATCATGTAATGTCAAAATATCAGGGTAATTTTCCAACGTATTTTTACTTTAGGGCCCCTGCTAACAAACTACTACCGATTTTCAAACATTGAACGGGAAAATTTGGGTGTGTTAAAGTTAGACTCATGAAAATAAGTAATAAATGTTTACATACTCAAAACTTTATTTAGATCAGTTGTACATTCACCCTAATTACTGGAGGGTGTTAATGTTTTCGTTTTCTTCCGATTTAGGGAAATTACATTTTGTAAAACTAACGATTCTGCTTACATAGGCAGGTTACGTATGCACATTAAAAATATTTCGGAAGGTTGAAATACTATTTATTTAAATAGATTTACAGTAAATATTTACTATAAAACCGTCATAAGTTAGCCACTAAAATATTTGCCACTGCTGCAGTGTAGAAATTAAATCGAATATATTGGTGTTCATATATTAATTATTACATCAACGAAACGGGAAGACAAATACACACTTTTGAATACAAAGTAAAATGGCCATCGGCAAAAAACATATCAGAAATAATACAGTGTTTCTTTGGTTCAAGAGCAACGAAATAATCATTTTCTAAACCATAGTTCAGTCAGATAGATTATTCAGAGTGAAGTAGATTAAGGCCATATTTTCAAAACTGTTTAGTCGAAAAACATGTATGCAGTATTGTTTTTTTTTTACTTTGTTTTTAATGTGAACAAAAATAAGTGCGACGCATCACAAACTACGTTTTTACCAACATGCATGAATTTAAATTTCTGAAAATAGTTAACAGTTAGTTAATTTAATTTCAATTTCGTTAATATTTACTTCTTTCGGATACAGTAAATAATCCCTCCAAAAAATTCGACTCATGAGTTGTAATTGATGGTTTATTTATTAAATGCAGTAAGGAAATTGCTTACCACTTACCCTATGTCAAAATGGCAACACCCCGCACTTTTAGTAGTTTTGGAGCATTCATGTGTAGTATGGTTAACAACATATACAAAGAAAATACAAATATAGTTTCCAAAATACACAACCAAATTGAACTCGAATACTAATATACCACAATTGACACACACATAATACACCCTTCACTAAACCATATTACATCTAAATGGCTCGGAAGGGTTTGCGCATTTTATTTTAATAAATATAGGAAATTTATCATTTTAATTTAATAAATATAGGAAGTGATCATTTTAATTTAATAAATATAGGAAATTTATAATTTTAATTTAATAAAAATGGGAAATGATCATTTTAATTTAATAAATATAGGAAATTTATCATTTTTATTTAATAAATATAGGAAGTGATCATTTTAATTTAATAAATACATGAAATGTATCATTTTAATTTAATAAATATAGAAAGTGTTCATTTTAATTTAATAAACATAGGAAATTTATCATTTTAATTTAATAAATATAGGAAGTGCTCATTTTAAT
>OY744517.1:60733932-60761432 GCA_963556195.1 Sepiola atlantica | reverse complement strand
CGTGACACTTTGCAAAAGGTTTAAGTCCGTATCTAATGTGTGTCTGTGTATTCAATTATGATATATGCCATTATTATTTGCATTCTTTTTTTCCATTAATATATCTGCCTGCTCTTCCATCTAACGAACTCATTTGATTGAATCATCTGACCGCCACAGTTTAACCAATAATCCAGCTACCCGGATCAATTTAGATGGCACTTATTTAACCTTGAAATAGGTTAACGTATAGGATTCAACAGAAAAAAACAAACACTGCTGTATGTTTAAGAAGTTATTTTAAATGTGCGTATATGATCACTTCATTTTTTAATCTTCTATTTATTTCCTTTCTGTCTTCACTAAAAACACAGTAACCATAGTTGGTAAGCCCGGTGTAATCGTAGTTGTTTATTTCTAATTATCGAACTATAGATATATATATATATATATATTTAGATGTGCATGTATCTATCTCTCTCTCTCTCTCTCTCTATATATATATATATATATATATATATATATATATAGAGAGAGAGAGAGAGAGAGAGAGAGATGTGTAGTTTCTGACATGTTTGTATTATTAAAACGTTAATACAGATAGATATATAAATCAAGTATCTAATGCTATTGCTATTTACCATTTACTTACTCTAACAACTTTGAGAAATCACACCTGCATCCATAAGACTTTGATTACTTTATATTAATCTTAAAATACGATTAATTATTTAGGTTTTACAATAATTTGAATGAGAATAATCTTTTTGTAACACTTTTGCTCCTCAATGTTTCCATCGTCAACTACTTTACGTTACGTATCTTACATTAAAGGCTTCACACATCTAACATGCATTTTGAATATGCGTGTAAATCAATTATTAATCTTTGAAAAGAAGAGTTAAAAAAACGGAATGACACGATATAATAATCGGCATTTACCTGAGCAGGATACCATACTGAATCATGTTCTTCTGATGTTTACATACACCAAGGTAATGGTATACGTGTATAAATTAATACATAGGAAAAGATTACTTTTCTTTTAATACCACACTTTAAATACTGAGTGTGTCCTTCACCGACAATACCGTAGCACACATTAATTCATAGGATATTAATTTGGGCGTTTATATATTAACAACATTCCCTGGGATAGGATATACGTTACAACACGCCATTTGCTTTTGTCTTACGAAGTTCTATTATTAGTTTACAATGTCGTTGCTAGAATTTATGCAATGGAACCTTTAATTGCGTGAACCCTTTTGATCTCGGTCATTGACTCTTATAGGCAGTCACTTTCGAGTCAATTAAGTTTGACTGATGTCAAAGATTGCATTGTGAATAACGCTTCATTGAATATACGTTAACTTCATAATCGCGGATATCAATACGTGATTTAATCAGAATAGGATACAGTCTCTGCACCAATAAAATATCATACCAATTCGCTCACTAATCTATATATTAGTGCATTATATATATATATATATATATATATATATATATATATATATATATGAACTGAGAAAAAATTCCCACGTAATGGAAAATTACATGAGGAAAACCAAAATATTAATTAAATATCAATCTACGTTTAACCTTTATTAGAAGATTTCATCAGGAGGGGAGATTAAAGAAAAAGAAAAAAATACAGCAACAAGTACCAAAGTCTGAAAAATAAATGTGACGAAAGGCTCAGCCGTTAGAACGCTGAGAAATGTGCTACGGCAGAACAGTCGAAACAAGTTTGAAATGTAAGCGTTCAGAAGTCAACGTGATATATTACGTTCCATAGAAAATTAGCAAAAATAATGAGGAAGAGGGGGAAGGACAGGAGAAAAGAAATAGAGAAAGAAAAAAATATTAAAATATGGATCACAGAAGAAAAAATGAATACATACATATTTATGTGTAATTGTGTATCATTGTGTTGAGAAAATAGACAAATGTATTTATTGGTTATGTAGTTGATATTCCTTAAAAGCATATATAAGTTGGTTGATTATGAGTAATTTTATAAAATGTGTATATCAATAAATGTAAGTTATTAATAAAATTATATTTAAATAGCTTACATTTATTGATATGTACATTTTATGAATTTTCTCATGATCTAAAAATGGTATAAAGCCATTTTGTTTTGTTACATAAGTATGTTTGTTATATACATATAACTAATTATATATATATATATATACAGTTATATATATATATATATACATATATATACATATATATATATATAATTATGTATATGTATTTATGTATTTGTATGTACATTATGTATTGCTAAATTAATTAACCGGACACTATGACTTTTTTTATATATTTACTAGATGGTAGTCGTGGTAATGTGGGGCATTATTTAATTTGATTCAAAGGCGATACAAAAGGATGAAAGCCCTTCGGGGAATGCAGATACGTTCAATACTTGTGAAGTTTTAGCAATCCGAATTAGACAACTAATAAATATTAAACGCATTTCAGTTTTTTTGATGTATTTTAAAAGATATTTTAAAGTTCGTAATAGGCACACACCGCCCCATCAAAAAAAGCATATTTAAGATGTACATTGAATCTTATCTATAGTCATTATACACCAATTTTGCACGATACATTGAGCTCAATATCTTTTGTAGGTCACAACAGCAAAAGCTGTAAATGTTATTTATTTTCTAGAATCAAAATCATTTTATGTGTTTTGCATCAATATTAGAATAATGATATTGACATGAACTTCATATAATTATATATAGATGTTAATCTCTGTAGGTGACATACAATGCTGCTCTATTATTCTGTTCGAGAAATTTATTTCAGTTTCTTCGTATTAGTTTAAAATGGTTCATAGGATTAAAGTGTTCTTTACTGTCTTTATATGTCTCAAGATGAAGCCTTTCAATTTATAGATAATTTAGAATCAAAACCAGCTAATGAATTTTCATCACAATGGGAATAATAATCCTAAACATGAAGTAATTTTTTTCTTATGAATTGATTACAATCTCCGTAAAGTGTTTTAAATCAGTGCTATTCGGGAATTCCCTTTTCTCCTATGATCATATGCATGTTTATATATATATATATATATATATATATATATATATATATATATATATATTTTTGTATATATTTTTTTTGATTTTATTCCATTAGTTGCGACAAAACAGGTTTTGTTTCATTGGTGCGAATAGCTACCAACTCATCAAGCCGGCGAAAGGAATTCAAACCTATATATATATATATATATATATATATATATATATATATATATATATATATATATATGATATTGTTCTTGGTTTAGAAAGCATGCCTAATATGGGCACATAAATTATTAAGGAAAAAAGAATAATGAGCAATTGGAACGCTATAAAATACATTTTGATCTATTAACTTTTATCTTTTTTTCAATGTTATTTTCTAAAATAGACTTTCGTCATCAAAATTAAAATAAAGATATATTAAAATATTTAATTTACTTTTCTGCATCTCGTTGTTTTTGTGTGTTATCAATTCGTGTGTTGTTAAATCGAATTTGCGATTAGAGTCTCTTTAGTCAAAAACGACACGTGGCAGTGCAAATTGAATAATAAATGTTGTTATTTGTTAAGAGTAATTGTTTATATAGTAATACGAATCATTAACATTAATAATTAGCAATTAGAAGTCATACAATGCATTTTAGTTTCATTAACTCTTTTAAAAGGTATTTTATGATACCTTTATTTTAAATTCTGATGTGGTAGTATAACTTCGAAAATTAAATAGAAAAAATGTTAATGAAACTATAATTCTAGTGATGGTGATTAAGACAGCTTTTTTCGATTTTGTTTCATTTTACTTCAGTCGAAGTGCTCAGAAATCACGGGGGTCATGTTCTATTTTACGTGTCAAACGTTATGTTAGTAAATATGTCAATAATATTATGTTTCCTCTCCATTTGACATGTGAACTATATATTTCCTGTGGTTTCTTGGTCTTACTGGATTCCAGCGCATGGATGCATCTAGTCTGGTGGAGTATCCAGCTAAGTGATTTTACATGAGGTAACCTTACTTGGTAAAATGCTCGATTGCTCGCATGAGCCAGTGTTTAGCTGTGTGTAGGGATCTTAGAATATTTTGTCAGGGGTAAATTTAAGAGGAAGTATCGCCATGTCAGGTTATCCTGACAAACCCTCAAGCTGAGAGCGTTACTTCTTTCGTCCGAAGTGCTAGAGAGGTAGGTATCTTCCAGTTGTACGTTGCTGACAGTAGTAGTAAATCTGAGAGAGTTTAAATTTCTAAGATTTGTCTGCATGGCTTAAAAATAATCCCCGAACTTAAAATTAAATAAAAGAAAGAGATTAAAGTAGTATTTTGTTTTCTAGCAAACTAACCTACGATTGGTCAGCAATCATCACTATACATTAGAACCTATGCTGCTTTTTGTACTTAAACCATTTAGTATTAATCTGGGGTGGCGGAAACTGAATTACGGTGCTTTCACAGAGAAGTACCAACGCTAACGTTGACTCCGTCGTTAGGGTTAGGTCAGGGTCAATATAGGAGGTAAGCTTACGGTTTAGGTTTAGGGTTAGCTTGGGTCCGATTCTGTGAATGTACTGAATTACTTCATATATTAAATAATGTCAGGTGCGAGGAGTTTACTAGCACGGTGGGGGGCCTACCTTGTTTGCTGCAGCCTAGATAATGTATTAAATGTATTTGTTGTAATTCATGTTACCTGTGAAAGTTAGGCGGATAAGTTTGAATGTTGAACTCTCAGGTAGGGTGTTATTTGCCATGACAATCGGTGGTTGGCAAGGTTTCTTGTAGTTATTGAAGGAAAGGAGCTTTGTCTTTGCGGCATTAAAAGAAACTTACCAACCATTCATGACTTCAATCCACTACAGACTAGAGCTCATTTTCTAAGGATTTAGCTATTGCCTCGAATATGATCGCGTACGTTTTGCCTACAGTGCGAGAGTAGATCGTGGTATAGTCAGCAAATAAACCAATCTCAATGTCATAAGGGAGATCGTTTATGAATGTCAAGCACAATAAAGGTCCAAGGATAGAGACAGCATTCATGTCATGATGCTTAGATGAACGGCCATCAAGGACAACTTGGATCTTTTTTTGGTTAGGAAGGATCTAATTATATGAAGTAATTGCCCAGTAATACCGTATGAACGTTTTTATAGTAGAATTAGTTTATGTCATACCTTGTCAAAGGCCTTAGATATATCCAGCGCTACCACCCTAGCTTCACCTGCCTTTACCAGTGTATGATACATACATTAAGAGATGACAGTTAGGATGTCTGCAGTAGATCGTACTTGTCTAAATCCATACTGACGGTTAGAAATAAGTTTAGCATTAACTTAGTGCCGGACTATAGCTAGATTTATTAAGATGTTAGCACAGATCGGTAGTAGACTGATTGGGCGGTTGTTCTAAGGATCGGTTCTATTACCAGACTTCTTGTAGACTCGTACCACAGAGGCAATTTCACAGCTATCGGGGAAGCAAGATTCAGCTAGGCATTTATTGTAGAGTTTGGAGAGGACAGAGGAGAGTTCAGCAAAGCATTTATTTATTACTATTACAGGTATGAGATTAATCCCACTAGCTTTTGAGGTGTCAAGGTTTTTTATAATGTCTCTGACCTGGGATGGGGTGATGACCAGGTTATCAAGTGTAGCTTCGGTCCGCGATGTGAATTTAATG
Source organism: Sepiola atlantica (assembly GCA_963556195.1). Taxonomy (NCBI): domain Eukaryota; kingdom Metazoa; phylum Mollusca; class Cephalopoda; order Sepiida; family Sepiolidae; genus Sepiola; species Sepiola atlantica. The sequence continues at coordinate 60,755,733 of OY744517.1, read as the reverse complement.
AGGGGTGGTTTTCTGAGTCCAAAGTGGAGTTTGAGTTTAAACGCTGGGAAAGTAGTTCAGCCTCATCATTTGCAGTGCAAACGACATAATTGTGGTTTTATCGTGCGAGAATCGTTGATTGACCATTGTTCACCACACTATTGTAGATTTTCCAGAACTCGCGAGACCCTAGTTTCTGTGACTGAATGCGTTTTTTGTTAACTTAGTATACCTTCTCTTTGATTCACCTATTACGGCCTTACATTTGGTTCTTGACTATATAAATGGCTGTCTATTAGTAGCTGACTTATCGCGGCCGAATTACGGAATGCTTACTGCCTCTCAGCAATGGCAGCTGCACATTACGAGGTGCGCCATTGGGTAGAGTGGGGCTAGCTACATAATTTTCGCATTGGGCCATAGGTTTCAATGCCCGCTTTGACCCATTAAGTTAACTGATTTTCACATTGGGCTTCAGAAAGTGAGAACGTTTCCCTCCATGGGGTGTCGCTGATGTAGTCTCTGATTTACTCAAAATCAGCCTGCTCGTAGTATCTCGTTATTTTGAGAAACGGCTAATCAGCTTTTGGACGACTTTTCAGGGTGATATGAATCGTTAGCACAATGTGATCAGCATTCCCAAGTGGGCTATGACCTTTCGTCACAGAAGGCTCGGGCATTGAGGTAAAATAAAGTCCAGAAATGAGACTTGCTGGTCTACTCGATCGGAGATGCGGGTCGGGAAATCGATAGTCTAAGGGAGGGAGTGACCTATAATGAAAGTATACATAGAATTGCCGGCTGCGTCAGTAAGGCTGGTGAATCCCAACTAGGCATAGTTGTGTTCATTTAAATCCCCAAATGCATGTATCTGGGAATTCGTACGAAGTTAGAGTTCTGTATATATGCCTTCAGAGACAGAGATTAGCATGGTACAGTCCTGGGTTGAACGGGAACGGTATAAGAAATATAAGTTACTAACGCTGTGATGTAAAGTCAATCTATGTATATTTTAATCACTTTTAAGAAAATACATTAAAATGTTATGCAATATTTTTATTTTTCTGGTATTCATAACGGTTAATAATATTTTGTCATCGACAAATGGAAATCAAACTAGGACTTATTGGTATATTTTGTAAATGGGATTATAAAGTGTACTGTGTGGTTACTTTCTCAGCCTGATTACCTTGGCTTCCATTATATTGTCAGTTAGTTCTCACATTCCATGAACAATTTTCCGACAAAGGGAGAGAATTGTTGTGTTATAAGCTCGACTCAGTTCACCTAACACTCATTGTTGACTAGTGTTTGACCTTGAAGTAGTATTTTTTAGCTGTTTACATTAAGTAGGTTCATGCATTCTCTGGAGCGTTTTCCATAACAAAATTACGGTAAACTTTCTGATTGTTATTTATTTTATATATTATCTACATAGTAGATTGCAAGTTAAACGTGATGCTTCCTTTATTTCATTTAACTACATTAATTTATTTAATATTCTTATGATGGAATACATCTTGGATTTATATTAAAATTTTAAAAAGTTTTAAATGATGCTGCATGTTTGTGTTCTTGATATTTGTTAAATAGTTTATCGGCGTGATTTTTTTACACGTAATATTAAATATGATTGTTGTGCGTGTCTTTTATCAAACTTGACAGTCACCCTGAATCTATGACATAGCTTATCCTTTAAAATATCCTTGACAACATATGTGTGCATAAGAATAAATAGAACAACACTTAATAGCCAGTATTTAATTCCTTAATACAAAGTAATTTTATTTAAAACAAAACCGTTTATTAATCATTATTTTCAAAATATTTAAAATAAAACATGATAGCTTGCTACAAATAACATATGCAACAATTTTATCAATTACTAGCTGCACCCGGCGCCCGGCGTTGCTCAGGAGTAAACTTAAAGAGTGATTTAAAATGTGTCAACATCCGAAAGAAGGTAAGTAGGTCACATCAGATACTATTTACACAGGGAAAATATTACTTCTGAGTTGAAAAAATATAAATGGCTACTGTAACGGATTATAAAAAAAGGTTACATTTTTCGGGCCGGGCTGCTATCTATTCTCGCGTCCGTCAGTTGAAACACACCATTGTAGAACTCGTTAATGTTTATTTATAATGGTGGATTTTCAACCCAGTAAGAACGTACGTTGTATCTAACTCTGTCATCGTGGGTAGTGAAATGTGACTGAAGGTAGATCATGTGTACCGAATGTACACTTTAGTTTAGGAAACGTAAGATGGAAAAATATATATTGTAATAATTACACAAAATACAAAGAAAAATGAACTCAATTTTGATTTAGAATTGCGCAAATGAAGGTGTTCATTACTTACTTTAATAATTTAATTGTAATGCTGAGAGAACGCACATAGGCTACATTATCAGTCACATTTTTTAACGACGCCGGGCTGTGTTCCTTTTTACTGTTGTGGGTTATGTAAACGAACGTTAGTCGTCACTAAAAAATATACTGCAAAAAAATTGACGAATGCTAATTTAAATAGTATGTTGGCAGAAAGAAAATGTAGGTATCTCTGTGATGTATAAACATCGGCTGCGAAAATGTAAGCACGTTTTTTTAGAAATTGTAGCTAACGATGTATGTATATATATATATATATATATATATATATATATATATATATATATATATATATATATATATATATGATAGAGATAGCGAGATGGGGTAGGTTAAGTGAGAGAATAGAAAATAAAACGTCTTACGTGATTCCCTCCAAAAATCAAAATAGAAGAATACCTAACGTGAAAAAGAAAACACATGTGTTAGTTTTATGTTATGTTTGGTATGGATGGGCAGACGTGAAATAATACACTTGTGCTGTCTGTTAGTTAAAGTAATGTGAGGTTCGTAGAGAAACTAATATAACGTGCTTCCGTGGAATTTGTATCAACAATTGAATCTTTTTGAACTCTACAGTGCAGTTCGTTTCATTCAGTAAGTATTTGGAAAATGGTTGTAAAGCCTTCAAGGTGTCATGTTTTAAATTGTCCGAGTGTTTAAGTAAAAAAAGCGAAATTATACCTTAAACAAACGAAGACTGATAAGAGAAATATATAAAGGCAACCCGCTAAAGATATGATAGACGCCATTTTGAATCACAGAACCCTATTCGTATTTATGTTTTGTTAAAAATATTCCGTAGAAACTTGAATGATAATAATTCTATTCGCAATAGTTAGAAATAACGTAATCTGATATTCTCGAAAATCAGCGGAATGTAAGGAGGTTCCTATTGAATTACTGCACCATGTATTGTATCATGTATTAAATTAATCCCAGATGATTAGGAATTAATACGGGTTACGTCTTTAAACACACCCTTTTGTTTATTAGTAACCGATGTCGGTGGGGAGAGTGTTAGTAGTAAAGTTATAGCGGACAAGTTTTTGCTACCACCTCTATGGATTATGTTTTTGGGGCAATCGAATATGCTGGGTCAACAGTAATATAGAAATTGTAGTGGAGAAAATAATCGTAAATTTACTATAACACTATCGAATTAAAAAGCGTAATATAGTGGTGAGTTTAGTAGCCTATCATGCATGTTGTTATTTTTCTATTCTTGACAAAAGTACAGGGGAAATATCGTCTGTACTTCATATAGAAGATCAATTAGATGTGTTCAATTGTTTATTGTTTACAATAAATATTATCACTTGTTTTTATTTTAAGAGTATTTATTTCTTTTTTTATGTAAATACTTTTTTCTGAGATATAATGCGCTTAATTGATGAATGCCACTTCCTTTTAAATAATGCACCATGTGCGACACTGTGTCACCTATACACATTAAACATTTACGTTGTGAATAAAAAATAAGAATAAGCCTGATAGCACCGCGATTAAGTACGAAAAAATTAGACCTAAACGAAAACACTTTGAAGAAATGCGTATTAAATGTCTAACATTGTTGTTCACTGTTCTATTTACGTTTAACTTTAAAATCGCATCACGTTTATGAAAACGATTTTTCTGGCATTTCTAGTTTGAACGTCTCCCAAAGTGTATAATTAAAAATTAGGTTTTCAATCTATATAGTAAGTCGACAATTTGTGTAATAACATTAAAAAGCCTTGCCAAAAACTCCAAGGGTAATATGAATTAGCGTAGATCATTTTCAGTTGAATAAGTTACACTAACCACAGATATAACAGTGCTTAATGGTTTAATGATCTAAAGATATTCAACCACATTAATAATGTGTTAAAAGACAGGCCATTGAACGTAGAGGAAGATGGAAAAAGTAATACAATTGCTCATTAATGAGGGTTTTGACTGAATATTTTTTACGACAGCCCTTTACTCCTTATAACTTTCCTATAGACACATTGTTCAAATCATTGGAACACGCAGAAATTCCGATGAGTATATAAATACGTCATGATGAAAGTCAGGTATGAACATTACTATAAGTATGGGTGATTTAGTTTCGAAAGTACTTCTTGTCTTGCTAATGATGTATAGTATAAAATGTGATATTTATAGTGATTCGCCATATTGACCAAGGGCGTAGATCAGCATACTGTAGTTAGATTAGAATCGCCAGTATTGGTCTGCGGCGAGATAATCAATCGAGACTGATGCTGATGTGAATAATCAATTACATTATATCGACTTTTTGACGATGATTATCGCATTATCGTCCAATATAAACGAAAGCAAATTTAATTAGCTTCACTAAGCGGTAGACTCTCTTTCAAGAACCCGAGCACCACGACGAAATCTGTCGATCAAGTATAAAGTCATTCAAGGTTCATTTCATGTGCGCTATTACAGACTGTTAAAACGAATTTGATTAGCATATTTCTTATACGTATTCTTCGAGAGTGTATGTATGTAATATGTATGTATGTATGTATTTTTTATGGGCACCATACGAGAATGCTTTTCTCTTACTTATATTTCCGGCACGACGTTTTAACATTATTTAGAGATATGTTACTCTCTGTAAAATTTGTAAATCTCTATATGTTAATGAAGAGAATATCTCTCTCTTTCTCTCTCGCATATATATATATATATATATATATATATATATATATATAGAGAGAGAGAGAGAGAGAGAGAGAGAGAGAGAAAGAGAGAGAGAGATCGCTCAGCGATAACAGTACTTCCTCGGTGAAGTGGTTGCGCGCATCAATACGGCGTTGCTCAAATTGTCCACAAACTATGGCAGACCCTGAGCAACCGTCTAAAGTCAGAAAATCTACCGGAGTGTGGTAACACCGGTCGCGTTTTACAGCTATGATTGCGTGCCGACAACGAGGAAATTGGAGCGAATATTCACCGTGAGTGAAGCCAACATGCTCCGCCGGATCCCGGAAATACCACTGCATGATCGCATCTGTAATTACGACATCGAAAGGAGCTACAACATGTCTCTGATTGAGGGCAAGATGAGAAAATGGCGACTCAGATTGTTTACACATGTGCCGAGAGCCGACGACAATACCGTCGTGAAACTTGTTTTTACATTAGAAGCAGCCGAAAACCAACCGAGATGAAGCCCAATGATAAGATGGGCAGATCTTCGTAAAACCGGCCTTCACCCAGAACAAGCTTCTGATCGTGCCAACTGGAGAAAGATACATTTCTTGCGGACGCCGCCATAGTTCGCGACTAACGCAAATAAGGCAAAGATAATATATATATATATATATATATATATATATATATATATATATAGATATGGTGAGTTATATGCCTGGGGTATTATGAACTGATGAAGATTTTTTGTAAATATTTGGTTACTTTGGTATACAAATAATCTGTATATTTACGAAATAGGCAGAAACAATTGTTTGTCAATTTAATTTTTTTAATGAGCAGGCGTCTTATCATGTTTCATTAAAAGCTCTCGTCTTATCATACTGTAGTGACGGCTTGGAAGGAGACAGTCGTAACACCGAGGCGCGAACCCACGCCCATTAAATTACGAGACTGAGAGGGTTGCATTATGCAAATTAGGTGTAGCAAGAAGACTACATAAAAGGCGGTGTCTTTTGGATCGGGGGCAGTCGAGTAGATAACGTCACGAAGTTCGGATACGTTGGGAGAAGACGGAGGAAAAAGAAGGAAAAACGCGTTGCACGGTTAAAGGAACACAATTCACAAAATACTATTACAAGCTATTCCGGCTTTTTTGCTATGGCGAAGGTACGCATACACAGTGACATGGTAAAGCCATTTACTGGCGAGGGAGACGTGGTAGCATGGCTTAAGAAACTGAGACTGGTGGCGAGACTTCAGAAGGTGGATGATGTGGCGAGCCTGCTCCCATTATATCTGGAGGGGGACGCGTTGGCCCTGTACTTGGAGATGGACGAGAGCGACCAACTGGACGTAGAGCAGATAGAGGCCTGGTTAAAGGAGGCGTTTACGGACGGCGCATTCACAGCCTATAGGAAGTTGACCATGGTTAGATGGGCTGGCGAGCAGGTGGATGTTTACGCCAATAACATCAGACGGTTGGTCGGACTAGCAGGTTTCGATGGCGTCGGACTTGAGAAGTTTGTCAAACTGGTTTTTGTCACGGGATTCCCTGAGGCCATCTCTATTGGACTCCAACAAGCGCCAAACATTGAGACTCTAACCATGGGAGACCTAATAGCGAGAGCAAGGGTACTAACAACAGTTAGGGACCAAAGCCAACATGTGATTGCAGCCGTGTATCCACCTGGCAGTAAAACAGCAGTTCCCAAGAGCTGCCACAACACTGGTATAACCTGCTACAGATGCAGCGGCAGGGGTCACATAGCAAGAGACTGCCGAAGACATGAAACACGTTGCTACCAATGCGGCAAGGTTGGACACTGGGCCCGGAACTGTTCGGGAAACGAGCCAGGGGACGAAGCATCAGCGCCAGCCTTCTCCCCCACCAGGATGTAAACAGGGCGCTCCCGGAGGTTATTATCCATGTTGATGGGATGCGGTGTTCGGCGTTAGTTGACACGGGATGTGCACAAACAATAGTGGATGCGAGCAGATGCCGATCCTGGAAGACGGCGAAGGTGGACATCGTGACCGTTGGAGGCGCGTCCGGTGCATGCTGCGGCAGTGGTGCGGTCACCATTGCCACAGATGAAGGCAATGCTGTCAGGATAGATGTTCTGGTGGTGCGTGGTAGACCACTGAGATTTGATCTATTATTGGGGATCGATGCGATTAAAGCGTTGGGAGGTGTCACTGTGGGACCGACAGGAGCGGTTCGGATCGGCGACAGGAAAGTTTCTACGTGTGCGGCTATCTCCATCAACGAACCCGACTTTACTGCTACTTTCGACAGTCAAAGACGATCATGGACCGCGGCGTGGAAGTGGGCAGATAACTGCGCACCTGAAGAGCTGCGTAATAAAGTGTCCGAGTATCGGGTGGCTGCGGAAATTCGACCAGAATATGATCAGGAGCTCCGCACGTGGATGAATAAGGGTTGGCTCGTGCCATACCCGGAAGAAAGGCTGGGACCTCCAAAGGGTTTGATTCCGTTGATGGCCGTGGTACAGCGGAATAAGGCAAAGGTGCGCCCAGTGATGGACTATCGCGAACTTAACGATCATGTGGACATATTCACGGCAAACGCTGATGTTTGCGCTGCTAAGATGCGTGAATGGCGCCAGAAAGGAGCTAACGCGTCTCTGCTGGACCTCAGGAGAGCGTACCTCCAAGTACGAATCCACGAGACACTGTGGCCGTACCAGACTGTGGAGATCGATGGAAAGAGGTACTGTCTGACGCGTCTAGGATTTGGATTGAATGTGGCTCCCCTTGTCATGAAGGCCATCGTCAGCACGGTTCTATCGCAGGAGGAAGCCATGGACCGCGCAACATCGGCTTACATCGATGATATCCTGGTCGACGAAGATGTTATGCCCGCGTCTTGTGTCAGGGAACATTTGGCTCGGTTCGGACTGGAATGTAAGGACCCGGAGCGGTTGGGGGACGGCACATGCGTGCTGGGATTAATGGTCTGGAGGGAGCGCGGCGTCTTGCGCTGGAAGCGAGGACACACAGTTCAAGAAGTTCCCGACATCGTCACACGACGAACTGTGTTCTCCTTATGTGGAAGGCTTGTTGGGCACTTCCCGGTGTGTGCATGGCTTCGTGTGGCATGCGGAGTGATTAAGAGGAGAGCCAGTTCGATCACAAAAGGCTGGGATGACAAAGTGACTGACCCCCTCCTCCGGAATATGATATGCGAGACTATGGATGCAGTGAAGCGGAGTGATCCAGCTTATGGAGACTGGTGCGTGAACGGCCGGGAAGTGAATGTATGGGTCGATGCCAGCTCGCTAGCAACTGGGGTAGCGTTGGAAAGACAGGGGACAGTGTTGGAGGATGCTTGTTGGCTGCGACCTGAGAACGATGCCCAGCATATTAATTTAGCCGAACTGGACGCCGTGTTGAAGGGCATCAACTTGGCTCTGCAGTGGCAGAGCAAGGTATTGCATATAAAGACCGACTCTGCATGTGTGTACCACTGGGTGTCGGACACTCTAACTGAGAAAACACGAGTTCGCACCAAGGCAGCCAGTGAGATGCTAATTAGGAGACGGTTGAGCACACTCAAGGAGCTTGTGATGGAGTACAAGCTCTCGGTGGACGTAACGTTGGTTGCATCGATTCAAAACGTGGCCGACCAACTGACTCGCGTGCCACAGCGGTGGTTTGACGCAATGAAAAGGGAAAAGGGGCCCGAGCCCCTGATAGGTGCTGTACACGTAGATGAACTGGACGCGGCCCAGATCATGGATATTCACAAACGCAGTGGACACCCAGGAGTGCGACGCACAACTTATTTCGCCAGAAGAGTTTGTCCTGCAACGACGAAAGCAACGGTTAAGTCGGCTATACAAACCTGCGTAGAATGCCAATCAATAGATCCAGCGCCGGTCCACTGGGAGAAGGGAAAACTGGAGGTGAGCAGCAATTGGCAGAGGTTGGGGATGGACATTACACATTACGGTGGTTATCATTTCCTAACTATCACAGATTGTGGCCCGTCGCGGTTTTCTGTGTGGAGGCAGTTGGCACGACAGGACTCGGCAAGCGTGATTGGTCAACTGAGAGTTGTCTTTTTTGAGCGTGGCCCACCGCGGGAACTACTCACCGATAACGACACAGCCTTTCGCAGCAGGGAATTTAGGATTTTCGCAGATGAATGGGGCGTGAACCTGAGATTCCGTTGTGCATATGCCCCAGCCGGGAACGGAATTGCAGAGCGGTGCCACCGTACCGTAAAACGGATTGCGGCTAGAATGAGCTGCTCCATACAAGAGGCTGTCTACTGGCATAACGTCACACCAAAAGACGATGAGTCACATTTGACCGCACCAGCCAATGCGATCTACCGTTACGAAGTGAGGGTAAAAGGGGTTGACGTGGTGCCATCATCAGCAGGTCCTGAACACGGTCCTTACCAGGTTGGAGACTGCGTGTGGGTGAAGTCACCGGAGAATCGCTGCACCACGAGTTTTGGCCAAGGTCGGGTAACAGAACTAATCAGTCCACAATCTGTCGCGGTGAATGGAATACCCAGACATGTGAAGGACCTGCGCCTACGCTACAGTATACTCTCGTTAGAGGAAGATTCTGACAGCGCAACATCTTCAGAGAGTCTGATAACTGACGACGACACGGAGTCGGATGATTTACCCGAGACAAAAGTAGAAGCCCGCAATCCTGAAGAGTCCCACACCCCCGAAAAAGCCCACGCCTCTGAAGAAGCCCCACTTTTGCGAAGGAGCACCCGGCAAAGACGACCGCCGAGGTGTCATCTTTGTGATCATGAGATCAGGGGGGAGTGTAGTGACGGCTTGGAAGGAGACAGTCGTAACACCGAGGCGCGACCCCACGCCCATTAAATTACGAGACTGAGAGGGTTGCATTATGCAAATTAGGTGTAGCAAGAAGACTACATAAAAGGCGGTGTCTTTTGGATCGGGGGCAGTCGAGTAGATAACGTCACGAAGTTCGGATACGTTGGGAGAAGACGGAGGAAAAAGAAGGAAAAACGCGTTGCACGGTTAAAGGAACACAATTCACAAAATACTATTACACATACACTCTGGAGCTACTATATAAACATTTACGCATAGTTAACGAAAAAGTATATATATATATATATATATATATATATATATATATATATATATATGTATAAATATCATCAATGAATATAATACTAAAACTTTAATATTATTTCTGTTAATAGTGAATTAAAACTTAAGGTGCTAGAGGAACGACTAAACGAAGTCGTAGTAATAGTAGAGTAGGGAGAGTTTTAGATTTACTAATATAATCAAAGAAAAGTGTTAACACTATGCAAGAGTATGACGTTATAAAGAAGTAAATGAAAAACTAAATGTATACACTATAAACCAACGTTTACAAATTATACGCGAAATCTCACGAATTTCCATGAAATTGGACAATAATGTTTTGTCCGTCTCGATGTACTTTTAAAATATATATCAAGTACCTTAAACAATTATAAAGGACACTAAACTGTATACAAATTAAGCACGTGTAAACGTTGACTTAGCGGGTCATGTGTCATCTGGCATATATACATATTGTTCCATACCATTACTATTGTCTGACAAGATACGGAATTGTTCCAGGATTTATAAATACATAGCATTTACTATAGCATTGTTGTTTAAACTCTGGGTTTATTTTATAGTTCATGTAGAAATTATCATTAGTAGTAGTATGATTATGATTAGTATTAGTAGTATTATTAATAATAATAATAATAATAATAATAATAATAATAATAATGCTTGGACCTTGGGGCGGCTTATTGCCACCCAAATCACAGAGAAGACCAATTGCCCTTACCTGCGATAAATCAATGGTAAGAGGCTGTTGCGATACCGCACTGTTATCCAAAAGAGGTGAATAATACTGAAAATCTTCGGAGACTTGTTGTCACTTAGACACCAGCAAATACCACTGGTTGTTGTCGGTGAGCAATCACTGACGATGATCTGTGTGAGAACTCCTAGTGAGTACAAACAATAATAAAGTTATATTACATTATAAAAACTCAGTTTCATGTCCTTTTTAAATTATGGAATCGCCAAAAATCTTAAGATGCAATGTAGTTTAACATTCCTTATGATGTGTCGTTTAAAACGTGATACTCTAACTAAAGTACATTTTTTTGCCCGTCGGGCAATTATTAAAGTGTAGAATCTGTTCTGTTCAAAGATGGTAGGATAATATCATGGTGGTTACTTTAACACCGGCTGTCAGCAAAATGGTTATATGACACAGCTTTTACAAACGATTAATAGAAATACACCCCATGAACAGGTGTATTCTTAAACAACTGAGATACATTTGTTTTAGGTGTAAAAATTGCGGTGCAATGATGTTATAGGGGTCTGAGTTCGCGTCGCCCGTCAATAAAAGATAACTATTTTAAGCACGGAATCAATATATTACATATGAATTTTAAATTTTCACGGGTCCCGTTATTGATCCTAGTATTACGCGAAAATGTGTTTCGCTTCATTTTACTAATGTAATTACTATTGAATATAAAAATAATCGAGTAAAATAACAATGCGTAATTAATGTGGGGCAGAGAAACAGAGACATAACTACGTGTGAAGAGCATACTCCTATAATGTCGGCTTCAGCATTAAAGTTTATTTTACTTAATGATGTGGTATATAAGTAAATGTCAGAACTGTATAGATTATTACTTAATATTATGATACTGAAATGTGTGTCTACAATCTGAATGTGTGCACAGCTAGACTCATGTATGACATCATGTTTATAAATTGTGTATGCGGTCGTAAAATTAAAAAAAATCATAGAAAAATATATAAGACAAACTTAATTTAACTAAATTGTAAACGTACCTTCGAAATACTGTAAAGGAAAAAGGCTAGTCAAAATAAAGTATCGATTTGTCAAATGCATTACTATTTATATCTGACTATTAAATGCCTCCTATAAATGTTATCTATTTAATTTCTATATGAAAATATGCAAGGGTGTAATCGATGTAGCACATTAATGGAGACGCCACTCAATATAAATTCAGCAGAAGTACACATCTATCTCTGTATATAAAGTAAGAGAGAGACATTGAATAGTCTGACCATGTGGCCGCTATTCTGTATTCATAATGTCATCCAGAACGTTTTTATTTTTATTCTTATTCTTTCAAAATTATATAAATGAGTGCATACTATAAATAATTCAATTAAAAAACAATCGATTTGTTTGCCAAGAACTGCCCTTTCTTCTGTTGTGTACTGAAAACTAAACAAAGTTTTCAAGAAAAGCGTATATTTCCAAAATGTTCCCATCTGTGGAAAACATCGACACGGTATCGCTTTCGCTGTAAAGTACAACGTGGTCAACTTCAAGTCAAATGTAAACAAATATTTATCGAACAGCCCTCTACAGAAATCAAATATTGTTTCTTTTATTAAACCCTTTCAATCCTATAATAGTAGGGTTTATCATCCAACTGATATTAACATTGACGCTTACCATCGAATGGCTTTCACGTTCCAATGTTTCAGGTCATAAGTATAAACAATATTTATTTGAGATACGCTAATGGGCGATATGAACAAAATTATATTATTGCATTGTTCGTATTATTGTTTCCCAATAAGTAGTACAACCGTGTACTAATGTTTTGGCACTAGGAGAGTATGCAGACGCTGGATCATCACATCAGCAACCGTGATTCTGTTGCGTAAGTGACATGTACTAGTAGTTTTTTTCTCTGTACTTTTTTAATAATATAAAGTAACTAGTAATTACACCACGCTATCAATTTTTCTTTAGTAATACTTTAGTTTTTTTTCATAATGTTTTACCAATATTCACTAAATATACATAATTCGGACATCACCTCCGAACTTCGACCCCCTCTCTATCTCTCTCTCTCTCTCTCTCTCTCTCTCTTTCTCTCTCTTTCTCTATCATAGCTCAAATAAATGTTATATGATTATACGTCATAGGTCATTAATAAATTAATGTATTTCACACAGTACGTAGCTCTAATTGCGCTCTTTGACTTCTACTCGAATGTTCTTATGTGTAATTGCTTTCTGCTTATGTGGAACATTCTGTTTTGAACATTATTTGTATACACTCATTTCGAATATTGCTAAAGATAGACGCAATTGAAAATTCTGCAAATAGCGAATTGTCGAATTAAAAATAAAATTAGTGACATTCACTGAATTACACGTGTTACTATTTTCTTTATTCTCACTACGGGAATTAATGCCAGTGGAGCGAAGACAGGTCCTGTTGGTCAATAATGTCCCCTCTCTTGAAAAAAAAAGGAAACAAAAATACAAGTCAAGAAAACGAAAACAAACTGAAGGTAAATATTAATATACTCACCATTTGATATCGCAGAATTTTGAAGTAGCGATAGTCGTTATATTCTAGAATGTTAGAACCGGGGTCGAGAGTAAAATATCCATTCCTGTAAAATTAGATGAAAATATACAATTTACAGAAGCTGGTCAGTTATAATCCGTATAAATGGTAGATCAGTTCTCGCTCAACTTTTACAAATGCACTAGAAAAATGCGACGCGCTAGATCATAAACTAAGCTTGGATTAAATTGCTTGAAACAGAAATAGGTGAATTGACAAACCAAGCTAACTATATCAATAATAAATATACAATTTCATTTTCTCTCTGCTCGCTAGATCTCTTTCTCACTTTTGCTCTCCAATTTGTTTGCAGCTACGGCTGAAATGATATTACTACGCTGTTTATACTTTCAGTTGTGCATAATGAATTGTACAGACTTTTCTATTTTTTAAATTTGGCTAGAAAAAATAAAGACCGGTATTAAGAGCAAAAACAAGTCAAAGAGCAGATAGACCAAGAGAGAGAGAGAGAGAGAGCGAGAGGGAGTGTGGGAGAGATAAACATAACTTTGTAAGAGGTGGGTCACTGGATGAGTAGATTCAAAATTGCTGCTAATTAGAACATGTAAAATACAAGTTTTAAAACATAACTCGGAATTTATTTTGTATGATTCGAATATATAGAAAGAAATCCTTACGGAAAATAAATTTCTTAACTACGCTTCAGTAAAATAATAGATGTAAGTACGCGGCTTATAAACGTGCATGTAACATTGCAAAACATTGTATTTTGGTTGGCACATACAACACTTTTGTTTTATAAGTTTGAGTCTCAACACAGTTTCTGCTGTCAAATTCGCTAGAGTCATCCGAGTTCGAATCCAATGGGTAGTATGGTATTTACTTGAAAAATAAATAGCGTCAGCATGGAATTTCGCTTCAGGGTGAATAGCAACGCTTATATACCGTCATTGTGTAATAGCATCTACAAAGAGTGATATGCCCTTATGCTAATACAGAAAATCTACAATAGTGTAGTGAATAATGGCCAATCAACGATTCCCTTACAATCACTCTACTTTAGACTCAGATAACCACCCCCTCCCCAAATTCGCATTGCGGACCGAAGCCACACTTGATAACCTGGTCATCACCCCATCCCAGGTCAGAGACATAATAAAAACCTTGACATCTCCAAAGCTTGTGGGCCTGATATTATACCAGTAATAGTAATAAAGAAATGCTCTGTTGAACTGGCCCCTGTCCTCCCAAACTCTACAATAAATGCCTAGTTGAATCTTGCTTCCCCGATAGCTGGAAAATTGCCTCTGTGGTACCAGTCTACAAGAGTTCTGGGGATAGAACCGATCCTCACAACTATCGCCCAATCAGTGTCTTGCCGATCTTTGCTAAAATCTTTGAATTCTTAATCAATCTAGCGATAGTACGGGACTTAGATAATGCTAAACTTCTATCTGACCGCCAGTATGTATTTAGACAAGCACGATCTACTGCGAACATCCTAAAGGTCATCTCTGAACGCATGTATCATACACTTGACAAGGCAGGAGAAGCTAGGGCAGTAGCGCTTGATATATCCAAAGCCTTTGACAAGGTATGGCATAAAGGGCTTCTCCTGAAAATACGCTCATACGGTATTGATGGGAAATTACTTAATATAATTAGATTCTTCCTAGACAAAAAAAAATCCAGGTTGTCCTCGATGGCCATTCATCCAAGCAACATGACATAAATGCTGGTGTACCCCAGGGATCTATCCATTGGCCTTTGTTGGTCCTAATCTATATAAATGAGATCCCTGATGACATAGTGTCTGAGATTGGTTTATTTGCTGACGACACCACGCTTTACTCTCGCCATGTTGGCAAAACTGACGCGATCATATCTGAGGCAATGGCTGAATCTTTAGAAAATGACCCCCAGGCTGTAGTTGATTTGGGGCATAAGTGGTTGGTAACTTTTAATGCTGCTAAAACAAAGCTCCTTTTCTTCAATAACTACAAGGAACCTCTCCAACCACCGATTGTCATGGATTATAACACCCTACCTTAGAGTTCATCATTCTAACTCGTCGGCCTAACCTTCACAAATAACATGAATTGGAACAAACACATTGAAGACATGGCACAGGATTGCTTCAAAGAAGGTGGGCTCCCTCTACCGTGCTAGTAAACTCCTCACACCTGACATTATCCTGTATCTCTACAAAGCCACCATCCGCCCATGCATGGAGTATTGTTTTCACATCTGGGCTGGTGCACCATCTACTAGTCTCTCCCTTCTTTCCTCCTGCTGTTGGCCCCTGGAACTCCCTCCCTTCCCCTTGTTTCCCCGACAGTACTGACATGCAGAAGTTTAAAAGTAATGTAAACAGACATCTTGCTGCGCAGATCCCAATTTATGTTGACCCCCACCACCTTCTCTCCTCTTTTTTCTCAGTAGCCCCTTACGTCTACAGTGGCGGCCTGCCTTGTTTGGGGCGAACCATGTTAAAAAAGTTCCAATCAATGAATATATGATCTGTGTGTATGGTTGTACTTGTTGCTTATTTTGTCATCTCCGAATATTGATAAGTTTTTATTTGTTTATATGTAAATAGAGTGGCAACGTAATTTTAGTTTTATTTTGCTATTTTATGTTCAATGTCACCGAAATCATCATGTTTACAGAAGATAATGTCACTGTTACCAATCATTCTAAAATGAAGATATGACTGTTTCAAAATTTAAAAAACAAAAAACTTTAAAATATAATCGTTATTATTTAGAATATTCGGTCTATTGTTTTCATCTTCGATCTGATTCTCGCAACTTTGTGGATGTTGAAACTTCTTCAGATGACTCCAACCGAACCCAACATAAACCCGTGACGCAAACAGTTACGCACTCAGTTATCATTAAGTGGCAATCTTATGGTGGTTGAAGTTTCAATCCTTAGTACAGGTGATACTAAAAATATAATTAATATGTACTTACTACTTTTACTCAGTAATTTCTAGGAAAACCAAAAAAAATCTAAGCAGTGGATGAAATTCGGTCCGGTTCAAAATTAAATACTGATTCAAGACTTCGACTAGAACCTACTAGAGTAGATGGGGGGTTATATTGTCAGAATAAAATCCAAGACGAGAATAACTGTTCAAATAATCATAATAATACAATTGTTCTCATCGTCATGTAGAAAATATAAAATAAAATGTCATCTACTTTTCGAAAAATCTGAAATGTCTACTTGTTAAACGTTTAGATATTTCGTTTACATATTTATTCTATCATAAAAAGTTTTTACTTGTTACATATTTTTAAAGTGCAAGTGCAGTTTACCCCCTATCAATAAAATGTATTCTGGAGTAGTTGTATTGATGAGCATTATGTAGTTATTTTACTTTTTGTTCACTTGATTATTGTAAGACATACTGTTACACTCAATATACAACGCCTTATGTGTGTTATACTACGAGTACCCTATCCCGTAAGCAAAACTTATATTCCACACAAAATAATAGTAAAACTATTCGAAATTCTTTTTAATTATATAACTAGTCTGACAAACAAACCGTCGATTTCAAAAATAGTTCAGTTTATGGTTCCATTATCATAATTAACTGTAAATTACTATCAAAAGCCTGGAAGTTTGTTCTTCCCGTGTTTTATTGGAGTTGGGTCGCGCGATCTCATTTGAGGATTCAAAGTTGAATAACTGAAATAAATGTTGTAGAAAGGCAGTCTCAGCTGCTGCCCTAACCGGTTGTTAATCAAAACCAGAGTAACTTATGATAAAGTTCTGAACAGAGAAAATATAGCATGACTCATAGCATTACTCGTGCAATTTAAATGTCACCAAATATGTCCGGACAATGGAATCTATCGTTTGCCCGTACTCACATGGCCTGTCTAGTCATTTGCAAGTCAATCAGGAAAGAGAAAACACAATTGCTTCATCTCTCGCTATCTAAATGAAAAATAACGTTTAATTATCTTCCCATCCTTTTCTACTATTAAATATAAAACCACATAAGTTGTCCCTGTCCGTGTCATAGTATATTATATTAGCTATGCGCGTATGTTTGTTGAAATTTATTAAAGCGCAGAATATCAGAGGAAACAGAAATAATAAAAGACAAAATGTAATAATTGTACATCGATTCTAATTAATTAATTGACATGTAAGATGCAGCACAAAGTCATAAATCTATCTAGAACACGATAAGTTATGCGTATTTAATTTCTACTACGCTTTAATCTCGTGTGTTTAAAATATGTATACATATATATATATATATATATATATATATATATATGTGTGTGTGTTTGTGTGGATGTGTGTGGGTGTATGTGTGTGTAAGAGAGAAAGCCTACGAGTAGTGTTATTACTGACTACTCCTTCTTCGCAAATAAAATAATAAATAGAAGAATATAGAAAAATAGCGAAAACCAATAGAATACTCATTGGTAAGTAAATCGGAAAATCTACATAATTGAAACATTTTCACG
The DNA here is from genome assembly GCA_963556195.1 of Sepiola atlantica. Classification (NCBI taxonomy): domain Eukaryota; kingdom Metazoa; phylum Mollusca; class Cephalopoda; order Sepiida; family Sepiolidae; genus Sepiola; species Sepiola atlantica. The sequence goes on along the minus strand of OY744517.1, from coordinate 60,737,822 downwards.
AAGCACACGTGCCAGTAAAATATTTTATTTCTCCCTGGAGATGGCAAATCTAACCAGACCACCGAAGTTACATAGAAAATACCCTGCAAAGAAATAACTAATATTAAGAATAATGTTACTATTTACGATAAATGCAAACATTTTAGACAACAGAGGTGAAACGAACAGCAAAGGCTTCGATCGAGCAAAAAGCAGAATTGAACATTTTCCCGCGCGTTTGTCGATTTTCTAAGTACTACCTTTACGAATATCCGATGCCGTGGCTTCTCCTAATTATACGTATTGTTAGAGAATCGCATTGGTTTCGGCTCTTTTAGCACTGATCTACCCACATTCGAAAACTAATAGTGTTTAATGGCAAGTTAAATGCCAATAAAAACCATAGAAGTCATATAAATGCTACAATAAAACAGAACCAAAAAAGCATAAAATGAATCAAACTGATAAATATACTTGATGAGATTCCAATTATGACCACATTATCGGATTTAATTCAATTTCCTTTTTTGATAGGCGATGCACTCTATTTAGATGTTGCTATTCAAAAGACTTACGTTAAATCGCTGGAAAAGAAAACACAGCCATACTTACGCATGCATAATACTATCTCCGGTAAGACCGGTGTTTTTGGTAAACTATAATACCCAACGACACACGTGAATAACATACGTTTTCCATATTTTTTTATTATATATAAAGTGAAGTTAGTGTGTCTTACATTTTAATCCCTTTGAATTAGTAAATAAACAAGTGCATACAATCTTATGTTTTATCATTTGTTATCGACATCTATTGTTTCGTGTTTTGTAAAGGAAAACAATCCGATCGTGTTTAATATTTAGATACTTAGTCCGCGTATTTGTTAATGCTTTCATCACAAATGAGGTTGACTTAGTTATAGTGGATACACCACTGTCAAAAACAAGTCCACTTACTTCTACAAGCATAACCAGCTTCCAATATTGCGTTAGCTGCACCGCTTGTCAATATTACGGATGCTCAGTTCGTCAAACTTTCTTACCACACGGTGTATTCATTATATTAAAACAAACGGCAAATATTGTTTAGTCATACGTTAATATTATTTGATTTATGCAAATTAAGCGCACATAAAAAACAACATGAGATAAATTAGTGCAACAGTTTATGTTCGTGATACACTTCCGCCAACCCTAACTTACGAGTTTACATCATTGTAATCGAACCTCATAGCAATATCTGATTTCTACTTTATTTGTACCATTCTTTATTTAATGATATTTCACTACACACTTTTATAATTATGTAAAGGTACCCCACTCTTATCCTGCGTCATGGCATCAGATATAACATACGACCCAACACGTCTCTCTGACACCGTGAGTATCTTGTCGGCCACTTACGCACAGGTGTTGGATATCCTGGTCGCTGTTTCAAGTATAACAGATACTCAACTCGGTTCTGTGTCACGGAACCACTTATAACATGGTACTCCACTCGTGTCTCTATCTCTGTGCTCACGCCACTAGTTATCTACACAAAGATCTTGCCAGATCGTGAACACTCTTACTGATCGTCGTAGTGACAATAAAAAATATGTCGATCGAAATTCCCCACTGTCGGGATGATAATGATGATAACTTCGTTGATTCTGTGAAGGCGAAGGTGATTCAAGCAGAAATAATAAACAACAGAAATGATGCAACAACATCGGCGAGGTCTTTTTGTATGAAATAGTAATTATTAACGAATATAAAATAATTATTTTAACTTTGAAGTAAAACCTATCTTTTTATAATGTATTTGGCGTTCAACTATTTCGTCGTCTCTCTGTGCGTGTGTGAATTCATTTACGATTGCAAGTTATCAATTAAGTCATTAATCTATGTTTAAAGAAAACGATGGGTAGATTACTCCAGCTAACGCGCTCTGTCATCCGAACGAGAGGCCGAACGCCCGACCTTTCTCGTTCGGTGGTCGCCCAAGTTTGATCTGTCTTCTCGTTCTAACTCAAAGTCCTTTCTCTTACCGAAAGGGTGTATGGTCACAACCTTTCTTTTTCCAACCTATATATCTATATCCTTCTTTCTCTCTCAATGGATTGGGAGGGGCGTACCTCTCTAAACGATACAGTTAAGTGGGATATCTCTTTTAGATTTTATCGCCATTATAAAAAACAATTGATCTCTCTCTCTCCCGCTGTGGAGCAGACCTCTGCTCTAATTAATGACGACAGCTTAGATGGCTATCTCTGACCATCAGCTTAGCCCGCCCCTCTAGTATAATACTGACACACCTAACCGTATGTTTTTCGTTGGTGATAAAAAATGTTGCCCAAACATTGTCCATCTGTTTAAACTCGGCTTTGTGTAAGATTTAAATGCAATTGACAATTTTACATGACTTTTCCTAGACAACCCAGACATATCGTCGCCGGCTCTGGCCGATGTTTGGATAGTCGATTCGTGTTGAATATATGTACTAGTCTTATATCTCAACTTCGTTTCTACGTAGGGTCTAGCATCATCACTAAGATTCATACTAGTGCGCCACTAGTGTACCCGCCCCTCGTCGGTCCTGATTACTCTGACACATCCACCCCTCCTTTTGTTGTGTCATTTACTTGTAATTTACATCTCCCAGACCATCAACCTTCCCCGTACACACAGAGAGAACAGCGCATAACACAATCAAACAACAATAATAAAAAAAAACTGTAACTAAAAATAGAACAAAAAGTTTTCTTTTTCTGTTTTTTTTTGTCCGTCTTTTTTTCTTCTTTTTCTCTTTACAGTCTATTAAAACATCAGGACTACGTGTGTATATGTGTGTGTGTGTGTATGCATTTTGTAGTACTTGTGTTGGAAGGGGGTAGGTGACAACAATTAATTATTTAGGCATGCAATTAAAAGTTTGTTCCTAGAAAATGAGGGCTCTCAACGCCCTTAAAAATTACGCCCCCAATCACCTTCTCAACTCTCTACTTCTTCACTGGTCATCCACCTGGATCTTAAACAAGGGCAGCGATTCCTACCCCCGCTTGTGATATGGGTGCAGTGTACTCAAGGCTAACCCTTCTTCGCTCATGTACTCGGTTGTCAGTGTATTCGCGCCGTCAAATTTCTCTCTACGTCTTTCTCGCGCCCTTTTTCTGTTCTGCAAAAGCTAACCCTATCATTTAGGTGTACAATTATCACAACCATCGGCCAAGCCACTATCTAGGTTCTACCTTTTAACGTGAATTTTCCCTTCCTGTCGGGCTTAATCGAACCTTCAATCTTTTTTAAAGCTAATAACTTGTTTCCTTCTGATTATGCAACACATCTTAACACATCATAATACTTTCATAACTGTTCGGTGGGGTCGACCGGTGATCTCAAACGATCGGGTAATTCGGCCTGTATCTGTTACAACGTCTCTCTTAACTTGCCGAGGTTATTATATTCGGCGACAAGTGCCTCAGCGATAGTTATCCAACTGTGCACCGTGTGTACTCACTCGGCAATGTCAACAACTTAAATTCTCTTGATACGGACCTGTCTGGTTCGCATACTTTCACTATTATTGCGTCGGCCACCATCGGCCATTCTTTCCTTCGTTCCCTTCCCTGGGAAAACAATTCTCTCGGACTAGCACCTTCCTTGCTCACTTCGGCTCGGTGACATTCGATATCGATATACCTTCTTTGGTTGGATGCGACAGCAACCCTTTTGGTTCTTCCTTATCACTTAAAATGTTTTTATGATCATTCTCTCATCGCTTCTCGACACTGTCCCTAATGACACATTGAATGCCGCTCCCAGCATCGGGGGGGGGGGGGCACCGATTTCTTCTGCTTCGTATGTATCAACACTATCTTTCTTAGATAGGATCTTATATCCTTCCCTTCGGTTATCACTACTTCTGTGCCC
>OY744517.1:60696432-60723932 GCA_963556195.1 Sepiola atlantica | reverse complement strand
AAGTACACCATTTGAACGAAATGCTTCTGTAACTGTTAGGTCACTGTTACAGAAAGTCAACCCATGCTATATGCAGCGGACAACATTTACCATGATATACAAACCTTTTTTATGGATATAGCACTTTTTTCGTATGGTTATGGTTTCCATATTAACACCAGGCAAATTTGTAACGCATGTGATCAACCAGCATGACGTAACGACTAATGAGATCCTTAGACCTGAACAAGTAACAATTCATTACCATTATCAAAAAGATAATATATATCATTTTAGTGAACTTACCCATCTAAATCCCTGTGATCATTTTCCTAAATCCCTATATTTACTTGATATTCTGATGACAGTTTCCCCGGTACTGCAATGACCATGTTCACGGTTGTTAGAATTCATGCAAATGGTATGCAAAGAAAATTATCCGGAAATGGCAACTGTTGTGATTTTATCTTTCATTGACTTATATCCATTAAATATGTCATGTACCTATTCTACATTGATATTGCTGGTTTAACAAGTAAAATTATTACACACTTCGTGTTATATCACTGTATTAGAAAGTTCAAATTATAGTTTATAAGGCATCCAGTAACCGTCTGAAATCTATAGTGCTGCGAATTGGAGGATTACACATGAAGATGAGTTTTCGTGGGTGCATAGGCAATCTAATGGAAAAAGCAGGATTGTCAGAAGTTCTGGAAAAGACATATGATCACAACTCAGTGTCAAACATGCTTAGTGGAAAAGTATAAATAAAGTATTTCTTAATAGATAGTGCACTTGATATATTACTTATTTGCAGACACATTAAAACTCACTATGCTAAATTCTTCTGTACCTGACACTCAAACTCAAAGTGAAGAAGAAGCTTCACACATCAACAGAGAAATTTTATATAATTCAAGTGAGAGTTACTAAGTTAGCAGAAAGCTGAATAATGTCAATAAAGAAATATTCATTAAGTCATTGCTAATCCAAATACGATGGTATATGAAAAAGCTATGATAGCAGCTATGACTATCTATGAAGAGTTGGAACAGTAAACAAAGACAAATCTGACTAATCGTACTTGCTACTTGTGGTTGCAATATATGAAAATGCTAGAATTTCGCTTCATTTTCTCTGGACTGAAAGAACATTTAATTGAGATTCAATTTTGCTTCATTGTATTACATGATAGCATTCTTTGTTACTGCAGGTCGCAATTTATATACGAAGAGAATATTGTATAGCTTCACCAAATTGCTACCTTATGAAAAGACTATCTTGATTTGTATTCTGCTTTTAAAAATATTTTACATGTTGTTTGCCATTGGGATACTGGGAAAGTCATTCCACCGATCTTATCGTTTACGTGAAGTATCAAATCCACTAAAATAAAAAAAGTAAACAGCACACAGACGTTACTGACAGCCAACAAAAGAGAGACTGCACGATTACAAAAGAGCATATCAGCTCTTTGAAAACCAGAAATTTCCTTCAGTTGAGCTGATGTCACTGAAAATCATTATCTCAGTAAATGTAGATCTAAAAGAAAAGGTTGGCTATGCGAGTCTTTAATCCATAGAAGCAATGAGGTGTTTAATTATTTATACAAGTGAGAAGAAAACAAACACTTACTCCTGAATCAAGAACAGATGTTATTATATACAAATAAAGTAGTGCACATTAATCTACAAGCACTGTTTTCACACCTAACATTCGTTGCAACAAAAGAAAACTTTAATATAAATGACCTCTTTAACTATGAACTGTGGCGTTTAACAACGTCTACGTTTGATTCCATCGCTTTTCCCAGCTCTGCAAGCAAAGCAATTATAGGAAGTGCCCTATGGAACCAGCTTTGATGCCAAGAATGCAAATTCCCCACTGGTAGACACTTTGTTCTGGCTGGAGGGGCATAACTATGTCGGATCATTGCGCATCATGGTCTTACATTTAGATAAATATATTGTGTATATTTTAAATACGCACTGTGCAATTGTGTTATTATATTTCATAGTTACAATGTACACCCCTCAGTAAAATACACATTTTATCTGGGAAGAAGAGTAAATACTGTATCTGTACACTGTGACTTAATCATGGTTCAAGCAATGGAAAAAGGATATTTTCTTGGCAAATACATCTAATTAACAGACTTATCTTCTCTGTATGTTTTGAACGCGCAGGGTGGCGGTGTATCCACGCCAATGGTGATGATGTCTTATTATTAAAACTGCTATTACAATATACACTGTTCGAAATATGATTTTAGACCCAGCATATGCTTACATTGAACATGTTTTCATGCCTTACTTTGATGCACCGCTACTTCATGATTTTCGAATTAGGCAAGCAGTTGCTATTAAAATAAGAAAAAGACTTACAAAATTGTGCTGAGGCTTTCTGTCAGTGTAAGGAATCAAGAGAAAGCATGATTGTATTTAAATAAACTAACAGCTAAATAAACGACGATTCAAGTATGACCTCTTTGTGTGTGTATGGGGGATTTTTTTAATATATTCATTATCATTTGTTAATTCAAGCATAATGATGTAGAAGCATATCTAATAAAATAATTCCATTAAATATCTTAAGAATTTCATAACGGGATAATATTCTTTGAATGCATACGATAAAACGGTGTATTTTAACGAGACAAATGTCTCAAAACTTAAGATTTACACAAAAATACATTTTATATAGGTAAATTGTGGGTGTGAGATTAAAGAAGCATTCTATATACATCATTTTATATCCTAATTTTTACCTATATATTAAAAATGCTCTCTTGATGCGATTAGTAGCATACATTATGTTCATTGAAAAATACAGGGCATCTGTTGATAAAGAATGTCAAATTTTCATATTTCGAATCGGTAGATGTTTTAGGACATTTAGTATCTTAAAATAGAAACATTATAGAAATGTATTTAGCAAAAAAACTTCGTGTGACAATTAGTTTGAACTCTTTACAAAATTGAGGCTTATTTGACTCGATTAATTCGGTGTAATCCGATGTAAGCTAAAATATCAACAATGTTAGAGACTCTAGCCAGGTTCAAGAGATCAGATAACCTGTCACCGAAATTTGTTGAAACACTGACGGCGTCTGTGTTTCTATTCCTTTTCGGCCTCTCTTTCTCCACGACAAGCGAAAAATAGTCGGCTCTTTAAATCTGAATGAGGAATCCGTGTGCCTTACATGCTCGCCAACTCAGCCGAATCTTCGAATTTTAAATAAGTTCTTCGGCAAAAATAAATTATATTTTTATATTTTAAAATAAAATAGTTTGTTATATTATTTATGGAAGGTATTTTTGAAGCACGATGGTCCCAAGTCAGCCACCAAGCAAGTCCCACTAGCAGACGACCGTGGCCATCGTCAAACGATGATTGCCTACTGGCGATAACAAGACAATACATTGCACATACGTGCACACGTTGTCACACATCGTCCCGCTGTCACATCTCGTCGACAAAAGTCCGGCAAAGATCGCCCAACCGTCCAAGCGACTAAAATTGATAGCGTCTGAAGATCCACCCCATCAAACAGTCGGATCCCAGTGATCGGACAACATTAGTTCAACGACCAAACCATTGGATCACATATGTATGTGTATATATGTGTATATGTATGTATATATGTATGTGTGTATATATGGTTTATATATGCATGTGTGTATTTATGGGTTTATGTATATATATACATATATATATATATGTATGTGTATATATACATATATATATTTTTTAGATACATATATATATACATATATACACATATATATATACATATATATACACATATATATATATATACATGTATATACACATATATATACACATATATATACATATATATATACATATATATATACATATATATATATACATATATATATACATATATATATATATATACATACATGCATATGTGTGTAGGGATGTGTTATGTGTGGTATATGTATAGATACATATTTCCAATTCAATTGTAGATGTCATATTGTTAACCTTTACTCTAGCAAAATTATACGTAAACAGCAATCTTATCTCTCTATATCAAATTAATTATATACTACAAACCATTTTTTCTCAATTCTGAAACTTGACCTAATCAACGCAACCCTACAGTAAAATAGCCAATGTATTTTCAGATCCGGCTTAATAATACATAACACTACTAATATGTTTCTTCTAGTTCGGGAAATTTTGAGTGGTTCTTAAATATATTCAAACTATTTAAAGGGATTTTAATAAAACAAATATATTCACATAAAACTAAATATCACTCCAGAGTCAAGAACACTGCTTATTAAGAGTAAATCATCCTTCGAATCTCGGCAGTCGTGCAATTTGAGTTGGCTTCGACGTGTACTTTAATCATTGGTAATATTCTGTTGAGGTGTTTAGGCCTCGATTTTTAATATCTGATGTGTGCATAGTTATCACTTCATTATCATTACTTCAGATCACTGTTGACCCAAATTGATGATACCTGTCTGTGTCTGGATCTTGCCTAAAAAATATATATATTTATTATTCATAAAAATACAGTATTTAATCAAAATTAAGCATTCACACAAGTTGATTATGCTCATACTCAATTTGCTAATCTGTTAGTCACTAATTGGAGTTGTATTTTCCTGAGCAAAATATTACGAAAAAGGGAAGTTTATATATTAGGGGAGACGCTTAGAGATAATAAAATAAAAACACGATATATTGACATTTGCCTATGCAATCAGCAATGATCACCGGCGATTCATGGCACAATGGGAAGATATATGCTTTTGTTTAACTCGTACTCAAAAACGACCTTATTAATTGTATTTGTTTCTTCACTTTATTATCTCTCAGCGTCACTCCTGAAATATAAACTCCCCTTTTTGTAATATTTAACTCAGAGAATAACAAATCCAATTGGTACTAGAAGGATGAATTACAGAACTTCTGGGTGGGCGGAGATATCTCAATTCGTATCATACCCTATTCTTCTCTGACTCACTGTACAAAAACCTACTAGCGCTCGGTACATGAGTATTGATTTACTCCTCTCCAGGAGTTAGGCACAAAGCCAGTTTTTTTATCTTACTCCCACAAGTAAGATGTGACCCAAGGTCGGGTCGGGAAAGTGGGGTTTAAAAATTGCCTGGGCAGCCCCGTCGGCATTCCCGGTAGGGGGGGGGGCTCAGGCAGTAAGCAATAAACTTACTCCTCCCCAAAGAGGGGAGGCGAAGCCTGGGAGGGTGGACCTCCTAGAACTGCATAGGACAGACCCATAGACCGGCGTAAATCAAGTCCTGAAGGCCAAGACAATGCCAGTCTAATTGGTGCAGTATCCATCGGAACAGATACTACACTTTGATCTTAGCCAAAAGGCCAAAGTCTCGGTACATGAGTAAACTCGAATCAATTATTTACATATGTGGTTGACACAGTGCTCCTAAAAAGAATAATATACAAACTAATCCTATACAAAGTATACATTCTTAGCACTGTTAAATATGTGAAGCTACAAAACATTTGAAGCATAACATAGCGATTGTCAAGAACTTCCAACAGTAAAAATGAGGTGGAAAAAAACAAATAGTCAATACATAAAAGTGTACAAATGCAATAACAGTAAAGTTTCTTCTAACCTGGATAATCTTGTTTACTTTTAAAGAATTTTAAAGCGAGTTTATGTATATTTAATGTATTCTTTAATACAATGTTGTCAGCCTTATATTTTGTTCTAGGCCCCCGTCGTTTTTCCGGAAAAAATGAAGTTTCACTGGTGAGTATTTCTTTCTTTTTTTTTGGTGAACCAAAAAATACATATACTACAAATAACTGTTCCAATAGTTTACCCTAATTGAAAAGAGAATATGAAAAAAAAATAAGTTACAGACTTCGAAGGTTTACTGAGGCGTCCATTTTCTGATTCTGTAAGATCTTATTTTAAGTAAAAACTAAATGTAAATGAAACGCTTTAAATATTTTAAAATACGAAAAAATGGTCGACGTTGGAAGAACAGTTAATTTTATTGCCTCTGGAAACGGTTATTGGTTGACTATTTGTTTTTCGCATTTTTTTTTTTCTGTTAGAAATCTTTGAAACTCGCCCGTAACATATTACAATAAATGAATGTATTCGCTTAGATATTATTCAATAAAAGAAAAAACAACATATACAACCACACCATCATATGATTGTGTCTCGCTTAAACTATAACACCCATCACTTCCTCATCTTCAGAACTGCAAATAAATAAACACGTTAGCGCGTTATAATAAAAAGTAATTCTGTTAAAGTGAACGGACTCTATTCCTTCTGCACTGTTTAGTTACTATTACGTTTACAACTAACACATCTGTAACATCTCTTTATGTCGACAGGTTATGTGCTATACAAAGGAATACATACTCATATACGTGTATGTATTTATCGCAGATGCCACATATGATGGGAACTAGTCATTTAATTTATATATGTATTTTCACAGTGACTAGAGGAGATCTTATATTTTATTTAATTTTCTTATCTGAATTGTTCACTTCTTTTTGTATTTCATAATGTATTTAATATATTTTAGAATTTTCATTTTAATTCAAAATGAATCATAGGAAAACCTTACAAATATAATCAAATTATGGATACTCCGAACAATGAAACCTCAGTAATATAATAAAGTCAGACACGGGGAGAGGAAATTAAGATAGCAGCTTTTTCTATGAATGTCTCGATCGAAAAATAGCAATAATATCAGACCTAGACAAATGGTTCTGCTTGTTTTCCCGTGACGATCGATATATTTCAACTTTAGTAATGCCAAAGAACAATACTTCTTGGTAGCAAATAATTTATGGACTTACTTGAACACATTTTGCCGCTTTACTCACACCTAGTGGTTTACAACTCCTTAGAAACTTATTGTTGACAAATGGACAAATAATTATTGCTTATTTTATATATTTTCGATTCTCAAATAATGTTATTTTTGTGTCAAAATCTAATCGACGTGATAACACCATTTTCTGGCGATTATTTGTACGAAAAGTTTGAATGGAAAATGTACCTTAATTCTAGTCCAAAAATAGGTAAAGCTGTAAGAAAAATCATGTTTTTTATATATAGAACTTCTAATATATGGAGTTTTTGTTTGTTAGTACTAATTTCTAAGATGTTTGTATTCTCTACTAAGAGTTTTCTGAATTGCGATCGGGGGCAAGGGGTGGTTGTTAGTTAAGTGTTGGGCTATGGCGCTAGTGTCAGACAACTGCATCGTCAACCTCCGTGAAAGAAAGAGAAGATATTGCCCAGATATTCATATATATATATATATATATATATATATATATATATATATATATATATATATATATATATATATATATATATATATAATTAAGAGATAGTTTACTTTATATTCTAATAATTAGGCGTTTTATTTTCAATCTTTATTTTTTCTAATTTTCTAAAGCAGTAACACTCCCGTGAGATGATTTTTTACGACTCGTTATCCATTTTTGATTCACTGATAGTCCTTAACATGGTTATTTAATTCTATCATTAATTTATAAAACGTTAAATTCACTCGGGGGTAATTTTAATTTCTTACAAATACTTCATTTAACTTGAAAAGTAATATTTATCTCATTTGAATGCTAAGCTAAGTGCAGAGCTTATCTCTTTTTTAATTTTATAATTTAGGAGGCAGTTAGATATATTAAGCCAACCATTCAAGCAACGTTTATACTGTTATACTACGGACTTTTGGTGAAATAAGTTTAGTATTTATTTATACACTATTTAAATTAACTCTAAGATACATTTATAAGTTAGATTTAATTGCCTAACCTCACTGCATATAAGTTGCAAATACCTATTTATCTCAGTTGAATGCACAACTAAGTGAAGAGCTAATCTCTTTTAAAATTCACCAGTTTAGGAGACACTTTGACATATATAGCCAACCATTGGAGCAGTGTTAATCAGGTTAGATTACGGGGGTTTAATGAATCGTGTTAGTATTAATTTATAAACCGTTTAAATTTACTCTAAATGAAATTTAATTGCTCAGCCTACTTTATTAAAGTCATAATTATCTATCTCAATGCGAAAACGTGAAGCAGAGCTTATTCTTTTTAAACGCAAAGTTTGTGCGCACAGTTTTAGGATTCCATTTTTCTCAATGTGTTTGAGTCCGCTATTTTAATAAATGTATTAATGATTGTTTAAAGCTAGACTAATTGGAATCATGGATTGTTATCCGGTTACCGATTATATATTCATTAGAAGTTGCTTAGGATTTGATAGAGTGTTTATTCAATAAATTATCTTTATTTTATTGTTACCCGAACGTATAGGTGCTTACGTTTTAGCCTCTTCACTTATCTTTTGTTTCTAACCCCATTATTATGCATTCGTGGAGTTGGTTGAGGTAGTGTATTATTACACTTCATGTTGCAGATTTATAAATTTAAAATCTGCGCTGGCTAACCCCTTCTGCTAGGTTAATAGACCCCCAGGGCAGTAAAACCAGGAAAGGGAGTTGTTCCTCCACTACCTTATGTACGCTAGAGTTCCTATTTATCTATCCTTACATTTCTGAATAAGTGATATATCGAGTGGTTATAAGAGAAAGGTGTAAAAATGAAGTAATATAAGGAAGGTAAACTCAATCACAGACACCCATACTACCTTCCTACATAAATTGCATGTATAAATCTATCATAGAATGAATTAATTTTAATATTTTATATTCATGTATATTTAGCATTTATTAGGCGATATATTTGTAATGTTAACTGATTATTAGTTCTCACTTCTTTCCTTAAATTATCTCAGGTGTTGACTTAACCTAATTTCGCTTATTAGTGTAGTTATACTTCGATTGTTGTCTTCCTGATGTTTGTATGATCTGGCTATCTTACAATTCTCCTATATATAGGATTGGTGTAAACTATGGCACGTCCGATTTTTCCTTATGCTTTTCTAAATAGTTAATTGTTTTATCAGAAAGTATTACTTTCAATTATATATTATTCGGTTTACGTTTATATTGCTTACATATTTCTTGAATAATCCTATACCTTATCTATTTTCATATTGACACTTATGAAGGGTTAATACCGTCGGTGTCTACATAGTTATGCGACTGGAAATAATATATGCGGTTCTATACATACCTTTTTAGAACCACTGCCTGTATTTTGTTTAATACATTGTCCGTAGACATAAATATATTATAGGATAAAAAAATCCAGAGGTTACATATCTAGCTGTGTACGGTTTGTATTTCTCTGCTCTACCTAATACAGACCAGTTTAAGATATACTGAATATATTTACTATTTAGTTCTTTTTCATGTTTAGCTAAAATTGTAGGGGCATTTTAGTAATTGCACTAGGTTCTTTAAAAGAGTGTATGTTGTTTCTAAACCCCTCCTTAAAAGTACATTCCGTCGGCTAAATGTATGTTTTAATTCTGTTTCCTTCTATAACATTACATTTACTATATCTGAAGTTTAACAACTCCCCTCTAAAGGACATAATTAACATTTGTACAATTACATTGGGATGTATTATTCTGGTTCTAGATTGTACTACAGTCTAAGTTTCTATTCTTGTTTATTCTGTTATTTTTTGAACTTACTATAGGTGATGTGAAATTTATCGATGTTGAAAAAGATAGGCTGCTATCCCTAGGAATATTCCACTCTATAAATTGTTCGAACTGTTTGGGTGTGTTAGTGAGAATTTTTAGGCTATAAAAAGTGTTGAACCAAATTGACTTTCTACGTTTGTTTTTCTCTCTAGTTCTATATTCTAATGATGGTAGGTCTGTTGATCCATGGGGTTAAGTGTAGTATTTGGTGCAGTCGCTCGCGTATTACGATACTTTCTCTATTTTTGTTTGATCTAGAACCACCGATGTGAGTAGATATTATGGAGTGGGTGTTCATATTTGTATTATAATCCACAGTATTATTCATCAAGCTCCCTTTCAGATTGCGTATATTCTCAGTATATTCAGACCTGGCTAGCGATTCATTATAATATTGATTCTTATCGAATAGGGGCTCGTTTTATGACAGTTTAGATATTCTCTTAAACTACTGGTGATTATGGATGTCTTAATAAATCTGGGAGGGGTTAAGTTAAAATCTACATGATACAACGTATGCTTCGGGTTATGATATCGTTCATATGTTATATTGTTTAGTTTTAGGATGATATCTAGAAAGTTAACAATTTAATGGTTTATGTCTATCGTTACCGTATGGTCCACATTTCTAAAAAAAAGTTGTGTATATCCTTCTAGGTATTCGTTTATATCCTATTGCCATAGCTAACGGAGAATAGTGCATCCTCTTTGGATAACCCTCCCTGTATATGTTGAATATATATATTGAGATCCATCAGAATGTAAACGGATACCAAATATGTTACATGCGCAGAGTCCGCTCTCCATAGTTATGTCAAAATTATGTTCCTAACTTCTAATGTCCATAGTTTGTTATCGTATTGAATTCGAGTTCTTCTAGCTAATTTATAATGTATATTTCTAAGGTTGTGATCATTATCATGAAGTTAGGGGAGATTGAGGGGTAGCATGTGTCTATGTCAAACATAATGAGCCCCACAATAATTCCTTGATGACTTTATCCGACAATGACCACAAACTGTAAGTAATCTGATATTTGATGGAAGTTATGATTCTATCTAATATCCTTTTGCTTATTATACTTGTGCCCGATATACAAGGTGAGATTAATCTCGATATTAGGGTTATTATTCTAACCCTCCTTGTGATTCATCAACGATAATCAAGAGCTTTTAGGAGTATATATCTATGTTATTCTCTATATGGATTTTAAAGAATTTTCTAAACCTGCTAGCTGCTAGCATTGAGGTCTCATATGAGAGCTATTTTGTTGATTCTTTCATAATCAGATCATTGTAAGTTTCGAAACGTATGCTATACATGTTCATAGTTTTTCAGCTGGTACTATTACATTAGGGTAAGTTTTATTTCTTTAAAGTTTGATTTATCTTGCTAATTGTAAGGTTAGAATATTGGGACCTCTTTTAAAACGTCAACTTACCAATCATGTTTACCATTTCCGGTGTGTTCTCCAGGTGAAGCTAAGCCGATAATAGTATAATATTTCTGGTAGGCTCACTCCCAGTGCAACGAGTTGTAAAAATACATCTGACGGGAATGTTATTGTGTTTATTAGATGTGATGAACTACAGATTGAAAAAAAACATGATCATTAGAATGTAAAATGAATGTGTCTATTTGATATGTGCTATGATGTTACTGGTTATCAATCATCGAGCTGAATCTTTTTGGAATGGGTATAATACTTAAAATATACCGATAGTATATATATATATATATATATATATATATATATATATATATATATATATATATATATATATGATATCGTTATTATTATATATATATATCATATAGTAATATATATATATATATATATATATATATATATATATATATCTTTTATATGGTAATATGTATATATATATATACATATATATCTTTTATATAGTAATATGTATATAAGTATTACATAGTAATATGTTGATAGTTTTGCAACATAGACTTTTCAGCCACGAGTAGTTATTCTTCAGTCGAGACAAAAAGATGAACGATGCATCACTAATGATCGAATCTTACCGACGGAGGCCTACTATATATATATATATATATATATATATATATATATATATGTATATCATATTGTAATATACATATATCATACAGTTATATATATATATATATATATATATATATATATATATATATATATATATATATATATATATATACATATTATAGTAATACACCTATACCTTATGGTAATATACGTATATCATAGAGTAGTATATATATATATATCATATGGTAATATACATATATCATACAGTAGTATATCTATCTCTCTCTCTCTCTCTCTATATATATATATATATATATATATATATATTATAGATGAATATATATCATTTAGTTATATATAAAAGGCATATTAATTAATAAATATCATATAGAAATGTAAATATGTATATAAATATATTACTATATTATATATAATATAGTAATACATGTGTTTCCTTTTGTCAATTAATGAAAATATAGACTTGCATGTTCAATATTTGCAGCAAAAATTAATATATTAACGTATACCCCGTTAAGATAATCAAAGTTGCCATCCATATCATTTTATTCTCGTTTGCCAAGGTCTTGTCATTTCAAAAGAGTTAGCTTACGCAGGAAATATTTTAATAGAACATCACAGAAAATATAAGAACCATCGAAACTGGCCACAAAGACTTTTAGACAATATCCAATGAAAAACTTTTCTGTCGCTCTGAAGTAAAAACAACTGACAACTTGTTGTAGGTTAATGTTATGCTATGCCTAACGATGCTGAGAGAAATGAAGACATGAATAGATAATCAACCCAGAGGAACCAACTATTACCCCAAATGTCAATGTGCATGTCACTCTGAAAAAAGTCCAATTTGTCACCTTCGTTCTCATGAATAAATGAGGAAACCGCAACCTGTCAACATTGACAAGCTATATATGTATATATATATATATATATATATATATATATATATATATATACATACATACATATATATATATATATATATGTATATATGTATGTGTATATATATATATATATATATGTATATATATATATGTGTATATATATATGTATATATATATATATATATATATATATATATATATATATATATATATATATGCGTGTGTGTGTGCGGTTGTGTGTGTGTTCCCTTTAGAAATAAAGTTTAACGGATCTGCATACAGTTCTTAAGTAAAATTCTCACGGAAAAACAATGCAAGTTGTCTATAATTTTTAAATGCATTCCTAAGTAAGATGTCCAATTTTGATAGAATTTAAATTATATGTATCACATTTTTTATGAAACATTTTAGTTAGTGCTATAAAACATTTAGATTACTTTTGTTATCATATTATAAAATTATCTGGAGAATACACTAAAAGTTGTTCCGAATCTATATATCGTACTGCACGTGTCGCAAGCCCTAAATGGCCCATAGAGACAGATCCGCATTAAAATAAAAAAAAGGTATATTCAATTTTTATCAAATGTAAACTATATGTATAAACAACTAATTTTAAAAAAATTTCTGGAATTCAATTTTTATAGAATATGTTATAGGCGTAACGGAGACGACATTAATAACGTAATATGGTGTTCTGATCATAGTGGAATCAAACGGAGAGTTGTTCCTCATTTAATTCAGACTAACGTCGTGTCTTTCTACTTGTATATACTGTAAACATGGGAGCTGTCGGGTCACCCAACATTTAATTTGGAAAGCTAGTTAATATGAACAATACACAGGAATATAACAAACATCATATATATATATATATATATATATATATATATATATATATATATATATATATAGTAATTTAACCTTACAGCACAGCGTAAGTAACTGATATTTCATATAATGTTTTCCTTCGACCCAGGACCGTACCGGCGTAACTCCCTCTGAACAGATTTATAAAGTACTCTCACTTGACTCGAGTACGAAATACAAGTATTAGGGGGTTTTAATATATATCAGCGTGACTAGCTGTGATTCACCAGCTATACAGACTAAGCTGGTAACTCAAATATAGTTACTCCATAGCGCACTCCATCTCACGGGATGTCAATTTACCGATCTGCCTCCCTGATCCTGTGGAAAAGCAAGTATAAATTATCGACTTGTTCTTGAGCTAACTGCCACATTCTTGTTCGACAAATGCCTATAGCCTGCTCGGCAACGCTGATCACCTTGTTATAAGGATGCTTTTAAACATAGTTCTCCCCAAACAAGGCATGCCGTCACTGTAGACGTAAGGGGCTCCTGAAAAAAAATGGTGAAACTTTAGAGGGCAACCTAATTTGGGAGCTGCGCAGCGAGATGTATGAGTATATTAGTTTTATATGACTGCATGTCAGTAACGTCGGGAAAACATGGAGCAGGGAGGGAATTCCAGAATCTAGCAGCACGAAGAAAATAAACTTTTGCAGTAGAAGTCTCTTTCGCATTAGGGCAGATCCACAGTGAATGGATTGGATTTGACAGATTGTCGGTTTGGTCTTGTGAATTTAATCGTTGGGCTATCAAAGCAGCAAGCTTATTAGAGCACAATCCATTGAAGTATTGTAAAACAGGCAGAAGGAAGCAACATTGCGGTGATGGGACATGCGCTAGAACTTAGTGGATAGTCAGGGACCTATCAAGTTGGCGATTATTTTTTGGACCTTGTCTTTGAGGGAGAGACTAGTGGATGATTCTTAGCCGAGATTTGCCAACAACACTCTATGCATGGACGGATAGTGGCATCGTAGAGATATAAGATAAGGTCAGGTGTGAGAAGTTTACTAGCGCGGTAGAGGGATTCCACCTTATTTGCAGCAGCCCTGACAATGTAGTCAATGTACTTATTCCAATTCATGTTATATGTGAAAGTTTAGGCCGAGGAGTTTTAATGATGAACTCTAAGGTAGGGTGTTATTTGTCATGACAATCGATGGTTAAAGAGGTGTTTTGTAGTTATTGTAGGCAAATAGCTTTGTCTTTGCTAATTTAAATGTTATCACCAATTTTTGACCCTATTCAACTACATACTGAAGGTCATTTTCTAAGGATTCAGCCATTGCCTCAGATATATGCGCATCGGTTTTGCCCACATGACGAGAGTAGAACCTCTGTCTACAGCAAACGTTCCTATCTCAGCGTCAATGAAATCAGGCAGGCTATTTATGAAAATCAGGAACAGTAGATGTCCAAAGATGGATCCTTGGGGTACACTAGCATGTATGCTATGTTTCTTAGAAGAACGACTATGGAGGACAACCTGGATCTTCTTTTTGTTAGGAAGTATTTAATTATATGAAATATTTGTCCAGTAATACAATATGAGTGCAGTTTTAGGAGAAGCCCTTCATGCCAGACCTTGTCAAAGTTATCGAGCGCTATTGCCCTAGTTTAACCTGGCTTGTCTAATGTATGGTATATGCGTTCAGAGATGACCGTTAGGATGTATGGAGTAGACTGTGCGTGTCTAAATCCGTACTGATGATCAGAAATAAGTGTAGCATTAACTAGATGCCGGACTATCACTTGATTGATTAATGATTCAAACATTTTAGCAAATATCGGGAGTAGACTGATTAGGCGGTAGATTAGAGGAGCAGTTCTATCTCCATAATTCTGGAAGACTGGTACCACCAATCAGGGAACAAGATTCAGCAAGGCATTTGTTGTATAGTTTCGAAGATACAGAGCATTTCTTTATTACTATTACTACTATATGATCAGTCCAACAGACTTTGGATGTGGCAAAGTTGTTTATGATGTCTCTGACTTGAGATAGGGTGCTGATCAGGTTCTCAAGTGTGGCATCAGTCCGCAATGGGAATTTCGAGAGGGAGTGGTTTGCTGAGTCCAAAGTTTTAGGCGAAACGCTGAGCAAGTAAATTGTTATCACCGTAAAAGCTCGTTCCAAAATTGATGAGCTGTTACTCAAAACGACCAGATACGACAAGCGGGCGGATTGGGAATCAACGAGAGATAATTTCGAAGACGCCCCATGGAGTTAAACTTGTTTAGGGATCAAAGCAGTCATTGAATGAAATGTCCCTATGCGAAAATTTTACAGCAAGCCCAATTCTCCACAATGCTTAACCTCGAGGTGTGCAGCTTCTATTGCTAAAAACAGCGAATTTTCCGACAATTCGATCGCCATAAGTCAACTAAGTAGACAGGCACTCATAGGGTCAATAAATAATGGTACGGCTTTAATAGATGAAGGAAAGTGAAAGTATACGGAGATGACCAGAGAACGCATTGAGTCACATGAACTAGGTACTCGCGATTCATGGAAAATCTTAAATGATGTCGCAAACAATGGGTAATCAAAAATTAGCCGCTATCCAACCACAATTAAAGCGTTTTAACGGCAACTGATGAGGCTGAACTACTTGCGAAGCATTTTGCCTTAAACTCGACTTTGGATTCCGAAAACCACTCTCTCAAAAAAGACTCATTGCGGACTGAAGCCACATTTGTTTACGGTGACCATCACCTGATCTCATACCAGTTATAGTAATAAAGAATATTTTATTGAACTAGGCCCTGCCCTCTCCAAACTCTACAGCGAATATCTTGCCGAATCTTGCTTCCCTAATATCTGTCTCTGGAGTTCCAATCTTCAAGAATTCTAGATATTGAACTAACGCTAAAAATGATTGTACCATTAGTTTACTCTTGCTTTTTGCTTAAATCTTTAAATACTTAATAACTCTAGCAATAGTCCGTCACCTCGTGTATGATAAACAAATATCTGACCACCAATATAGATTTAGGAAAGTACGGACTACTGAGGATAAACTAACGGTAATTTATTAACGTATATATCATACACTTGCCAGTGTCTTTTATGTATGTATTCTTCTTCATGTTTGCTGTGAATTATAGGTCAATAAGCTTGAATGTTAGACTCTCGGAAGAGTGTTATTAAGTATGAAAATAGGTGGTTTAATAATCACCTATTTTCATGCCTAATAGCAGGCGTCTCACAATTGTTAAAAATAACTATCTTTTTATTTTTAAGGTAATATGAATTATGAATTTTTGACGCAAGCCCCCTACATATTGAAGGTAATTTACTAAGGATTCAACCATTGTCTAGGATATGTGTGCGTTCGATTTGCCCTTATATCAATTTAAGAGTGTAGTGTTTATATAACTAGCTCCAACGCGATTACATTAGTAAGGTCTTTTATACAAATTAGGAATACGAAATGTCCAAATTCGACGCGTTTTTCACACACCGCATTAATGTCATGTTTTAAGATACTCTGTCATTTAATACGACTTGGAGCTTTTTCTTAGCTAAGTAGGATGTGGTTATATAAGATAATTGTCAAGTAACGCACGAATTCATTTTCATGAGAAAATCTTCATGGCAGATCTTGTAAAATGTTTTGGATATATAGAGCTTTAGCTTAACCTGCCTTATCCCGTGTACGGTGTATGCGTTCAGAGATGACCATTAAGATATAGGCGATCGGACGCGATTTGCTAAATTTATACTGTGCGTACGAGAGTAATTTAGCATTTTCGTAGTGTGGACTATCGCTGCATGGATTAATGAGGCAACGATGCCTCAGAAGAGCAGGAGAAGCATTATGGGGCTATAATTATGCAAGTTAGTTCTTTCACAAGAGTTCTTGTAAAATTGTACCACAGAGGATATTTGCCAGCTGCCATGAAAGCAAGGTTTTGTTAAACATTTACTGTAGAATTTATTAAGGAATTGAACAGCTCAGTAGATATTATGTTTTAATAATGCAAGGATAAAGACGGGTGCATATGCTATGAAAGTGTTAATTTATTATGATATCCAGGACATGAGAAAGATTGACGATCAGATAATCAAATATGGTATCTGTCCGTGATAGGAATGTGTTATGTAGCGGAATATAGAGTCTAAGAAAAACTTTAAGGCGAACCGATGATCAGGAAGTATAGTTTTATCTTTTGCTGTGTATAAATAGAGGGGTAGTTATTTATTGTCCATTGTTCACCACGTTCTTATAATTTTTAAAGAAATCGTGGATCCCTAGTTTCTGCGACTAAATTACTTTTTGTGATCTCATTATATGTACATTTTGCTACGGTTATTATACTTTTACACTGGTTTCTTGATGCTATAATTGTGTGTGTATGTGTAGTTTGTCGACGCAGTGCTTGCTGCATATGCATAAGAGCAGCTGCACAACTTGAAGTGAACCATTGGGAAAGGTGGGTCTTACTATATAATTCCCGCGATGCTGAAACCGATGTTTTGCTTGCTTTCAATAATTTAGTTACTTCTTTGGAAAGCTGTTCACCATGAAAATGACTGCTTTATGTCTATGAGGCATGATGAGATCTCTATGGGATTTCTAATCAGCTCGTGTGTAATATATTGTCGGTTTAAGTAATAGCGCTTCAGTTTGTTGGCGGAGGCTTTAACGTGATATAAACCATTGCCACAAGGTGTTCAACGTTAAAAAGTGGGCTATGGGCGTCCGTCACATTAACCTCGAGCTGTGTTCTAAAGAATATATCAAAAAGTGTAGCTTGACTATCTTAACAATCTGGGAGGAAGCTCGGGAAATTCACTGTGTTGAATGTGAAATAGACAAAACATCGCGTACTGTTAACAGTCGTGTCTGTGCTGTTCGAAGCACGAAGGAATGTTGAAAAATATTTACATAATATTATACTAAATCTAAGTAAGTACACGTTACTGCTTTTTTCTAATATATTTGAATCAAATATAACAAATTGTTTTCAATCTAATGTTTGAACACCTTTCATTTATTCAGTCATTAATAACTAATTTAGGAAGAATCTCAATTGCCGGTATTTTACAAATATCACATCAAATGAGCAATCATTTACTAACTTTGTATCTATCACCACTTGTCAACTCTCAATGTATGTAGTATGCCCCCACGTTTGTATTCCATACTTCGTGTAGTATTCTTGCTTATATGCCTATTACTCTTTTTCTCTTTCTTTACTAACATTAGAAAATAATAGAGATGAGAATGTATGCCAAGATTCGAAGAGTCTATTATAGACAAAATGCAATACCACTATGAGCGGTGATACTATTACACGAATAGCTGTTGGGCAAAACATTACCCCCCACACACACAAACACTATATATATATATATATATATATATATATATATATATAATGAGGGCGACATAGATAAATTAATTGAATAGTTCATTTACTCCTGTTTATATTATACACTAACTGTGACCGTCCCCCAGCGTTAACTGAAATAAATGTAAATTATTGAATTAAAGAAAGTAAACAACCGGTCGAATGCACATAGGTCAAATTTTGGAATTGTTAGAGGGTGACATAAGAAAGAAAGGATGTAGGAAAGAGGGAGACACGGTTATAGAAGTCTTCCTGCTTATACCATGGTACTGGATTTGGATTT
Organism: Sepiola atlantica; assembly: GCA_963556195.1. Lineage (NCBI taxonomy): Eukaryota > Metazoa > Mollusca > Cephalopoda > Sepiida > Sepiolidae > Sepiola > Sepiola atlantica. Next base: position 60,704,862 of record OY744517.1, on the reverse strand, counting down.
AATACCCGCTCTATCTAAAAATAAAGAGGCCTACAGAGCCTTATTAAATTCAATCCTCTCATGATTATCGTTGTTTAGAAATTCCATTTTTTCATCGAAGACGGAAAAATAGAAATGGAAAACAAAAATTGGATTAAGGATTTACACTAATTAACTTATATACACACATATGGTTTTAAACTGTATTCAAAACTCAATATGGACAAGTAATCCATTTTGTGGAAATGTTTTATTAACAAACTCTTGCTAGGTTCCTTGCAATAAGACAACCTTATGTGATATCGTTTCCTTATGGGCAGTATCGTCTCTCATGGCGGTAGGGCTTATTTTATATTATGGTTTCATGCGAAATAGAAACGCGGCGGTGCCTATCTCTGGAGTATATACTCTTTATCAAATGTCGTTGCAATTTTTACCTTAATCTAACCATACAAATGGGTTGAATATTTCTCGTTTTAACATTAGTGCCCAGGCAGGGAACACCTGTTATATCTTTGGATATTGTATGTCTTCACACTACTTTTACTTCAGTTGGAGAGTTGAGCTTATTAGACTTTGAATCCCCGGTTAAATATGTTCAATCTTAGCTATTTAGTATCAACTATAAGTGTTGATTTGAAATTCAAGTCGTGATTTCCAGGAAAGAAAAGTGTATTAAAAGAGTGTATAGTATGCCTGTTTAATGTATTGTGAGGAGGTCATGATTTCGTTTTTTGCGAATTTCATAGGGGATAGTCTATTACGGAATGTTGTTTCTGTTGCGCTAGCAACGCATAAATGATTTGATAGTTTCGTCTCTCATACTGTATTGGCCTGTGTCGAGAGAAGGACAGGGATATGAGTATATCTGTTTCATGAGAATAAATACAATTATTGTATAGCATCGATCAAAAAATTATCAAGACGTAACAGTCGCAGAGTACGAGCTTGTAACCGCTACACCACCTCCATATATTGACATTTCTCATTTGTGGCATATCGATTGTTTCGGCCATGTAATGTCAATACAAAATACCTACTGTTATCGATTAATTGTATACAAATAATCAAACTTCGTTTACTATTTTACCTTTAGCTGATGAGTTGGTTTCCTTTGAATTTTTTGTTGCATGTAAACACTCGAATGTCGAATAAAGTTGTCGTATATAATTCTAAAGGAAATACAATTATTTATATTCCTAGAATGTATTACTCTTAGAAGACATTATTCCTTGAAGAGATTAATCTTTGAGAATAATCACACCAAATATAGAAGAAACTCCGACCATCCTAAAACGACATACCTATATTACTAGTGGTGTGTTGTTTGAAACATACTTGTCAAATATAATTTAATAAGTAGAGTAATTATTTATATTCCAACAATTGATTGCTGTTAGATAACCAGAATACATTATCTCATCATACATCTAAGAATACATAGCTCTCAGAAATACATTGCACAGTGAAAGTGGGAACATTACTCTAAAAAAAAAACTTTACTGGGTAGGGGAACTATTACTATCAAAAACCACTATTCCAAAAAAAAACGTAACCTGAGAAACACATTAAATTGTTTTGGAAAATGTAATTTCCGGTATTGATAATCATGTTGTCAACGTGATTTTCCCTAAGTCACCGACCTCTAGTATCTATTTTTAGAAGAAGAAAATCGAAAAGAATAATACGGTATTGATTTTTTGAAGAATCAAATTGAATAATACAGTTGGGTATGAACTAATCGGTACTAGGGCATAACGTGACCAGCCGTTTGATCGGATTAGACATTTCCGACCTCGAAGTAAGAACCCAAAGTGACCAAGCCACGGACGGCTTAACCACCAGGATACCGTCCTTAGGCATCACAGGTCGACACCTACTACTGTACCCGGAGGGAGGTACCCGGCATGGGGTTGAAGTCGGCGCATTCTAAGACACACCGACATATGGAGATAAGTTGGTTTGATAAAACTATTCTGATAAATATAGTTTCGTATTGAACCTAATCAATCAGAGAATAATCGGATATATCAACTTAAATGTTTTAGTCCGCGACGGAAAATATTCAGTAAATACCTTTTAGCAATATCATGCTATATAAACAAGCCGTATTTGCATAAGAAAAATAGTGAAACACAGAAAAATAATATAACTTGTAATTATATAAATACACTATTAAGAATATTGTTCAAAAATGTATTTATTAAATTTCCTTTACGTTCAAATAAGGTTTTCATTTGATCGTCTTTTGTTTTTTTATGCGTTCACAATCAGCGTATTCGATCATTTACGTAAATCGATAAACAATCGAATACTTGCTCACACGAATCTCATTTTATTTATATATAGGAGAGTGAGCTGACACTACCTATTCGACATCTTAGATTAAGGGTTGAATAAATCGGACAACATCACACAGAGACAAAACAGCATTTTATTGCAGGGTAAACCCAATTACATAATACTCCGTTAAAAAGATAATCAAGAAAAATATATCAAACACTTTACACACGCATTGCTTTATTGAATTGAATATATTGAGTATTTCAGACTTCTAATATCCGAAATATATGTTGCATATATTGATTTTATAAGTAACAGGTTATTGTACAAATTATTGTATGTAATATTTGTTGTTGTTTTTATTATTATTACGCTCTGTTCGGAGAGCATTTACATTCAATAAGCCTCTCATACGTTTACTGCGAATAGACTAAGAAATGTCATGGTTTTCCCGGGCTATTACAGAGCATTACGAAACATTCAGTCTTCAACATTTTTAAATACCTTATTTAAAAATACAAATTGATGAACAATATTTCCAGTAGTATCTCATATCACTAGGATATGGTTTGCTTTGAATAATTCAGCCTATTCATGTGATTCATCATTGCACTATATCGCATACATCGTTGCCATTCATAATCTATCCCGGAGTCATACGACTGGCTATAACTCTCGACAGAAATAATTAATAAACCATAGATGGAATAAATATACGCTAATATTAATTGATTATATAGTAAAACGCAGATTATGTCAAAGTACGAATAAATGTTGCCCAATTATCTATGAGACCAATTTATGATGTTTAGTTAAACTTTGGAAAAGCATGTATCATGAATCTGTTATAATAGTAAGCTACACCGAATTTATATCTACTAAAATGCATGGTGCTTACCTAATAATAACCAGTACTAAGCTATAAAATGGCGAATAAAAGCTAATTGTGTAAATCTAATCGTATAAAATAATTGTGTGCAATAGATAATGTTTTAATATAAACTAAACACTAGCAAGTAGATATACATTTGGGAAAGTTCATTTTTGTAAGCATCAATGAATTTAAAACTTAAACAAAGAGGCAAAATGCCGTCAGAAACCATTTGTTAGATATGTATATTATTTTATTAAAATCAAAACAAATATATTAATTTTGACTATTTTTTACTAATATTCCACTCGGGATAACGAGCATCATTAGAGCTTTTAACAAATATGAGGTATGTACCTTATTTTTTATGTATACATAGGAATCCTTCTTGGTGGTGATGGAAGATTGGTGTCCGGATGTCGTGTTGACTAACGCTTAAAATGTCTCTTTTTAAATCTAAACTCAAACACGCGATTTAAAGAGATACATTTAAACCGTTAGTCCACACAACATGTGGACGCCAATCTTTCATAATCATTAAGCATGATTCTTACATATCAATAACAAAATAAGCTAAATTCCTTATATTTGTTTAAGGTGTATTTTAAAGATGTAAACGTTTATCAAACAAACACACATAATAAGATAATGATTGGCTAAGTCATAGAGCCCATTAATATTTATCGAACGATGGGCAGTTGGTGAATAAAAACGATGATTTCTAAGAATGCAACTATCATCTTTATTTTTTTAAAATTAGGTTATCTAATGTGCACACTTGGTATATGTCTACAAGGGTTTCTGTTGTATTTCGGTGACATAAACATACCTGGCTTTTTGAAAGGAGTTTTCGGTACTTTTATATACACACGACATTTTTATAATTGAATGTATGTGTAACGCAATTATATGTAAATATAAGTGGTTGCATAAGCATGCATTAATATAACACTGTTTAAGACGGGTATACAACAATATGTATCTAAAATAATATTTTTACTATGTATTAACTTTAATAGAAGACCCAAAACTATTTTCACTTTTGGTTTATGAAGCGCAGAAATGATATGTTCTCATAAACAAATGTGTCCTTTATCTATAAAGAATGAAATACAATTAGGTTACCGGTTAGGTTTCTGTGAGAACACACTTACCCTTTGCTCGGGAGCGTGCCCAATACGTCTTACCTCGCTGCTTAATTAACCCAACTCTAATTCTTTTCCTACATTCATATCATACATTGAAAAAAAGAAATAGTCTTTTGGATATACGAATAGAAAAGGAAGCATCTAGCTCAACTTAGACCTTGACATATCACCCCTTACTGACAAGAGGTTATATAGTAACACATCTAGAACATGCGGATCTCCTTGTTTGACGAGAGTTCGTGGCACCTAAACATATTTGATTTCTTCTTATATTAAGGGATGTAATTCATTAAGTGCACGTGTAAATAACCATTTGAATACTCTTACAAAGAAAACAGCTGTTGTTATAAGAAATGTTCTTTTTATTATCAAATAGTTATGTGCTTAATGAAAAATGGGGACAGCACACCTCTCTCTTACTCTTTTACACGCACGCAAAGTTTATGTTTCTGTCTTTTTAACAACGGTGTTATGAACTAAAACAACTAGTGTCGACATGCGTTTTATAAAACACTTTGATTAACAACCACGACGATGATGATAGCGATGACACGACTATAAAAGGAGTTATACACTCATCAGTAAAGCGTAACGCAAAAGAAGGAAATATGTGAACTAGTATAATATAACAGTCGAACACGGCAGTTTATCTAAGACTGCTGAAAAGGGACTAATTTATGTGTGTAATGAGTAATTAATAATAATCTTAAACACGTACCATACAAATCAAAAACTCGCTCCAGGAGTGTATTCAGATAAAACATCAACTTTTAACACATTTCGCTAACATTTTCAAAATCGCATTATATGATATTTAATCTATCACAAACACCGGTGTTTTTTAGTCGAAACATACTTATTGTTATATTGTTCTACAATAAGTGTCTATAGAGAATTTATAAATATTCTGAAGAAGATATTTTCTCTTACCTAAAAAATAATCTAAGAAATCTTTAATATCCAGACGTTTGTTTGGATGACCTTTTTTGATTAGACACGAATGAATTAAATCACGGATAGCGAGATTGGCGCCAAAGTAATAAACACAACAATATTCTATCAATTGGCGCATGCCTATTCTTGGTAGACACAGTCAGCACTCACGATATACTTAAGTCTCAACATCTTAAAAATGGCTTAGAGCATCACTTCGCTGAAAGACTAGATATTATGAATATGAACACATTGTGTGAATATGAGGGTATATATATATATATATATATATATATATATAAAAATATATATATATATATATATATATATATATATATATATATATATATATATATACATGTTTATTTGTATATCGATCTTTTGGATTCAGATATATTTGTCTCCATATATATATATATATATATATATATATATATATATATATATATATATATATATATTATAAGTTAGGAAGATATATTTATGTCAATTAAGGTACACAGAGGCTCCCGCGTTTAATCCCCGGGGGAATCTTAGAGGCATTTTAGGCTGAAGATTCCTCCCTACGGAGAATAAACGCGGGAGCCTCTGTGTAGCTTAATTGCCATAAATATATTTTCATAACTTTCTACTTAGCTCTACTTACGTATCGAGCATTGTTGAAGAAAATAGTGAACATTGATATATAAAAAAGTATATCTCCTCATAAAATGTTGATACATGAAATAGTAAATATATATATATATATATTTATTATTTCTATTAAAAACTGTGTTCTACGACTACGGTAGTCAAATGACATCCCGTAGCTGCAATCAGTCCTTCATGATAGTCCCAGGCCATCTGGCCCTGTCATGCGCAAGTTGTCGTAGGCAATGAAGTTGTTTCGCTGTACTTAGTGGTCGTAGTCCCGCCTGCTTGAGGTCAGCATGTAGTGTGCCGAGCAGATTTGTGCAGTGCCGTCCTAGTCGCGGTTGGTAGGCTTGTCAACCAGTAACGGCAAAGTCTAGTGCTCTCTGTGCGGGAGTGTCAGGGTCCATTCGTAGGACATGGCCTAACATAGACCATCTTTGTACAGCGACCTTTGTGGAGAGGGTTTTTTCGTTGCACAGCTCGTATAGTGTCTTGTTGCTGATAAGTTTTTTTCGAACAGCAGTGACCTGTGATGGAATGGAGGTGTCTGCAGTGGCACGCATCCAGCTTGTCAAGCATGACTTTTGTTATTGCCTAGCTGTTGCTTTTGGAGAACATGATGGCCACGCAGTACGCGTTATAGAAACGGAGTCTAGTCTTCAACGGGATCTTGGTTTGTCGGCTCCAGAGTTTATGTAATGAATGAAACGCTACATTGCCATTTATACAGCGGGCTACGACGTCTGTAATACTGCACAGCAGGGGGGCCAGGGTCTTGTTCTTGTGCCAGCTCTCATTGCCGCGGAGAGTCTTGCCTTGTGGGTCACACACTGTCGCTTCTGCAAGGTATACATGGCTGAACTGGTTTTCATCTCGTTCATGAGGAGATTGTCCGTTTTCAGTTTCTCTGCCGCTATTGGCTGGAGCTGATCCAGAGGCTTCTTTTCTACGTCCAGGAAATCAACGTCGTCTGCATATTCCATTTCTAATGGAAGACCCAGGCTGGAGACTGTTGGGTTGGGCCTGTTAGAGCTTTCTCGGACAGATGAGAAGAGCACCGGTGAGAGGTTGTCGCCCTGGGGGAAACCTATGGTGGTCTCAATGTTCATCGTCGTTTTCCTCTTTATTCGAAGATGGCGAATTTGAAAAAGAAAATGAGTCCGAGACGTGGAGATTATGTTCATCTTTTTACACCCAAGTTCCCATAAAAGGGATACCATATCGATATTAAAAAAAAACTTTAAAAAATAAAAGCAACGAATATTCTACTTCTATAAACACACCCCATACTTCTTATTTGTATGTGTGCTTAAAAAGACTAATTCACATGTCAGACACGAACACACATTTTCAAGTATTGACGTTTTCTTTTTTTAAAATCAGTCATCTAAAAATAAACATTTTGGAATAAAGAAGAAACGTCGATAAACATATAAACACTATACAATGTTCCTTTATCTAATTTTCATTACGTTAGATCATTAATTATCTAATCATCACGTATATATATATATATCTATATATATATATATATATATATATATATATATATATATATATATATATATATATATATATATATATATAAATGAAGAAGAATGGAAAGGAATTAGAGAAAGCAAATGCCAAATCAAAATTCAATTCAAAAGTTCAAAGCAAGGTATATTCCGCAAAAAGGCAATTTATTCAAGTTAAATTTTCCTTAAGCCAGGCTTTTCAAAGATCAAAATCTTATCATCAGAGGAAGTCGCTGGGATAGATAAGTTGGCAATGGCCAAGATTTAAAATTTGATATATATATATATATATATATATATATATATATATATATATACATATATATATATATATATATATATATACATATATATATATCAGCGAGAGAAATGGGGGGGAATTAATGGGTGGTATTGTAAATATTTTTTTTAATAACTCACACAATGCAACACTACGAGGTTATATTTGGATCTCGACTTTGATATTTGAGTCAACTCTTTCCGAATCGCCAACGCTGCCACTAAGCCACCGTCAACAACCAGTTGCGAGATTGAAGCTGCTCTTATCACCAAGGAGTGCTGTTGCCCAATTAGCAATCACAAATCTAGGCCAAACGCTTTTGCAGTGATGTTTAAACTGACAACGTCGATATTTACTCAATTAGCGTATACTACTTAGGCGATTACATAAAATATGAGATATCTAATATACAATGCAATATAAGCTAAAATGTGGGTGTATATAAGTATCATATTCGTGTTTATCTAGTCTCAATTTAAATTACTGTTTAGTTATTAAGACTTACCGTACTATTGTGATATTACTTATTAAAAAGTATATATTTCGAATATATTTTAATTATATTTATTGAAAGTGATACAAAGCAATTTATTATATGTTCCATTCCTGAGAGAAGCAGTTTTTTCTCACTATTTGTCACAATCCGTACACGGGTTTGCAATTATCAGGATCTCAGTCAGAAACAGGTAAAGAAAATGAAGAGCGAAATACAAGTTTGCAAGTCGTAGTGGACATTCTGTCTTCAACGAGGCAACACCACAAGAAACACTTTGCCTGTGCATCAGT
>OY744517.1:60673932-60688932 GCA_963556195.1 Sepiola atlantica | reverse complement strand
GTGTGTATATATATATCGTTCAATGTATATCTATGCATACTTATATATATATACACATATATATGTATAAATATATGTTTTAATGTATATATATGCATACATATGTGTATGTAATATATATATACACACATATATATACATACTTATATGGTGCATGTGCGTATATAATATATATATATATATACACATATATATATATATACTTACATAGTTTAATGTATATCTATGCATGCATGTGTATATATATATATATATATATATATATATATATATGTATATATATATATAAGTTTCGACTATATGCCCCCTGCACATCAATATACAACAAAAGACTGCTGGAAGCCATTTCCTAAAATATAATTACAGTTATTTTTCAAACAATGAAACGATACATGAACCGACAAATAATATCAACTGTTCGAATCTCAATGATAATCACGAACCAAGGAAAAAATCGCATACTTTTCTAGTGTATGCGCAATGGTTTTCTATTGCTTTATGTACTCTAAATTTCTAATTAGGAGATTTAAAGTGTAGATACTACGTAAAGCATCTAGAGATGTGTTTATTTGAAATAGATATCAAGACGTGATAGAACCCCACGAGTTCAGAGTGAATCCTTTTACATTTTAAATTTCTAGTTGGCACCGCCTTACAGCAAACTGCATTTTCCACAGTATTGTCACAAACGTACTCGTTGACATTCAAAGAGTTAGGCAGTACAACTTAGAGGGGACAAAGCAGTACTATTAAGCACGGATTAGTTATTTTTCGACTATAGAATCGGGATTGGATAGAAGTGTCGTTGTCCTAACAGAGGATTGTGCGAAACTGAAGTGCAATGCGCCGAGACGCTGTACACACCAAGGAGGAACAATGATATCTATAAAAAAAAGTGATAGACCTAAAAGTACGAGTATATATATATATATATATATATATATATATATATATATATATATATATATATATATATATATATATATTGGCTGTATATGCGCAGTATTTTCTCATTTATGCAAGCATTATTAAAATAATATAATTCCTCTGTTTAATTATACCCTGTTTTTTTTTCTCAATTTTTCTGATGGTTGTATATGTATTAAAATATAAATATATAATGCTTCATAGGTTTCATGAACGTTTTCGATTCTTCGTAGAATCATCCTCAGGTGTCAGAAGCAAATGAACAAAACAGCTGGAGTAAAAGATAACTTTTTTTAAAAGGCGGTGGAGAAACGCACAGAGAACACTTATCGCATTGTTTCAGGAAATCGTTGACAATTTGAATTCAGAAACGCTGGATTGCATCACAGAACAACATCGCATTACGTTAAACATTTTAAAATGATATCACTAGTTTCATATGTGATGTTGTTAATTTTAGGTTGGTTTGATTTTATGTAGCTAGCTTCTAGTATTTATACTGGAAGCTATTTACACAAAACCACAACATTAATATTAGATCGTTGAGCTTAATTAAAGACATCGATTGAATGTATGAATCATTAAAAACAGTATGGGTATTTCTATATCTGCGAGTCGGACCACAGAGAATGATCCTATTGTTTGATTTAATGTATGTGTAACTCCTAATCGATTGTGCGTATTGTGTTAGTATTTATGTCACTTGATAGGCCTTTGTGACTTGTAGACAGAAGTGTAAGTTTGAATTTGGGAGGTATCTGCTAATGCACGATATAACACTCATTATGACGCACTGTAGAATACGACTGTGAATAAATGCACTTTTTATGTGTTTTTTGTATAGAAATTCAGCAATTATTTCCAAAGTAGTTTCGAGAAAGAGACAAAGGTATAACTTAAGAAAAGTACAAACAAATTCCCTTTGAAAACTGAAATACGTGTCAGTAAATTACGATTAATGCTTGATATTTTCTCTAAACCATTTGTTCTACCGTTCAAAATGAAAATACTCGAATAAAGCGTTTTAATTGAGAGTAATTATAAGATACTTTAAAATGATGAAAAGAAATGCGTATTTCCATGTATAATAAACTATTGAAGTTGATATTTCACTATGCAATTGTATTGATCGTTTTATAGTGTTTCCGACTAAAAAGCTCCAGGGCATTATATTAATGTGTTAAATTCAGCGTGTAGAATTAGCATGCGCTTTTTTAGAAATTCGTTGAATTCTTTTATTCATTTGTATTGTAATTCAACGCGTTTCCGTTGGATGTTGTGAAACGGAAATTTAATTAATTCACACTAAACTGTAATTTCCTTGGCCACACCAATGGATGAGATAACAATGGAATGCATTTTTCTTTCTATTTTCTATTATTTGCAAACAATACATGGAAATTCAATGTCATAATATTTTATTCATATGAAAACATTACTTATAAAATTAGTGTGAAATCATTATTATACGAAGTGTCACCAAAAATGGTGATCTTCTCATTGAATCGTTTCGAAATGCCACAATCCTTTATTTAATCCAGTTATATGAAGTAAATAAATGTATTCTACACCTAAGTTGTCTAATAGTTTTAGTTCTATCGCTTTTCAATAATATATTTCAAATGGCTATACATATTGCAAAAAATACCTAAATACAATAAGTAATATTGACTATAACTCACACCTATCATAGACATGCAACAATCTGAGGTGTGCTTCCTCTCTTGAGTTTATGAATTATGGCCTCATAGATACTGCCTTTGATATAAGACTACAACGAAACAATAGACTGATTGGGCTATTTCTGGTGAGTGTGACATCTATCTGAGATCACATATTTTACTTGTGAAACGATAAACCGAATACCCTTGCACATAATTAAACGGCAGTAAAACGAAGACTGTTCGACATTTATACTTGGAAATTGGTGTACACGTCAGCAATTGACGGAGATGTATTTGTACAAAACATGGCTGGATTCCATAAACGATGGTGACTTTTATTAATGATTCCATCGGTTGCATTTCAGGTGTCACCCTAAATATTTACGTTAAGCTTTCAGAGTTCCGTGTCACAAATATATATATATATATATATATATATATATATATATATATATATATATATATATATATATATGATTATTTTTATTTACACAGACATGCACAAAATCTTCGACACTGGCATGTCGATGTTATCAATGAACAGCTGTTAGAAACTGTTTGTTATATAATTTAATACTTTTTAGAAAATATTTTTCCGCCTGCATTAAAGACAAATATGTGTATGTGCTTGGTACTTTCAAAAATAATGGAACTTGTTAAGAATTATGGAAATGTATTTTAGGATCAGGGCCACTAACGTAGGAATATTATTTGTTCTAAACCTTACCAGAACCCCCCCCCCCCCCCAAAAAAAAAATAGAACAACAAAATCACCACTTTAAACTAGTGCTATAAATCCTGAATAAATTCGTCATTGAGCGGGTATTGTACTGATCTATATATATATATATATATATATATATATATATATATATATAAATATATATTGATATATATATATATATATTTATATATATTTATATATATATATATATATATATATATAAATATATATTGATATATTTATATATATATATTGATATATTTATATATATATGTATATATATATCGATATATTTTTATATATATAAATATATATCGATATATTTTTATATATATTAATATATATCGATATATTTTTATATATATAAATATATCGATATATTTATATATATATATAAATATATTTATATATTTATATATATATATATATATATATAAATATATTGATATATTTATATATATATATTTATATATTTATATATAGATATATATATTGACATATTGATATATTTATATATAATAATGGTAATAATCCAGGTGAAAAATATCCACAGGGTGGTAATCCAGAGAATTTTAACCGGGTTTATAAAAAGTGCTCAATATCAAAATAGAGCTTTATATATGATAATTTTATTTACACAGACATGTACAAAATCTACGACACTGGCATGTCGATGTTATCGATCAACAGTTACTATAAACTGAGATCTCATCAGGCAGAGTTAGAATCCGATCTTAACCTCAGATCATATTTGGAGAGAATGAAGTGGAGGGATAGAGAAAGAGAAGAAGAAGGAAAGAAATTTAACATTTCAAAAATTAAAGCCGTTTAAAAATTAAGATTAAAAATTAAAAAATTAAAAAAAATTAAAAATTAAAAAATCAAAAAATCTAAAAATCTAAGAAATAAAAAACAAAAAACAAAAAACAAAAATCTAAAATCTAGAATCTGAAACAGACAGGGCAAATAAATAAATAAATAAATAAATAAAAATATAAGGTGGAAAAAGGAACAAATAATGATGAGGGGAGAGACACATAGAGGAAAAAGAAGGAGAGAGAGAGGGCGTCTGTTGATTCAGATCGAGAGGGAAGGAGGAGGGTGGTAGACATGCACGAATCAGGTGTCAAAAAACCGTCGAGTTTATAAATTTATTTTTCCAAGTGAACTGTAATATTGTGTATGCGTGCGGGCAAACTGGGCTGATTGTTGTGGTGGTGGGGCGGTGATCAAATGTGTCGCGATTCTGGGTTTATATTGTCTTTATAATTTGTCTGGAGTTAATTTGAATAAATAAGTATATTCGTTAAATGTAGCAGGAATAGTAATAATAATAATAATAATAATAATAATAATAATAATAATAATAATAATAATAATAATAATAATAATAATAATAATAGATACCCCTAATAATTCAGGTAAAGTAATTGAAATAATAAATGAATCATAATAAAAAATGATAATAAAAATACTAAAAAAACTAAAAAATATAACTAAAGAATAACTAGAAAATGCCGGCGTTATTAGTTATTAATAATAATAATGATAATAATAATAATAATAATAATAATAATAATAATAATAATAATAATAATAATAATAATAGATACCCCTAAAAATTGAGGTGAAATAATGAAAATAATAATTAATGAAGTATAATAAAAATACTAAAAAATACTAAAAAATATAAAATAATATATAACTAAAAGAATAACTGGAAAATGCTGGCGTTATTAATTATTATTAATAATAATAATAATAATAATAATAATAATCATGATAATAATAATGGTAATAATAATAATAAAAATAGTAATAATAATAGTGGTCAATAATATTTTAGAGTTTATAAAAATAATAGTTTAGGAAAGAAATAGAATAATTAAGGAATATTAGGAATCCTAGGAGGTAGTGATTATCATAATAATATTAAATAATGATAAGATAATGTTTGCCGATATTATGATATGGGTTAATGGTTGCAATAATGCTGATCATATAAAAATAGTGGTTTAACAGACAACAGTAATCAGAGTGGTAATCCCAGTAATCTTAACAATAGTAATGATGATAGTGAAAAATTATAGAAGTAGTCATAATGGTGGCAATAATAGTAGTAATAATAATAATAATAATAATAATAATAATAATAATAATAATAATAATAATAATAAAAAAAAAGAACTGGAAAAGCTGATAAACACAACCAGGTTATTCAGCCAGGATATCCAAATGGAGTTTTGAATAGAAAAATGTGCACTGCTAGAGATCAAAAAAGGAAAACTGGAGACGACAGAAGGTATAGAACTCCCCAACCAAGAGGAGATGAGGGCGCTAGGAGAACATGATAGCTAAAAATACCTGGGAGTTCTGGAAGCAGACGCAATTAAATATACAGAAATGAAAGAGAAGATTGGAAAAGAATATCTACGGAGAACAAGGAAACTCTTAGAAACTAAACTATATAGCAGAAACCTAGTAAAAGGGATAAACACATGGGCTGTATCACTAATAAGATACTCTGGACCATTCATAGGCTGGACCAAAGAAGAACTCAGGCACCTTGACCAAAGAACAAGAAAACTAATGACTATGCACAATGCTTTGCACCCAAAAGACGACACGGACAGACTCTACGTGAAAAGAAATGAAGGAGGTAGAGGACTGGTAAGTATAGAAGACTGTGTGGAAGACACCAAAAAAGAGCTGGAGAAATATGTAACCGAGAACACGGAAAGACTGATCGCCACAGCAAGAGACACCAGCCCAACAAACAACCCCGGAAGTACTGAACCCAGAAACAAAAAGACAAGAAAGGAAAAGTGGGAAGAAAAACAACTACATGGACGCTTCATAAGACTCACAAGCGATGAAGCCAATGAAAACAGCTGGGCATGGCTAAGAAAAGGACACCTGAACAGAGAAATGGAATCTCTGCTGACGGCCGCACAGAACAATGCGATTAGGACAAACTTTATTAAAGCAAAGATAGATAAAACCCAGGAAAACAGCAAATGCCGACTGTGTGGACAAAGAGACGAAACGATAAATCATATAATAAGTGAATGCAGCAAGCTAGCACAAAGGGAATACAAGAACAGACATGACAGCGTGGGGAAAGAAGTACACCGGGAAATGTGCAAACAACTGAATTTTGAATATGCAAAAAAACGGTACAAACACAAACCAGAAACTGTACTAGAAAACGAAAAACACAAAATCATATGGGATATGAATGTACAAACAGACAAACCCATAACAGCAAGGAGACCGGACATGATAATAATCAACAAGAAAGAAAAATCCTGCAAAATCGTAGTCTTTGCCGTTCCAGCAGACCACAGAGTGAAGACCAAAGAGACGGAAAAAAGAAGCAAATATACTGAACTTGCCAGAGAATTGAAAGGAATATGGAACATGAAGAAAGTCAGTATAACACCAATAATCATAGGAGCACTAGGAACATTCCCCAAAAACATGGAGAAAAGACTAGGAGAAATAGGAATCAAAGGGATAACTGAGACCATACAAAGGACAGTAATGATCAAAACAGCTACAATCCTGAGAAATGTCCTCGAATGCGGAAACCAACCCACATAAGAAACGAATTGGAACAAACACATGGAAGCACAAGACAACAGAACCGGGGAAAATACAACCGCACGAGAGAGGCGCAAGCATAGGCTGACGCCACGAAAATTATGGACAGAGGGTCGAGGAGGGAAAGCGCAAACCAGACCTCCATTGGAAGAGCGCGGACAGCTCTGGGACCTTGGGGAGGCTTGTTGCCACTCGGGGCCCCAGAGGGGACCAATGGCCCTTACCAGCGTGAAATCGGTGGTAGGTGGCTGTTGCGATACCGCAAGGTCATCAGCGGTGATGAACGAAAAGAGGTGGAGCATACTGGAAGTCTGAGGAGACTTGTTGTCACTCAGACTCCAGGGAATACCACAGGTTGTTGGCAGTGGGCGATCACTGACGATGACCAGTGTGATAACTCCTAGTGAGTAAATAATAATAATAATAATAATAATAATAATAATAATAATAATAATAATAATAATAATAATAATAATAATAATAATAATAATAAAAATGGTAGTGGAAGCAAAAGTAAGGTAACGGTAAAACATGGCAATATCAATATTATTAATAATAATAGTGATACTGTTAATTTCATTGCTGCAAATAACAATAACTATGATAGTAACGTCAGACATGATGTCACCACTGATAACAATAATTATCTTTATAAAAAGTACAGAAATGAAAAAATGAAAAAATGAAAAAAATGAAAAAATAATTCAATGTCAAATAGTTAAGTTTAAGATATTAATAATAGTAGTAATAAATAATTGATAATGATAATCTAAAAATAATCTAAAAAATATAATCTAAAAAAGAATCTAAGAAATATAGAAATATTAATCAATAAATGGATAAGCATAAAAGGGGGGTATTTAAGAGTAAAGAAAAATACAGAAGATGACCATTAGTGTTAATCGTTGTGGGTATGATAATAATAATAATAATGATAATAATAATAATAATAATAATAACAACAATAATAATACCAACCAATACTACCGCTTACAGTACTACTACAAATAATACTACAAACAAAAATGCTACTACTAATAAAAATAAAAATAATAATAATTAATAAAAGGTATAGGATGATAGTTGTGTTGACAAAATTTTCAGTTGGTGGGGAGGTGGTTTTTTTATATTGTTTTTTATTTTTTATATAGTAAAAGCCTAAGGGGTTATGAGTGGATTACTAAGAAGGTGTAATCTATTATGCCTACAGTTAATTGATGTTTCTTGTTTTTTTGTTTAGAAGTTTGCCCCTATCACTAAATTTAATTATTTCAAGTTTTTCTGTTAGGCAAAGGTAGCAAGGTGAGTTTAGGGAACCACAGGTGCTAGTTCTTCTAATTGTGTTCCAAGTTACTGTTGGTGATAGGTTATTGTTGTATAGTTCCCAGTAATATATAGAAAGTGAGGTTCTTTTTTGATATGTAGGGTTATTAAAAGAACACTTATGTCCAGTATATCTTTCTTTGAAGGTATTACCAGCCATACCTATGTAGAATTTTTTCAGGGTTGGGTTTTCTTTAGTAGAGATGGTTGCTTGATATACTGATTGGGTTATTTGGCAATTATGTTGTAATGGGCATTCTTTTTTGTTTGTGCAGTTACAGGCCTTGGTATTTGCTGTTTTCGTTGCGGTAGTTTTTTCATTTAGAATTTTGTTGTTATGTTTTTTTATTATTTTTTCTAAATTTTCACCACAGTATAGCTTAATTAAGACGCCCTCTCTCTCTCCTTCTTTTTCCTCTATGTGTCTCTCCCCTCATAATTATTTGTTCCTCTTTCCACCTTATATTTTTATTTATTTATTTATTTATTTATTTGCCCTGTCTGTTTCAGATTCTAGATTTTAGATTTTTGTTTTTTGTTTTTTGTTTCTTAGATTTTTAGATTTTTTGATTTTTTAATTTTTAATTTTTTTTAATTTTTAATTTTAATTTTTTAACGGCTTTAATTTTTGAAATGTTAAATTTCTTTCCTTCTTCTTCTCTTTCTCTATCCCTCCTCTTCATTCTCTCCAAATATGATCTGAGGTTAAGATCGGATTCTAACTCTGCCTGATGAGATCTCAGTTTATAGTAACTGTTGATCGATAACATCGACATGCCAGTGTCGCAGATTTTGTACATGTCTGTGTAAATAAAATTATCATATATATTTATATATATATAGATATATATATATTGACATATTTATATATTTATATATATAGAAACATATGTATATATATATTGACATATTAATATATATATATATATATATATTGATATATGTATATATATATTGACATATTTATATATATATATATATATATATATATATATTGATATATGTATATATATATTGATATATTTATATAAATATTGATATATGTATATATTGCCATATTTATATATATATATATATATTGATATATGTATATATATATTGACATATTTATATATATATTGATATATGTATATATATATATATTGCCATATTTATATATATATATTGCCATATTTATATATATATATATTGACATATTTATATATATATAAATATATATATATATAAGCATATTTATATATATATATTAGCATATTTTTATATATATATATATTGACATATTTATATATATATATATATTGACATATTTATATATATATAGATATATATATATATATGTATATATATATATATATATTAACATATTTATATATATATATATATTAACATATTTATATATATATATATATTAACATATTTATATATATATATATATTAACATATTTATATATATATATATATTAACATATATATATATATATATATATATATATATATATATATATATATATATATATATATATTAACATATCTATATATCTATATACTTCATTTTTCTTTACAGGAACTGATGATCGAAGAAGACCGCTACACAAATATTATTTTCATTAGACTTACAGAGGGCAATATTTTTGTCACTTAAAAAAAAATCTCGTCGTTTTTTGTTCCACAGATAGGAAATTCTTTGAAAGAAACTTTGTTCATGGAAGTTACGTTTGGTTTTTGGTACAGAACGAGAGTGATAGAAAGAGAGTGTATGGAATGTATTTGCTCTGATTGAAACTGGGCGACTTATTTATGTGAATGTTTTACAAGTATTCTAGAGATGGGTTTCTAGTCAAGCACCTACTATTACCAACATATATTTAGTGTAAAAGAATATGCAAGGAAAGGACGAGATCATCTCAAACTTGATTGCGAAGTCTCTTTAGTATTCTGTTAAGGCAAGAAAAAATATTCCTTCTGAATATGATAAAAGTACTCATCCCAGAAATGACAGAATTACTTAATCATAATATGTGCCCACCACTTATACAGGTTGATAATTGCTAAGGGGTAATGTTCTTTCTGGAGCAATGGAATGATTACCATTTCTCTTGCGAAATTAGCAAAACATTTGTTTAGGTGTTCGATTTTAGGTTTGGAGTAAACATCAATCATAAGATATTGGGAAAGAGGGTATTTCCCTAAGGAGAAATAAATTTATTTTAACTGAAGAGTAATGATAACCCGAGCGTTGGAGGTGAAGGGAACACAGTTTGGTTTTAGATCTGTTAAAAGTAACAGGACACTTAACACCGACTGCACGATATATTCTAAGCTAGAGGAAAACGATAAAGTATCAGGACGATCTAGATCATTAAAACTTAAAACTGATGCGATATATAGTTGTATAGTCTACAATGATTTCAAATGATGATCTCAGAATATGATTTCGGAGATAATATATAAGGTAAGGAGGTAGTCTGGCCTCAGCATGTATACTGCCGCCACGTCAGAATTCTGCTCGTCAATTACTACTTTTTATAAGCCAATCGGTCGGAAAGGATTTGATTATTGAAAATACATTTTAACATATTTTATATCTAACAAGGTTGTAGAGCTACCCTCCGGATCAACCCCTATGATATATCAAGAGCTCTCGTTCTCGAAAGAAAGCCCCCTTCAATAAGTTTACTAATGTGATGCGATATCACTGTAAGCACGGAAGCTCTTTATTTTTCTGGGCGACAGTAGTTTTCTTCTTTTAGGTGTTTGAGAACTTTAATAACTATGTACTCAATCTGTGGAGTTTGCAATGTGATGTAAAGCCAGACTATATGTATCTCCTTAAGTCAAATTCTGACCGATATTTTTAATTGGATTTTGATGAATACACACTTTGCTGCTCTTCACAAAATCCTCACTAACTTCATTGCCCATATGTTTCTGAAATTCTCTGCCTTAACTTCCAAAAATGAATAACCAATGAACTGTATTCCTTTCACAAATCCTTGTTTACATTTACTCTTAACAAGGAAGAACTCCCTTTAAACAATGAACTTAATTGGTTGCACAGATTATTTTCCTTTACGGTGATAGTTTAGCACTATGGGTGCTTTCCATTGTAAGATGCGTTTGTCGAAAGATCTGTGAACACTTTATCTACATAAATAAGTGCATAGGTCTGAGAACTCATGATCATCATCACTACTCTATACAGACGGGCCTTCTATTTATCCTCTTTGTTTAGATACACAGTGTCGATAAAAGATAACCTGAAGACATTGTCGTGAAGTGTATCAACATTAATTCAATTTAATAAAGAGACGCGATCTTGGTACGCTAAGTATTTTGTTTATTTAACATTAGCCTCAGTCGCTGGCGCTTGCGTGCACTATGTAAACAAAGGACAAATAGTATCAATTATATTTTACTGTCGGTTTTTCTCCATATTATCTATAGTACTAGGTCTATTTTTGATTATTTCGGCAAGAAATGTAGACTATTACAAAAGTATTACTATTGCATATATACACACACACGCATATATATATATATATATATTTATGTGTGTGTCTATATATATATATATATATATATATATATAGGTGTATGTGTGTATATATATATGTGTGTATATATATATATAAATATATATATATATATATGTGCGTATATATATAAAGATATGTGTGTATGTATATGTGTGTGTATTTATATATTTATATATATATATATATATATGTATGTATATATATGTATGTATATATATATATATATGTATTTATATATATATGTATATATATGTATTTATATATATATGTATATATATATATGTATATATATATGTATATATATATATGTATATATATATATGTATATATATATATATATATATGTATATGTATATATATATATATATGTATATATATATATATGTATATATATATATATATGTATATATATATATATATATGTATATATATATATATATGTATATATATATATATATATATGTATATATATATATATATATATATATATATGTATATATATATATATATATATATATATATATATATGTATATATATATATATATATATATATGTATATATATATATATATATATATATATATATATATTTCTGTTTTTGCCGGGCATAGGGCATCCTACCGGATGCCACGCATTACCTGGGTATTTTAGACACTCCAGCGTAGAGATTTTTTAAAGATTCTTAACCTCCTTTCAAGTGCAATTGTTTGCATTTCAATTGCACTGGATTACCCGGGCATAATCGCCATATAGCTTTTGTAATTCTTTATTTTTTTTTTTATTTGTCTTATCTTTCCGTTTTTACTTGAGATGAGCTATCCTACCGGATGCCAGTAATTCAAATGATATTTAGGACACTACCGCCTATAGATATTTTAAAGATATTAACCGTCACTTTAAGTGCAATTGTTTTTATTCTCTTGCACTCGGTTCACCAGGTATACTCGCCAGATAGCTTTTGGAATCTTTTTCCCTAGCTTTGTTGCTCCTATAATTATTGGTATAATGGAGATTTTCTTAAAATTCAAGTTTCTTTTAATGTCGTTCATAAGACCTGGGTTTTTCGTAATGCTATGTTAAATCATGCATCATTAGGGACACCGACTTAACTAGGGTTGCTACTTTCTCTCTTTTGCCCCATACTACGATGTCAGGTTTAACAGCTCCGTTTTCTCGATATGTAGCTGTAGGGGTTGCATAGTCATAGTTGATCGTGTTAATATTATTTCCGACTGTTCTTTCTGGTATATGCTCCCAGGACTTTCTGCCACACTGGAGAACCTTACAACTGGATGTCAGGTGGCTCACACTCTCTACCTCTGTGTGGCAGAACCTGCACTTGTTATTGTTGCTGAGATCACTCATGTTTATAAAGACATTGGTCATCAAGTCTTGATCTTGAGCAGCCATTATCATTCTCTGCTGATCATAATGGAGAGATCTTCATTTCAGACAGTCTACAAAGCCTTTCTTATCTATATATATTCCTGGGATAATTCGCATAAGAAATACTTAGCACATTGTTGGTTGGCCCATTCTTCCAATGTTCTGGAATGGAAGGTCTTGGTGTATTTCTGGCGACTTTTGCGAGCTATTTCTGTTGCAGGATTGTTGTCTGTTTCCGCATCATTTGTAAGACAGTTCTATTCAGAATGTTTGGCCAGTTTTGTAATAGAGGTGTTTCTGCTTGCTCTGGTTTCCTGATGTTGGCATACCATCATAGGTTTGGGTTCTGGGAGCTCATCATTTTAAGGTGTGGAGGTAATTCATCCAGGTATTAAATCCTCGTTTGAGGACGGTGTATGTGGTATATGTTCTGTTGTCATGAAATCATATTCCTAAGTACTACGTTCGCCGTTTAATTTTTTATGAGGTGATCATGTAATATATTTTATGTTGCTCCTCTATTTTTGTAATATATCGCTTGTTATAATTATACCATCTTACAACGCATTACCTCGTTTTTTTTTAAGTTAACTGCATTTAGTTCGTTTACCATAACATCACCCCCGCTTAGCAAAAATATGTGACCGGAGGAGGCATATCTTTACTTTTATTAATATAAACTACACATGGCAACGATATAAAATGTGGCGTTTAATATGAATAAGAGTGTGTTCATGTTTTCACTCGTATTAAATTAATACTAAAACGAAACAGGTGAACAGAAGCTTACGGTGTAAGCGATTAAAGAAAGCGATCTATTCATGAGTCTTCCAATGGTTTCTCAGTGTTACTTATTAGTTGGTGTTAACATGTGATGGTATTTATATAACAAATCATAATAGGACTCCTAGCACTGTAAACATACTTTTCATAGATGTACAAAATAGGGATTGATATCAAATGTAGATAGTTCAAAATCTAATTTCTTCTATGTTTTGTTAACGCAGTTTTCTGACGATTGGTTGAACGATGTAGACTCTAGGCTGTGCATACATAGGAAAGAAAATAAAACAAACACGAGTGAAAACATAATGGAGGACATAATTATTGCACTCTTATATTATGAACGTTGTGAATAGCAATGGACATTGAAATGTTACTATTGTTTCTTAACCAAGAAAGAGTATCCAGCCAGAACGTGCATGCGTACATAGAGGCACAGTAATGTGTTTTTGTTAAAATTCTTCTGAAAGGCTTTTAAGTAAAATTGTTTATTTCAATAACACGAAAAGAAAAGTAATTTTTTGTAAGATTACTTATATTTCGAAATAACGTAAATTGTCTTACTATTCATTTTTAGATCCAGATTTTATTTGATAGTAAGCGAATACACTAATCTAGTGAGCCACCTCGACAGAACATCCACAACCATTATCAACAACGATAACAGCCAACGGCCAAGAACTGGACACCGTAAACCAGTTCAAATACCTTGGCGCTATACTCAGCAACAAAGGATCCAAGACTGAAATCCTGGCAAGAGCAGCACTAACGGCAGCAGCACTAGCAAACCTGAAATGAATCTGGAAAGACGGAAATATAAGTCTCCGTTGCAAACTAAAGCTGCTGCATACAATAGTATTATCCATCTTTTCATATGCATGCAAGTCATGGACCTTGACAGCTGAGCTCCAAAGAAAGATCCAAACGGTAGAAATGAGAATCTACAGAAGAGTGGTTGGCATCTCTTACTCAGACCGTGTCACAAACGAAGAAGTTCGCGCGCTCATCAACGCAAATCTGAACAACTACGAAGATTTACTGACAACTGTGAGAA
>OY744517.1:60638932-60668932 GCA_963556195.1 Sepiola atlantica | reverse complement strand
ATTTGTTAACTAACATAGATACAAATTAAACTCAATAAAATTTCACAATATTATATAACATATACTGACAAATAAAAGTGATTAGCCGTTCAAGCTGCATCCATAATACAAAAAAATCTCGTATTGTCGCTTAGTGCGCGTGAGTCGGGTTTTAATCACTTCGACTTACCTGGATGGGTGACACAACTAGACCTTATTTCGTTTAGTCCGGAATTTATATGTATGGTACACACATACATATATTAATAATTATTACCTATGAATTAAATTCTAATAAGTAATACAACTATTCATTAAACTGGTGTGTAGTCTTGTCAAATAGAAACGTGTTCAAGTAAAAAGAATCTTTAAGGTATATTGTTATTGAGCAATACTTATATGCAATCATACTGATTCAACATTTACGAAAGGGTATGTAATAACCTTTCGCACACATGCATCTTTCTTTCGCTTCCTGCAAAGCAGAGGAACAGGCGATACGACCAGCTTTATCTAAGTGCACGCCTTCGAGACATATAGCACACCTTGCCTTGAGGTTTTGTATTCTTATAGCAGTCACGTAGACTATCAGCGGTCCACAACACAAAGTAAGCAGCATTTATTTAGGCACTGCTGATGAAGTCTTCTTTATGTCTGACACCCTCAACATGTGCTCTTTCAAAACGTATGTTAGTATTCTTCAGAACTGAATCTGTTGTTATTTCTCTGTACCTTGTTACGATATCCATAAAGGAAAACTTCATGAGAATAAATATATATGTATGCAAATGCAATGCGTATTAGTTTTAATACGTTTCTTTTTTATCAACGAAGACATTACACACATACTGACGACTTGGTTTACAGAAGTCTATCCATAGTATATACATTCTTAAAAACTAAATTATACGTAGCTTTTTATTTCCAAATATTTTCCAGAAAAATATTATTCGAGTAGATTTTGAGTTTTTTGTCACACTTTTTACATTATCTCGAGATAAAAATAAACCAACGAGAAAATATTACCAATACTCACGATCTTCGAAATGTAGCGTATTTTAATCAAAATATGGTGAGGGCGAAAACCACATTTGAAAAAAAACGTAGATCTATAATCTCACTGATATTCTTTAGAATGTCATGAAATATGCCACTATATCTCCCAAGAGAATAAACAATGCATAATATTTTTTTTTAAAACACAGAATTCGATAAGTCGCTTGATATATAATAAAACAAAAACATTTAAGCGTTCTTTTAGTTGATTAATCTGATGCATATATCTTATCATTGAAACTGTTTAATCTTAAGGTAAATATATTGATGCCGTTAAAGAACTGCTCATAGATATATCTATATTTTAGAATTCATCTATGCATCCAACTGAAGTTTATATATATATATATATATATATATATATATATATCATATACATATATATATATACATATATACATACATATATATATATATATACATGTATACATATATATATATATGTATATATATATATAAATTTATACATATATATGTATATACATACATTTATATATATATATATATATACATTTATATATATATATACATTTATACATATATATACGTATATATATATATATATATTTATATATATATATATATATACATTTATACATATATATACGTATATATATATATATCTATATATATATATATATATATATATATATATATATATACGTATATATATGAATAATTTCAATATTGAGAGAAAGATGCAACCTAAAATCTAAACCTATCGGCATATTCAGAAGCAACATAATTTTAGTTCTTAAAACAGTTTCCCCTTATCGCCAATACATTGTAAGTCATATATACCTATTATTATAAATATGTTACGATTCACTTCGAACACTTTGTGGTTATAACATAAAGTAGTATTTATTGGATCAACTTTTATAACATCCATACAGTTTAAAGTACGTACATGTAGAGTTTTTATTTTCTTACTATACACAATCCTCGAGTGTATTCGATATCTTTCTACAAAGGTATGTAAGGACAACTTGGCATGAGGATACTTCACACTACAAGTAAAACCTGACCAAATAAGATTCCATTCGACACGGCTATACTCTGGCTCATACGAGTAATATTTCACTTTCTCCAAGTGGTGTTGCCTCAAGTAGCATTAGTTAGCTGGATACTCCACCAGACTAGATGAATGCTTGTCCTAGAATCTGTTTTACTAACTTGAGAGTTGGCATGTCAATAGAACTTTAATGGAATATTCGAATATCTATGTATCCCATCTAGAGGTAAAAGGGTTAGCCCCTAGATAAGGGTATATTCATTTATGAGAACTCTGGTTTAAGTAAAAAAATGTAAAAAGTAATATAAAATACAAAATATGCCTATAACATGATCATGGTATTGGTGCCCGTATTAAAAGAAATAGACAATGTAAGATGTCAGATACGATAATACTGAATTTTGATCCACAATATATATGCTATTAGCTTTGTGATTTTTATATTTACATGTCTGAACTTATAAGTTTGGGGATTATCGTATTTGTATAGACATACTGTTTACTCATAACACGTGCTTAGCCATACAATAGCCCCTGTACTATCTACAATTTGAGAAGTCGTCACATTTCACAAAAAATATCTGCAGTTTATCATGAGTTTGTTTTTACTATTTACTTGTTTACAATATGACACATTATTAATTTTAAAACAATGACTCCAGAGACTGCACGCAAGTAGAACGTTACGCATTTCATTAAGTAGTATACTTTCAAATTGTAATCAAGATACGTTTATTAAGTATGCATTTCTACGTTTTCTCTTCAGGGTGTATAATAGTCCACTATACGATTACAAATGACTGATATTTTGGGTTAGCCATGGCACTAGACATATGTTCTGAATATATGAACTTTCTCGTTTATAAATTATTAAATAAATTATCCATATAAATCTAAAATCTTCTAAAACTAGAATATATGACACAGCTTCCTATTATATCATGACTATGTGTGTTAAGTCGGCGGAAGAACTGCATATTTAAGAGAAATACTTACGTGGATTATCAATGCCTCCATCAACTCTTAACTTTAAAGTTTAACGCTTGGCTTACCAATCTCTTATGACCATATACAAAATAAGATTATCCGTTTATTGGTGTTCGTCATACAAGTATATATATATATATATATATATATATATATATATATATATATATATATATATATATATACATATATATATATATATTTGAATATAAAGACATTTCCTGTTTCGAAAATGAAGCAGTACGGTATTCATAGAAAACTATATATAGACTTTCTGGCGTCATACATAAAAAAAGTTATATTTATGGGTTCATGTAAGTTAAACTACCCATGGTATTAACTATTCTGCGTTAAGCTCTTCTTCATGTATGTATATGTTTCACTTATTTTCCGAAGAAACACATTCGGAGTTATCGTTATACCCGGGCCTGAAAGGCGAACATCTATAGATCCCATCGATTATTTATTGAACAGATTTGACACAAGGACACACGTGTTTTTTAACACTTTTATAGATAAACATCTCTCATGCGTCAGAATGGGATTAAGCTCATTGATATGAGCAAAAGAATAGGATTTTGTAAAAATACGTAAATATATATGAAAAATCTTAAGAGTTCGATAAAAAAATACTAAGGCCAATATCTAATTAATCGACTATACTGGTATTCTTTTAGATAAAATATTAATATGGAAAAACTTATTGTATATTAAGAAACACGATCTATAGCATTAATTGGATACAATCCAATGACCGATTTCAACACACACCGACTTCCACTCGTTGTTAAATTCAGATAATAAATATTGATGTATTTATTTACTACCGTAGATTCTCCGGATTCCAATTTTTCTGCGACCTTTCCTCTGTTATTCTTGTTTTTATGCATATTAACACCATCCTTCGCAGACAGTACTACAGGTTCTATTATACACTACCCTCAACAATACATCACTTAAAATAAGGCCCAACATTCACTCAAAGCGAACACATGCCTTTCATGTTAATACTTCCTGCAAGGACTTAATCCACTGTACATCCTGTTCTTATCTCTGTATATTTAAGTTAAATAAATGTTTAATTTCGAATAGAAACGATATGTTGAATCTATACAATCACGTGTTCAACACCGACTATCATCGCTTGTCCAATTCTGATACCACACGGTTGTTTCCTCCTATAGAAAATATTCCCGTATGTATTGTATAAGTACCCTCTCATCTCTTCTATATGTTATATTTCATTTATCTTGTTTCAATTGCCCTCTCCATAATATATTCGTACACACTCACTACTAAGGCTTCCACCAACTACATGTAATCGTCTTTACCACAACACTTTCAATAATAACCAGCGTCCACTACCAGCAAACACATCTTCCTATGATTTTAACGATCTCCTCATAAGATTACTACAGCTAACTACCTCTCTGAATGTGTATTTTGTACCTTATTTTAGCAAAATAAATATTTTTTTCCGAATATAAGTTTCGTAACCGATATGAAATATCGAATCAATATAATTACGTGTTATGCTTACCCTTCATATGTCTCACTAGGAGTGTTATTTGCCTATCATCTTATTGCTATATGCACAAATATATTTTTGTACTAAATGTATATTTTTCTTTAAACAAACTTCTCTCTCATATATATGAGTGAGAAAATATTCATATGATAAGTAAGCTACACAGAGGTGATATGCTTCATTCCGCAGAGAATAATCAAAAGAAAACATTTATCCTGTTTTTCTCATGTAGAAAATTAACCTGAACGATTCTGTGTAGATTAATGTCTATTGAAATATATCATACTTTTATTGTAAAGCTTACTGATGTATTAAGTACTGTTGAACTAAATATTGAAATATAGTATCACCTTATAATATGACGGGTGTATATACAGGAAATAGTAAATTGTATATATCTTTTTTTTCTCCATATCTTCATTTTCTGAAGACGTTCGGCACGAACGAAAACGGTCAAAAATCTTTTGTTTTTGTTTTTCTCCTGCACTTTAACTTGTTTTCCGTTTGTCATTTTTTACACACACACACACATATATATATATATATATATATATATATATATATATATATATATATATATATTTATATATATATATATATACGAATGATATAGTGTAATCACATGAAAAATCAAATAACCCTTTATTTTTTGTTTTGCACGTGAAATATGCTAAATAATGAAATGAGTTCACACTATTAGATCATGAGTTACATAAGTACTTGCTTTTATATTGTTATAGATGAGTGGCTTTGTTAAATATAAAAAAAATACATTGCTACAGAAATATGATGTGCACACGTTTTCTTAAATACATACTTTTCTGAAAGATATCTATACATAGTTTTTGGAAGTATATCAGGAAAGTGTTCACTCTTACTTAAATGGGACCGAAATGTGAATTATGTTATTGTTATTTTCACTTAGATCCAACTTAATTTACATAACTACACGTCTGGAGTGTATGTCACCGATGTTAAAATAAAGACACCACCTGATCGGCTTTGTTTACGAAGGTATTCGTAATTAATGGAGCAATGTTCGAATTGTCACTCGAAACCTATGATTAAAGTAAGTCTTTTAGACACTATTCGTTTAACAGTCTTGGACACATGTAGAGTCAATTCAACGCATGAGTGGACACTCTTTCGAAAAATGTTGACCACCTGAGGTTAATTTAATTCGATTACTACAGTTGCTAAACTGACCTGAATCGTTTATATGCCATTCCTGTCCAAATTAAACCATATTTGCGGAACACGTGGAGCTGTCAGTTCTGTTTTGGCAGGATTTTACCAGCGTCACATAAATCATCAACGCGTATTCATCAGCTAGACATCGTAGTGTTTCCAAGAGCCGCATCAAAAGCATCTAACCGATCGCAATCGTGATTAAGCGCGCCGTTTCTGTCAGCGTGTGAGACACCCATCGATGCAAGTATGCTGAATCGGTTATTGCATGCGTGTTTGCCATTGAAGACCCAGATTAATGCCTACAATTACTACATAACATTGAAACAGATTACTTTGCTTAGTATTATTGGTTGGACGCAACCTACAGGGATCTCCCACGGTGCTTGCATTCACTTCTAATGCTATTCCAATCAGGCCTTCATCTCATTGCCATTCACGCACAGGTCTTCCCCGACAGGATCTAACATGCATACTCTTGCGGGTGTTTTCGCTAGCATTTGACAAAAAGAAGCATCGTATCTCATCGTCCCATACCTTATTTAGCGAACGTGCTTTGGGGTTAATAAATGCAGTAGTAAGCCTAAACTAGCCGTACACAGGGAAATGATCAACTAGTTGCTCGCAGAAAGAACACATATGTCTACGGTCACTACACAGGAATTTCTAGAATCTGATTTCCTCGTTTGAATCGGAGAGACTCACCTTCCCCCAAGACCTGTAAAGCCAGCGATTTTTTTTTTTGGGTGGGGGGGGGGGGGGATTTTACAGACCTTCGAATAATCCAAACAAATGTGTCGTAAGCACACCACTGAGACCAACCCTTCATCGATGAAGATATTATCGACGTATGTTTATGTGCCACTCTTTATTTTCTCATCTTGCGACGTTATCACAGCAACCACATATTTCATAACAAGCCGCTACACATTAAGACCGAACTTCTGTCGAGTAAAGCAAAACCGCTTGCCTTTTATAATCACTGTTTGAAAATGTAACAACTCACTGTCAATGGTAAGTTGTAGGTATGCATTCATAAAATCTAAAAGCAACAAATAGACTGCTTGAGTATTTGCGCGTACACCTCTGCATTTGCAGTAAACGTATCTTAATAGCGTTTGAAATCCCAGTAGTTCAGTAATACTTGGGCTCTTCTGCTTGTGCTTTAGCCCAACCGACATGAAGGGAATCAGTCCCTTGGGACGGCCAAGTTCTATCATAATATATGATAATAGATATCCGTAGCGCTTCCACAATGTGAGTCCTACTTCATACACTTTCCGGGCATAATTAAGCAATTTATGCTGCTGTAATATATTTGTAAACTCGCTTAAAGATCCGAAATCTACCAGACCCGTCAAATCTCGCCCGTCTACGAAAATTCTTACAGTAGGAAATGTCTGTTTAATTACTTGGTCGTAGCGTTTCGCAGGCACTCTGATTAAATATGCCAACGTCCATTGCATTTAAAACACCGTTTCCCACTGCCAAAATGTATCATTCTACTGGTAAACTCCTTAGATATATCTTGTGTACAACCACTCACTATATGGTTAGGCCCCAACCACAAGTAATATACGATCGATGTTTGTATTGTTAAGCCGGGGAGAGGGGGAGTTCTGCGTCTAAACGCGGTCATCCTGCAGATGAGGCGGCTGACACATGCCCATCTTCGTCATCTATTATGATAGCTTTCGTCCGAATCAGTGGTTGTTCTATACACATAGTGTCCATCCTCCACGACACTCTGACGAGCTGTCTGACATATTGTGGAAACTTGTACACGAAAGACACGTCATACATCGGTCGGGTAGCGGTTCTCTAATACGTCAAATCAAGTGATACATTTCATCCATAAATTCGTCAACCGCTTCCTCGGGTCGAAAATACACTGCCACGAAATGCTCAAATGAGTTAAACCTATCGGCTGCATATGCATTCATAAGGGTCTGTTTAATTTTTTCCGCATTTGCTTTCCTTTCTTTACTTTGTTATCATTACATGCAAAAGCATCGCCTCTTAGTCGTAATGGTATATCGTTTCATGGTGTCCATTTTACAGAGTTGACAAACAAACTCAACATATTTTACCTATTCAACAATCGGCATGTCAGTTCCGGTATTAGCATGATGTTTGAAGCCTGGACATTCGTACTTCACTACTTACGCCAAAATAGCTTGAAAAAAAGCGTTTGAAAGTCTGTCAGGGTATAGTTTTCACACTGACTTCTATGATACCGTTTATAATAAATTTGACGGATGTAATGAAAATAATCGACTTATTGTCTCAGTAAAAAAGGCGATACTTTACCTTTTCTCTCTTCTTTCTTTTCTCTTTCTATTCGTCCTGCTCTTGACAACATCAAGTGCAGCTTAATAAAATCCTAACACGTAATGTGACTTACGTTCTTTCTTTTATTCACTTAAATCCAAGATATGAGTATTGTAAACTAGATTTGCATAACTTTATCTCTAAACTCATTGCCCCAGATGTTAAAATGAAGACACCCTGAGATTGTGTCTGCTAACGCCGGATTTTAAAATCAACATATGATTAAAACATGTGACTAATCTCTACAGTTCAAGCTAAGCAAAAACGGCCCTTTTGATGGCAGGGGTGAGATAAGTCGGGACCACTTCAGCCGCTTGAGCCACGTCCAGGTTCATCACGCCCGCGACAAAATATGTATTCAGGTTTCAATTTAGGCTTTAAAATTAGTACTTGATAAATATTCTTTATCAGTAGCCCTTCCTTTTTATGAGTTGAAGATTTAAAAGAAACTAAACATTTACAGATAATCAGTAGAAAGCATTTGCAATTAGATCTGATAAAAACATAATAAATATAGAATTAGTTACAATTTCTTGACGAACATCAGCCACGAGCATGGTCAGAATCAAACCATATGATTATAGAAGATAAGCGTGTATTTTAGTGAACCTATAGATTTATTTGTTACAATTTCGATCCAACGGCCCAAAATCAATCAGACGTTGGCTAAACCGTTGAGGTTTAATTTTGTTTTGGTTTAAAGATTAGTCTTAATGAAGAGAAGTTTGGAAGACAAATTCCCCTTTTTTAGGGCTGCTTCTTACATCTGTGCAGTCAATTTGGAAGGCTGATTTCATAGTCTATTGATTCTGTATTTAAAGTTTATAGACAAAAGAGCTAGAAAGTGCAATAAGCTTATTTTATAGTAAATATGTTCAGATGAAAGTCGATTTCTTGTGAGTGTTATTAGTGTAATAGAGTTATGTCCTACTTGCTTGTTCTTTACTGATATATTGTCGATAACATAAGATTTCCACAACATACACTCTTAATATTAAACAATAGATTTCAAAATAAAGAAAATACGCTAAAAACATGATGTGCTTATTCAGCAATAATCTGTCATATCTAAGGAATACATTAATTAAATAGTTAATATGAACATTTTCGTTTGAGAGCATGAATAAAAATAGGAATTTGAATTGCCTAGTATTCACCTTAACTAAAGCTATTCCGACCAAATGAAAACTGTTTTTACTCATCAGTAACTCGGGTAGTTATGAGGTCAAGCGAATATTGTAAAAAGTGTTAATTTGATGTTGTAATGACTGTATTTCTACTTAATGACATTCATTACTTTTATACAAACTAAAACAAACTAGACCGTTGAACACTTTTAGAGTTTAATTAATGTATTTTTTTCCAATTTGTTACGGTCTATAACCCATGCATTATTTAATGCTGAAACACAATAACAACTTTGTCTGATGCACAGCTTTTCTACCAGTTTCCATTGTAATACTTCAACCATAAAATATAGTTTTATTTGTTTTGGTACTAACACACCGTGTCCAGTCTGCTTTAAATAGTATAGTTTAGACTTTTCTTTTTGTTATGTCGATATTAAATATGTTATCATCCGTGATACATGAAAATACATTTTAAATTATATAATGCTGCAATAAAAGAGCAGTATCGGGTGTGTGTTACTACATATAACCTATTTGAATGTAAAGGAACAACTGCACAACTTCTTAACAGAAAGTGTATTAAAGTTAGATACCCCACTGCCCATCGATAAGAAAACTCATCTCTGCGGAACCCAAAGCAATTGCAAACGCAGACTGTTCATGCCGGGACAAAAACAACTGCCCCTTAGAGGGGAATTGCAAAATCGATTCACTCCTATATGAAGCCACCGTCACAAACCAGACTACCGGTAGACCAGAAAAATACATTGGCATTCAAGCGAAGATTATAGGCACACATAAACACCTTCATATACAAAAACAAGGCAAATACGGCACTCGCGACCCGAATATGACAACTTAAAGAAAACACACCCATCACCATCAAATGGAAAGTAATTAGGAGAAACGCATCCTTCTCTCCAGCCATAAATAGATGCCGTCTGTGTGACGCTGAAAAATACCATATATCAACGGCCATCATTGACCCAAATACAGTATGTTTGGATATTCGCGATTAAATCTTTAAGGGGTGCATCCACAGGAGACAACCACTACTCATAAAATGGACTTAATGATACACATAACAGCCAAACTTCTCCATTTCTGCCAAATACATAACCCCATAATTGCCCCATTAAATACCGACTTCCACTCCAGACAATTT
The DNA here is from genome assembly GCA_963556195.1 of Sepiola atlantica. Classification (NCBI taxonomy): domain Eukaryota; kingdom Metazoa; phylum Mollusca; class Cephalopoda; order Sepiida; family Sepiolidae; genus Sepiola; species Sepiola atlantica. The sequence continues at coordinate 60,658,553 of OY744517.1, read as the reverse complement.
TCTCTACTCTCACCCCTCATAATATAAATAAAATTGAAAAAATACGAACACATACCTTAATCAACCCATATCCACACTACTTTTCAAGAGCAATAATTTCAACCTTCCCAAAAATATTTCTCCAGTCATTAAGAGAGTAACACCCCCATTTCACAACATTATTATTACTCCCATAAGTCCCCACCATTACTAATACTAATACTAATACTAATCTCTCACATCTCTCAAACAGATCCAATTCAACGGTTCCACACCATTTAAATCCCCTACAGAGTGACTGCCCTTGGACCGCCCGGATGATACCTTTATTTAAATTCATTCAGGATTGGTTTAAAGTCCTTTAATCCAGGATTTAAAAACGAAATCAATTAATGTTGTTTCTTTAAAACACTTTTAATTCTTAAACCCATTCTCTCTCCCCAATTCCATTAGAACACAATAATCAAACTCCAAAACAGTATTACGGGAAGTATATAGACATATTTATTTATTTTTTTTTCATTTTTTTTATTTTTGTACTTTTTATTTTTTTTTTTTACATATTTTTGTATATCTTTTTATATCTCCTCCGGTTTAACTCTCAGATGTTACTTTTCACCCCCCCCCTTTTTTTGCAACCCTTATTAAACCTTCCTTACACTAAATTTAAACAAACATACACAACGCTCTAAGCAAATAACGCGTCAAAACAAGAGTGACACGTGACTCCACATTTCCGAAACAGATGACAACAGAACCTGACGAGAGCCGGGTGGCTAAGTCCTTCCGTGCTTGAAACCGACGGTACGAAAGTTGTACTAATTTTTCTGTACCAATATATATAAATATATATATATATATATATATATATATATATATATATATATATATATATATATATACACTATGTTGTCACTCTCCCCCTTTGAATATTCGTCTTAAATAGTCAATCCCTCCTCTCTTAAGATATATATTAAATATGTTGTCGTTCTCTCTATATGTGTACTGAATAGTGAGTGTGCCTTTCTCTTTTTACATTTTTTAAAATGTAATCACATTGCTTGGATACTTGAATAAAACGGAAGGGTCAAACTAAAGTATTGCACTGGTAATTACGTGATTCGGTGTTAATTTATTTCATTTTAGCTTAGCTCCATTTATTACATTGAGGTCTCATACCCGGATTTCCTTCCGGAATTTATTTAATTCTAACACACACACACATATATATATATATATATATATATATATATATATATATATATATATATATATATATATATATGATATTTAAAAGTTGTTGTAAGGCAACACTATAAGGTACGACATCTTATTTCAAAGTTAAAATATATAATATTTGTATTAAATTTACTACAAAGTCACTTAATCTGACTTAAGCAAGATCTCCCAAATTGAAATGATCTCTTAATACTTGTTACATTTAAATTTTACATTTTAGATATTCTCTAGATATTTTCTAGAATAAATGTAATGAAGTTTTACAAAAATTGTAAACGGTATTATTAATATAATCGGTAAATATAATTTAATTTTGATTTAAATGTTCATAAGGGTGCATAGACCTGATGCAATCTGTTCTGTAATGATAATTAATATTTCGCATCCTGGCTACGTATTTATATTCATATTTATCATATATTACTGTCATGTTCTGTCTTATAATAATCTTATTATACATTACTTTTGTGAATGTAAGCATACTGTTACATTTCGCCGCTTACTTTCTGATTGTATCAAAAGCCAGAATTCAGTTTTTACTTTTGCCTTTTTATATTGAATATCTATTTATTATTCCTGATTTTCTTTTACTTTATTTAAATAAATTCAATACTTATCTTCTCAGTTATTAAATGTAAAACGTTTATACACTCTCGGTTGTTTAAAAAAATGTGTTAACATAAAAAAGTTGAGAAAACGTTTCAAAATGGCGCCGGTCTCTCTTACTGCTGCTCATCATCATATCCTATCTTCTGATTCTTTGTTCCTTCAAGAGTTAAAAAATGTATTTTCGAGCGAATTCAGTACGAAATTACATAAACGTTGAAGCACTATAGACTCACTGGGAATCACAGAGGAGCACCATTTCTTCTCGAAGCTGATGTGGGATTCTCTTTGAATGCGACGCTTTTTAAAAATCATACGCTCAGTAGATGTTCTTAGTGTTGACATATATATATATATATATATATATCCATATTTCTCTGTTTACTAATAAAATAGTTAACAGTGTTAATTTGATGGTTTTGATATTTACGAAATTTGCCCCATACCTTTTCTTATTTGATTATATGAATATTTGAACGAACTTTATAAAAATCACTCTGTTTTGATTACTTCTTTTATGTCTGTACATTTAATAAGGAAGATAACACCGCTAATTGGTACAAAGGAACACACCGGTACAATTTTTACTGTAACATTTGTTACTATATTTGATTAAGCTGTAATAAATGCAATTGTTTAATTTAAAATGTAGATGCAAACACAGTGGTCACCCATAATTTTGATCATTACTTCAATAGATATATTAGCATCTTCCGTGTTTACTTAGAGCAACAAAAATAAAAAAAATTAAAGTGCACTTTTATTTCTATTATTCTGAATATATAACTTACTATTCGCATCTTCTTATATACACCAATATTTATTATATATATATATATATATATATATATATATATATATATAGTCATCCACATACAGACTGTTTCGCTGGTTCACAGCTCGTCAGTGCGGTAGACCAGTTAGTGCCTCAATCGAAACGGGATCGAAACGCAACCGTCGGGCTGACAGTCGGCGCTGCTAACCCCTACGATATCATGCGACACTGACTGAATGTAACAAATATCTCAATGTCAGTAATCATTGCAAATGCCGGAGCTCGAATTAGTTTTACCTAACGAGCTATGCCTTAAAGCTAAATGGCAGTTGGCGATACCCTTATTGCAAACGTCTACTCGAACTTGCAGCTATAGAGAACATTTCGAACTGAGACTTAATTAACACATACTAAGAGTCCATGATATATAATTTTTGCAATAATTAAATTAACACCTCTTATTAAATAGTTCGGAATAATGTATGTAATATCATACCACCAGCAGAAACAACAATAACTATACTAATAATAATAAATATAATAATAATAATAATGATAATAATAGTACTAGTAATAGTAATACTAATAATACCCCCCACCAAAAGCTCCCCGACCCTCTCCAAATAAAAAGCAAATAGATATTTATTAATTAAAAAATAAATAAATAAATATATAAGTAGAATGAAAAAAATGGTACCAGCCTAGGCTGACACCCCACTAAATATTTGCATAGGATCAATGAGGATGAGAAGACCTAGGAGGGGCAGCACAAACCAGACCTCCACTAGACGTGCAGAGAGTGCTGGTACCTAGGGGAGGCTTATTGCCACCCACATCCCAGAGAAGATCAATGGCCCTTACCAGCGAGAAATAAATGATAACCGGGTGTTGCGACATAACAAGGTTATTTGCAGTGGCTATCAAAAAGAGGTGGAAAGTATTAAACATCTGAGGAGACTTGTTGTCACTCAGACTCCAGGGAATACCTCCGGCTGTCGGTGAGCAATCACTGATGATCTGTGTGAGAACTCCTAGTGACTACAAATAATAATACCCCCGCTACCTAATTCATTATGTACCCCATGTACATAATTATATATATATATATATATATATATATATATATATATATATAGTCATCCACATAACGACTGTTTCGCTGTTTCACAAAACATCATTGCGGCTAGACCAGTTAGTGCCTCAAGCCGGGATCGAAACGCAACCGTCGAGCTGACAGTCGGCGATGCTAACCCCTACGCCATCAACACATGATATATATATATATATATATATATATATATATATATATATATATATATATATGTATGTATATATATGTATGTATATATATATGTATATATATATATCTATATATATGTATATATGTATACATATATATATATATATATATATATATATATATATATGTATATATATATATATATATATATATATATATATATATATATATATATATATGTATATATATATATATATATATATATATATATATATGTATATATATATATATATATATATATATATATATATATGTATATATATATATGTATATATATATATATATATATATATGTATATATATATATGTATATATATATATATATATATATGTATATATATATATGTATATATATATATATATATATATATATATATATATATATATATATATATATATATGTATATATATATATATATATATATATATATATATATATATATATATATATCATGCACACTTTTACGAAATTACCTATGCTAGTGTTTTGGTGAGGAATGTATACCGCAGTTGTTCTCATGAATTTCTGATATTGTGATACCAATAGTACTATAAGGGCTTCTGCATTTTAGCCTAAAAACGTTGCCCAACGTAAATACTTGGAATATAGCATGCTTACAATTGTAAGAGACCGACATATGCTTATGTACTACTGTTAACATTATTGTAAGACATATCGTTTTTGTTGCTAACTGACAAGGAATCTCCCGAGAAAGTCTCCCTTTTCCGTCGAGGGTGTTATAACTATCTTCAATCCTGAAGAAAATAGACGTTTAAGACGAATGAACAATTGACAAGGTACACCGGGAAATAATTGTGTTCTTTCGGAATTATGAAACCCCCGCTATATGGATGCATATATATGACTCTGTCTACGACGGTTCGCCACTCTAGAAATATACAACGCACGTTGCAATTAGATATAAAACATGGATCTTCGAAAAAAAATGAAGCACTTTTGGTTGCTAAATATGTTTTATATAACTATGCTGATGTATCTTAGTACCTTGTCAATGACAAGTACGCGTCTGTACTATACATGGTAATTACTTAAAATGCCACTATATACGTTGAAGAAAGTTATCTATATTTTTCCGATTACCATTACGCATTGAATTCCTTCATTACCGTTGTTACCGTCCTGTTGATCATACTGACTCCAGATAAGATGTTGCTCTCGACCTTTTACCCTACTTACTACGTGTCAGTTGTTCCCAATCTGTAGATCACTCTCCAACTGATAATTATATTTCCGAACAGTTTAATACGCAAGAGTTCCTTCATTGAAAATAACATTCTGACGAGTAAATGGTGATGTAATTGACGCTCTTCAACTCACGAACTTATAAAAGGATCAGGTGCGATTTGGTAACAAGTTTAAGAGATCTAATCGGCCATTACAGACTTGCGTAGATTCATTATTGCGTTTATTTGGTTGATAAAATACCTGCAATCTATGACAAGTATTAAAAATATTTTAATTTAATATGACATGCCTTTTAAAAGTAAAAAGTACGGTTATCGACTCTTCAAATCTACGCCATGGTATTCAACTATTTGTTTAAATTGTACAAATTACTATCTTACTGCAATAATAATATCTATATGTGTAAATTTACGTATACTCTGAAAAATATATTGTCATCGGTATTTATTGTTATCAACAAACACACACACTCATGTATATATATATATATATATATATATATATATATATATATATATATTTAAACTTGAACGAAAAACACACACATTACTCGACAGCGAGCCAACGCATCCCTCGTTCGACACCGGTTTTGAATCCTACCCGCCATTTCATAACATCAAGGCGATGACGTCGTACCATCAAAGACGTTTATCAAATTAACAAAGAAATAAGTTTCTTGATTCTTGTTTTTTGATAAGAAAAGAAAAATGACTCAATACTGGTCACCCCTGAAGAAGGAATTTTATTCCGTAATCGATAGGATTAATGTAAGAAAAAAAAAATTAATCTTGTATTGCCAATTTGGCTTTTATTTCAATTTTATTTACTTTCCATGCAATACTTTAAACTTGAACGAAAAACACACACATTACTCGACAGCGAGCCAACGCATCCCTCGTTCGACACCGGTTTTGAATCCTACCCGCCATTTCATAACATCAAGGCGATGACGTCGTACCATCAAAAACGTTTATCAAATTAACAAAGAAATAAGTTTCTTTATTCTTGTTTTTTGATGAGAAAAAAAAAAAATGACTCAATACTGGTCACCCCTGAAGAAGGAATTTTATTCCGTAATCGATAGGATTAATTTAAGAAAAATAAAAAATAATAAATTAATCTTGTATTGCTAATTTGGCTTTTATTTAAATTTTATTAACTTTCCATGCAATGCTTTAAACTTGAACGAAAAACACACACATTACTCGACAGCGAGCCAACGCATCCCTCGTTCGACACCGGTTTTGAATCCTACCCGCCATTTCATAACATCAAGGCGATGACGTCGTACCATCAAAGACGTTTATCAAATTGACAAAGAAATAAGTTTCTTTATTCTTGTTTTTTGATAAGAAAAAAAAATGACTCAATACTGGTCACCCCTGAAGAAGGAATTTTATTCTGTAATCGATAGGATTAATGTAAGAAAAAAAAATAAGAATAAATTAATCTTGTATTGCTTATTTGGCTTTTATTTCAATTTTATTAACTTTCCATGCAATACTTTAAACTTGAACGAAAAACACACACATTACTCGACAGCGAGCCAACGCATCCCTCGTTCGACACCGGTTTTGAATCCTACCCGCCATTTCATAACATCAAGGCGATGACGTCGTACCATCAAAAACGTTTATCAAATTAACAAAGAAATAAGTTTCTTTATTCTTGTTTTTTGATAAGAAAAAAAAAATGACTCAATACTGGTCACCCCTGAAGAAGGAATTTTATTCCGTAATCGATAGGATTAATGTAAGAAAAAAAAATTAATCTTGTATTGCTTATTTGGCTTTTATTTCAATTTTATTAACTTTTTATGCAATACTTTTAACTTGAACGAAAAACACACTCATTACTCGACAGCGAGCCAACGCATCCCTCGTTCGACACCGGTTTTGAATCCTACCCGCCATTTCATAACATCAAGGCGATGACGTCGTACCATCAAAAACGTTTATCAAATTAACAAAGAAATAAGTTTCTTTATTCTTGTTTTTTGATAAGAAAAAAAAAATGACTCAATACTGGTTACCCCTGAAGAATGAATTTTATTCCGTAATCGATAGGATTGTTGTAAGAAAAAAAAATAATAATAATAAATTAATCTTGTATTGCTAATTTGGCTTTTATTTCAATTTTATTAACTTTCCATGCAATACTTTAAACTTGAACGAAAAACACACACATTACTCGACAGTATGTATATATATTGCATATATATATATAACATGTATATATATATATTGCATACATATATATATATGTATAATATGTATGTATTACACACACATATATATATATATATATATATTTATATATATATATATATATATATATTTATTTATTTATTTATATATATACAACCAAAGAATGTAACACAATATAATCCTTACTCCAAACATAAAAATATCCTCAAAGATATATCTTCTTAACTAAAAAAACACTCTAAATACATTTCAACAACAAAATTAAATCGCTCTGCACTACATCACCCACACAAAAAAACATATACCTTCAACATAGTTTTTTGAACTATCGAAACGACCACACTTACTATAGAAACACTTTTTAAAAAGACACAATAACAAAAACACATACATCCACCACACCCGTACGCACACACACCATAACTTGCAATGACTGGAAACAAATCAATCTAGGTGAAACACAGTGCCATTTTAGAAAAGAGGATATACGAACATACCTGGACTATCAAACTTGCTGACACCTTAATGTATTAGCAAACCACATGATAGCCTTTAATCAGCACATGGACATACACTGAGCTTACACCATAAAATACATCCATGATATGAAACTCCGACGCAATATTGAATCGAGTTTAATTCTAGGATGCAGCAATTACATCGTACAAATATCGTGTTTTTTTACAATATTTACACTACCTTAGCTAAAATCATCTTCTCCGAACACAATTTAAGAGAATTCGACAATGGATAATTGACATTTCTTTTATTTCCCCCTTATACTTTTCCCTCCTTTTTTATTGCTATTTTTCTTCCTTTTTCTCGTTTTCCCTTTTTTCTCTTTTTATAACTTGTATCTTATTTTCATTGATATTATTTGATTTCATATTTTTTATTCAATTTTTATTTTTATTTTTATTCTTTATTTTATTTTCTATTTTTGTATTCTCTACTTCTTTTCTTATTCCTGTCTCTCTTCCTCTTTCTTTTTTTCTTTTCACCACTTCCAATTTCAATTGTCATCCCTACATGTGTTTATTTTAATTCTATACAATCCGATATTTTTTTACCACATGCTCTTAATGTTCCTGGCATCACATATATTTTCATCCTCATCTCAGCCCCCACCAACATATTATTTTCTTTACCCCACCTATGTCGCCCCTCTTACATGTAGTCGCCCATTTCTTTTCCTTCCCGATGTTTTTTCCTTTTTTCACACACGTGGGCACCAACTTCCTCTTCATCACCCCCACTTACTAACTTCTCATGTCTACTCTCCCAACTCCGCCTCCTCAGACGTTGTGTTTTCCACCTAAAATTCAATACTACCCTAATCCCTCTTTTTCTCTTCCTTTTCCTGTTTTTTTATGCTTTCTTTTTCGACCTATATTTGTATAAATATCCTATGTTTTTGCTAATAAATTTATTTTCTAAATAAATATGATCGCTAACTGACGATCGAAATATGTTGGCCTTACCTTAATGACGTGTTTGTGTCTTTATTTTTGTTAGTATGCTACTTCGCTTTTTCTACATTTCCTAAACCCACTTCACATTTTGTCGGAAACACTCGTTTCATGTTAAGAAAAAATATATATGGGAAAAGTAAAAACGAAAATATTTTATGCATTCATGAACTTTAATCTTTATTCCAAGACTTTCTCCAGATGAATGATTGAAAGAAAACATAGACGTCATCATTTGAAAATACACAGTAAAACAACGTTTTGCTTATTTTCCCTTGAAAAAAGCATAGACGTTAGAATTCAAAATATATGTTGCATCTATGACGCGAAAATAATTGTTTAGTACATTTAAAAAACATATAAACATAAGAATGCAAAATATTAGCTGCGTTGATGAATTGGAATGAATGTGTGTGTATTTATTGATACCGATGTACATAGCTTTGTTTGGAGTGTGGCTTAAAACAGCTACCATGCATTTAGTTCATGTTCTGTAGTGTCAGTATTAGTTTACTGATTAAACGAAATAACTTGTGTAATCTGTTTCGTTGTGTACTTGTGTCATAGTTAATCACCAGTGCTGATTTTAGATGTATTCGGCGAGTTATATTTAAAATGGGCTAAATAGGTATAGCTTGTGTTTAAGAAAATGTTCTGTTGTTTTATTGGTTGTTAAAGTGTTGCGATGTAGTTTGTATTGTTATAATTTCTTGTGGCTTTAAAGTGTTGTAGATGCTTGTATTTTTGACATCATCAGGTACAATAAAATGTCTGCTTATAAGAGAAGTGTTTAGCGCATATAATTTTAGTTCATTTTCTTTGGGAAACAAAAATCATAGGACTTTTTTCTTTATATTCACGTTATTATGTGTGGGGTAATGCAATGTTTTGAGTTAATGTTGATGTATTTGAATTAGTATTCTAGATATGGTAGGCGAGATTTCTGGAATTCAGATAGAAAAGAATTGGCATTATATATGCCACTCGCAGAAACGTGGAATTGCACAAGAGCATTATAGGAGGAACAGAGAAGAGTGTGTATGGCGCAGATAAAGAAGGGGTTTTCTGTGATCGAATGTAAGTAAATATATTGACAGTACAGCTGGTGATAGGTTAATTTAAGGTTTGGCAGGTTGGAGTGATAGCAGATTAGGGTTGAGGTATGCAATGAGAAAAAGAGAGCGTTGTATATATGACTACTGTTAACTTATTTACTATAAACGTTGCAATGTACTTGTTAAAAATATGTTTACCCTAAAGAGTGATTTAAACATAAAATAACCGAATTGATTTAATTCGATTAACAATGAACAGCATTCTATTAAAACATACCTCTAAGAAACAACAGCAACACATAAGCATATAATAAATTAGTCGAGTTATGAACAGGCATATCTTCTCATAAAGATGATGGATTCAAAGTAAACAATATTTCAAAAATTGTACTAAATAATTTTTCTCGACACGGGTCATCCAAATAATTTACCTCGAATACTGTATACATTTTAAATAAAGAAAAGTGCGTGCCAACATATTAGACCTGGTATATACTTAAGCATTTTTCTTTCGTTTGTGTTTTAAAAACAAACTACTGCTTCAGTCATAGGAAATCTTTTTTTTTCAGTTTCGATACGATATTTTGAATTCAATTACTTGACCCACTTTAACGATAATTCTATTGTTAGTTTATGTTTTCGTAACGTGATGTCATAAAAATTAATTCGTACTCAAAATGGACATTTTACAAATTTTCAAATCAACTGCGTTTCAAATAAGCTTTCACTATATTTAATTTTCTCATAGTTTCACTTTAAGGTCAAGTCTAGGCCGGCGTTTTATCAAAGCCTATTAAGCTATACTGCTACAGGGCTCTCTTAATATGATCAAAATCTAATATAACTACTGTTCCTGTCAAAAAGATGAGGACAACTTTTATTTTTGAGTCAACACAGTGATCTTATTCCAGTAACTGGATCATCTAACTCTGCACGTATAAGAGACAGGTGAATTGAAAAAAATGTATATACTGAATATAGAACAATATATATTTTTGCATCAAACATAATTTTATACAATAGAATATGAACTTCAATAGTAAGGACTAATGCATGCATGTTGTATACTAGCATAAAAGACAGCGCATACTATTGATTAGAATGGTATTAGAGCGTAACAGATATGTGGACGATGCGAAGAGCAGAATTATAATATCACTTATTAGAGATAATTACTATTCTATTATAAAATACAATGTTTGTATTCGATTGTTCGTGTTTAAATGTCAAGTTTATCACCTCAATGTAATGATGTTAAACTCTAAACTCTAATTGTTGTTATTAATATCGCAAGGTGATGCCACTATTAAAATGATCGGTAAGTGTTTGTTAATCCCTGAGTGTATTGTTCGCCAAATAAGAAGCTAGTAATGGATGTACATCGTGTTTGCTTTTAGCTAAATCCATTAATGTCCATTAAATAATTTTCTATAATGGTACTGTTACTTTAAACATTAAACTGCGTATTGCGGGAGATCAAAATATGTGTTCATTTAATTCAAACATCTCTTTAAAATACGGTGTTGCTAAAACGTAGTTTTTAACAGCTGTTTTAATAGTGGAACATCAGTACGTTTTTAACGTAATTATCATCACAATATTTGACAGCCACTTTAAAGGCTCAACGAGAAGATCGTATACTAATTACAAGTGTGACCCTCTGAAAATTCTTTCTTATCAAAATTAAGTTTTTTTACAAGTTCCAGATTTTAGGTAATATCATATGATGTATTTTTTCTAGTGTGAGGTTTCAAAGGGCTATATTCAGTTTCAATTGTATTTATACTAAAGTAATTTGTCAGGGACGTTTTCAATAGAAAATGAACTTATGAAGACATTATACAACCTGTTGAGTTGTTAGTGTTATTTCTTTACATATTTCCGCTCTCAAATTATGTTAATATATTTCTTAATTTAATTATTTAAGTTTACAGCTAGAAATGAAACAATTTACCATTTCTTTAGATATAAAACTGCAGGTAATCCTCCACGAAAGCGCGACCAATCCAAAAAAACACTATATATATATATATATATATATATATATATATATATATATATATATATATATATATATGCTTATATATATATATATATTCATATATACATACACAAACATATATATATATATATATACATTCATACACACACACATATATATATATATAAATGTATACACCTATATATATATATTCATTATATATATATATGTATGTATATATACGTACATATATATGCTTATATATACTCATATATACATACATATATATATGTATATATATATATATATATATACATACGTATATATATATGCTTATATATACTCATATACATATATTTATATATATATATGATTATATATACTCATATATACATATATATATACACATGTATATATGCTTATATATACTCATATATACATATGTATATATATGTATGCTTATATAAAATCATATACATATATATATATATATATATGTATATATATGCTTATATATACTCCTATATACATATATATTTACATATGTATATATATGCTTATATATACTCATATATACATATATATACATATGTATATATGTACTCATATATACATATATATATACATATGTATATATACACATATATATATATATATATATATGATTACATATACACAGATATGCATATATATACATATGTATATATATATATATATATATATGATTACATATACTTATATATACATTTATATATATATGTATATATACATGATTACATATACTTATATATACATTTATATATATGTATATATACATATATATACATATATATATATACATATTTTATATATATTCATATACATATATACATATTTTATATATATATATATATATATATATACATATATGTACATATATATACATATATTTTATATATATACATATATATATATATACATATGGGAAAATGAAAAAGGAAAACTCAAAAAATGGATGTTTTTCATGTGTACATCAACGTTTCGTCTTTGTTTATAAGACATAATCAGAATGATAATATAGAGAAAAATGTCATGCAAGTACAAACACATGTAGGGTTGATATATTGGGAACAGTTGTTTGTAATTACATGATATTTTTCTCTATATTATCATCCTGATGAAGTCGTATAAATAAAGACGAAACGTTGATGTACACATAAAAACATCCATTTTTTGGTTTTTCCTTTTTCATTTTCACATCACGTCGGATTACCTTCATCCTTCTCTTCCAAAATATACATATATATATATATATATATATATATATATATATACATATATATATATATATATATATATATATATATATATATATATATATATATATATATATATATACATATATATGTAAATATACCATCTTCAGAAGAATATTTCTTCGTTTTTTTTTTCTTTTTACCTCCTAGTAGAGACATTCTCGCGGCCGTCTAGGTGTTTTGAAGAGAGAAAATTGTTGATATATCTATGATATATTAATGCTAAAACTAGTAACACCAGAAAACTTCTCTTATAAAATGATTCCACTAGTATTGATCTCGGTATAATATAATCACAATTTAAAAAAAATATAGTCACAACAAAATTCACTACAAATAATAAACAAAACACTAAAATAAAATAAATAAAATGCAGAAGTAGCAATTAATACCCTAAATTAAAATTATCAAACATTTTTATCCACATGATAATTACTTATTAGAATTAAAATAAAATAGGAATGACGGTTATAATCATAATTTTATTCTCATTTTAAATTTAACTTTGGCCGTCGCCCCATCTCCCTTCCTCCCACCCCGGCCGAAATTGAGATCATCACAGCACAAACACGTGAAAAACCTCCCACGTAATAATTTGAAACACGACTTGTTGGGGTCCTCCCCCCTCCCCTCTCATGTCCCATGTCACCGTTATAGACAAAGCCCCAACTCTGCCCCCCTCCCCCTCCAATGTATTTTCAATTTTCAATCTCCCGTTAAAGTGAAGTTAAAACTTATGCCATTTGAATTCCATCGCCAGCCCGATGAGTTGGTCGCTATTTGCACCAATGAAACAAAACTTGTTTTGTCGCAACTAATGGAATAAAATCAAAAAATATATATTTTGCTCTGAATTTTCATTGAGCACTCTCATAAACCCGGTTTCAACTTCCTTCGGATTCATACCCCCTGGATATTTGTAACAAGTTAATTATATATATATATATATATATATATATATATATATATATATATATATATATATATATATATATATATATATATGGTACGTCAATGAAAATTAGTAAGACCTGCAAATGGAAGCAAATCGGTATTTTCAGTTGTTCAAAACAACTATCCAGTATATTGAGCTTTCCTTATTTCACAATAGGTCCAACTCTCTAAAAGTTTACCTTTTAGTTATAATTTACATATATATATATATATATATATATATATATATACATCCACATTGAAAAGCTAAAAAAAGTAAAGTTGCATATTTCACAAGTTTAATTTGATAAGTAAGAAGATTAAAATATTACATGGATTTTTTTAAACAACAATACAGGGACACATGTTTTTGCTCACAGCCGTAATCACCATGGCTTACTTAGACAAGGATCGAACCTATAATATTTAGGTCTATAGTTCAGCGTCTTACCTATGGATTAAAACTGTGCGAGTGTTATCACTTAACCATTTAATGTATGTTATGCAATTGTTTTTATTACTGATTGCAACGTTCGTTTGTAAATTAATTGCATTCGGTAAACGCTTGGCAAAGTAAAAAATAAACTTATAAAATTAACATCACTACTTAAAACAGCTGTGTAATTTATATAAAAACAGAACTAACATTTACAGACAATTGAATTTAATGTCCGTATATATATATATATATATATATATATATATATATATATATGTATATATATATATGTATATATATATATATATATATATATTGAATGTCTCCATATATATGTTGAATGAATTACATCAGTTGGTGTTACGCTTAAATGTATGTGTATTTATTCGAAATCCTATTGAAATATAAATAGGTGTATTATGATTTGTATAACGAAGTAAAGTCGATGTTTTAAATCTGCATTCAAACATAATAGGTCTGTAAACACAAGCTATATATGGAAGTCTTGATTGATAATAACGCTTTATTGCAAAAATTGGTGCGTGTTTTCGGAAAATATGCGCCCGCTTCGATCACTTTCAGAAATTTATTGATTATTCCGGCTTGCTTTTTGCTCCTAAAATACTCACACGTACAGAGAGTCGGAGTAATGTTCACTCACATGCTGAAATGTAATACTATTGTCACTAGTTTATTCCAGAAAATATTATTCATAGTATGCATTGTCTGTGATGCTTTATTTTTTTCTTCTGTGCTATAGTAGTTTACCTGTACAATTTTTACTAACTAAATACGTGCAGCTCCTAACAACCTATGTCTACTGCTTTTACGTCATTTTGCTTGGCTATTCTTGAATAACAGAATCATATTGGTGAATCTTAAACAAAACAATCATTGAAATCAATACATGGTGTCTCATATAAATCAATACAGTAATAGCAATTATTACAAATAACTATGCTGTTTACCGTTAAGAACAGTGCCAATTCTTTCTCTTATTTACTCTCCTACAGTGACTATAGTCCTCCGTTATTTTGTTGTGTCGTATTCTGTTAAGTCTTATCTTCTTCCTTTTTTTCTAATAGCATAGTTACAAGCAAGTTACCATGTACATTTCTTACATATCATCGTTTTATTTTCAAAAAAGCATAGAAACAAAACCTTATATTACACACATAGTAATGCAAGATTATGCTTTGTGTTTTAAGAGCGGAGGCGTATTAACATATATTTAAAAAGTATTATTATTATTTAAATACATTCATTTTAGTTATTCGTAGTTAGAATTGTAAATACCGTGCAGATTCCGCGTCGTATAAAATGCAAATCATGTTATAATCTTTTGTATTTGATAGCGTATTATTATGGTATTGACTCTTGTAGGTGTATGCATTTCCTCTGCAAAGAGTTAGACAGAATATGACGTCAGCATTACACGGCACTGGTCCCTCAGGCGATTAGCTATAATATCACTTAAAGAAAATAAATCACTGAACAGAAATATACTTCAGGCCGACAGACAATATACTCGCTGTCGAATAGTCCTTAAACCTACCATAAACCCTTAGTGCGTGTTGCAAAAAACAACCTTCAATAAAAAAACAAAGGGAACGTTTGCAAAATAAAATAAAAAATTATGTGTTAAATACAGTTCATTAATAAAATTGTACCCAAGCATTTCATAAAGCAAATAAGTATTATGGATATTATTTGGTTTAGAAAAAGTACACACGTGTACTTTCTCTAAACCAAGTGTTATTTAAAAAAAAACTGTTCTTAACATTCATTTGTGATCTATTTGCATGAAAACAATCAATATCTACTAATAGTTATCAGCCTTTTTGTAACACTTTTATTGTTTTATTTATTTCTGACAAAATATACTCTCCATCAAATCCACTAATAACCCCTAGTACGTGTTGACAAAACAACCTCCAAGAAACATGAACAAACACATTCGCAAAAAATAATATATGTGCATGAATAATATTTCATCCACATATTTTATGAAACACATAATTTTTACCGGCATACATTGTTTTACAGCATGCGCACTTGCGATCCTCGTCATAAACATTTCGTTTTCCTTTAACTATGCATGTGTTACTTATTTGCGTTAAAACAATACACGCTTAAAAGAAGTTAGAGGCCGTTTAAGTTTACCGAAATATCAATTCTGAGGAAAGTTTCCGCATTTGTGTTTCTAACTGACTACACAGGGCTGTCTACGTTGCTCAGACTCAGTATTTACACGGACTTAAAAAGATTGTAACACTTATTAAATGTTAATGTTTTACACAAATTAGTGACACATCCTTAGGTAAAGCTCTAGTATTATATTTTCAATAATTTCAAAAGTGTATTCCTTCAAATTAATGGTAATAGTAATGCTTACAAAGTAACATTTATATTTGAAACACACAAAAAGATAAACATCAGCAGGCTTTACACACCAAATTACTTAGGTTAAGTAGTTTGCTCCGTAACAGCTTGCAAAGTCAGACTAAACTAATCGCTAAACTTCGAAAGCTATTATTTGTACTAAGTTGAAAGCAAATACTTATTACTGGGAATGATGGGCTAATTTTTGGTATAAGTGTTTTTTATGCATTGTCTATATAAACACCATTGCTAAATTCCATTTCCTAACTTAAATTACTTACAGTGAAATGCGTTATTTACTGATTTTATTTCAGAGGTGAAACACTAATATTTTTTTTTTTTTAAAGTTTAATCATTCATTTATATTTCTCCGGTCAACGCCAGCATAATGGTCCTGCGAGTGTTATTATATTAAAGAAATGTGTTTGGCATAGACTGTATATTTTGTTCTCAAGTCAAACGATTCAATGCAAGTGACCCGCAAGTTTTGTAGTCGCATTAATGTGCAGACAACCTTTTTATTTTATTTATATTCCAATGTTCATGGCTTAAGGCTGTGTTGGATCTACTTCCTGAGAAGCAATTACGGAATGAAATACTTAAAAGAGATGAAAGGAGGCCGACTTGGCATTTCCCATTGTTCGCGCTCGCCGCTGTAAGTGTATGCCGAAATAATCGACTTCCGGAAAAGGCGGTCAGTCGAAAAACAAAATTGTGCCGAACACAAAGTAGGAAGGAAGATTGGCTTTATTGACTTTTTTGTACATCACAAAAGGATTTATATATATATATATATATATATATATATATATACTAGACCACCCGTGACCCGTTGGGTCAGTTTGTTATATTAGCTATGGAATTCATGTATGAGCGTGACACTTGTGGCATAAAGAAAATAAAGAAGCATTTCTATGAAAGTATATTAAAATGAAAAAAGAATATAGATTTCTATGAGTCGTTCTGTTTATTATAATTGTTTTTTTTTTAAAAATTACAGTTACTGAATTATAAGTGGTTGGTTAGGGCGATTTGAGAAAGGAAGGGGGTACAGCCGTGGCCACCGAGAGACAGCAGGCTTTCTCGCGTACGTAACGAAAACAGACGGAGTAGGAGTGGTGAAATCTATGAGAGGGAAAGTGGGAGGTGGTTTCGTTCACCGACCGCTCGTATGGCTGATATTAATAATGAGTGTTGTTTTTTTGTTTGTTTGTTTTTGTTTTTTGAAAGGGAGGTGTTTTTTGAAACTGCGACAGACTTTACGAAGTCTTCCCGTTGAATGTTTTTAGCCGTGAAGAAAACAAAAAAACTATTTGATGAAATTAAATGAAATTGTTTATATTAAAAGACTAAAACAAACATTGCTAAAACTCTCAGTATTATAAGGTCAGGATCAAGGACAATGAAGCAGTCCTGGGAAAAGAGTGGCGCCCTCCCCTACATCTTGGGTTAGTTGATAATGTAAAGAGATCCTCTACTGTAATCGGGCAATTTAGCCTTTTATAAAGTCTGAAATTAGCGACCACCTCACCTAAAATAAGCGAACGCCATTTTTGTTTGACGAATTTGACAATATAACTAAATAAATATTTGAAATAAAAAAAATTAATTTCTCAGATGTTAACCATACAATATCATTGCCCTTGTCTTATTTTTACGTCTCTATTTGGTACTTTGTTACATGGGGACCCGGGCTAACTTTGACCCTGACCCTAACTTTAACCCTAACCCCCAATGACCCTGAACTTTATAGGTAACCCTACCCCCCTCCCTAACCCTAACGACGGGGTCAAAGTTAGCGCGGGTCCCAATCTAACGAAGCACCATCTATTTGTTAGTAAGTTACGCTTGTTTTATTATGAGCACCCCCCCCCGGATAAGAGTGAAATATTTTGAAAAAATTAATAATTTGCCTTCCAATAACGCGTGTACGATGGACACTCTACTAAAAAGGGTTGATATACCGTAAAAACTGGTAGGCTTCCGATAGTAAACGAAATTATACTTGTTACTTTTTTATCCGATTAGATTTTCTTTTTTATTTTGCTTTGAATCACGACTTTCCTCACTTTCGTTTTTGTTAAATATTTTTTTTTTTACTTTTTGCGATTTATTTATTTGTTTTTATTGCGTTTTCACTTTTCAATTACGTTTATTCTCTCTCTCTCTCTCTTTCTTTATCTTCTCCCTCTATCTCTCTCTTACGAACACAAACTTTCTCTTTCTTTCGTACGCGCTCTGTGTTTCACTGAAAAAAAAAAAAGGAATTCCACAGTGTTTTCTACATCAATTTGTATAATTTACTGTTAATAAAATTATCCGGTGGCTAGAAATATGCACATATCTTACTCACCAAAATTTTGCGTGACGGGATGGAAGTATATATATTTATTATATTACTCGGTTGTCGGGGTAAAAGCTGTCTCTTCAGCAATCACTATCGGTCGCGACTCACCTCCCCCGTTGTCAGGGGCAAAAGTAAATACTAAATCTTATTAAATGAGAGTGTCAGATCGTGACACAAAATAAGAAACTTAACTTCTCAGATGTTAACTATACAATATCATTGTCATTGTCTTATTTTTTACTATCTCTATTTGGTAGTTTGTTACATTGGGACCTGGGCTAACTTTGGCCCTGACCCTAATTTTAACCCTAACCCCAATGACCCTGAACTTTATAGCTAACCCTAACCCCTCACTGACCCTAACCCTAACGACGGGGTCAAAGTTAGCGCGGGTCCTAATGTAACAA
>OY744517.1:60618932-60633932 GCA_963556195.1 Sepiola atlantica | reverse complement strand
ATACATTTTCAATTTCTATCTAAGTAGTTTAGTGTTAACCCACTAAAGTTATTGTCTAGCTTTGTTATGGGATGTGAATTATTTGGTTCGAGGTTAAACATGTGATATATTCATTAAAATAGATATGAATAATGGTAAGCTGTAACATTTCACATTTTTACACTTGTGTAACTAGTTATCCTCAATGTATAGCAATACTCTATAAAAAGATCCAATATCAAAATAAACAACATATTAATAGACATTGACTCACCATACAAACAAAATCGACGCATTGACACGGTCAAATATAGTAAAGACCAGATTTATTTTGGGGAGTTTTTTAAACAGAAGTAATTTGTCTACGACATGATTGTTCAATACATAGCTAGAAATAATTGCGATGTAAGTTATTTCGGTAATTTATTCGTTGATCGTGTGCAATGGGAAATAGCTCATGTAGATTTATTTTGTAAACACTGATATTAAACATTTATTAATGCTTGTTAAACTTTACTTTCACTGAGGAGCCTTTAAACCATTGAATTTTATCTAAAAAAATAAGAACGCTATTTGAGGAAATGAAGATATTTAAGATCTCAAAAAAAGTTCACAAAACAATTCGCACGACATAATTCTCTTTTTAATGTTAAAATAGAAAAAATGGCACAGCAGATATTTAAAGAAAAAGCTAACAATTTAAACGAAAAAAAAACTTGCGAAAAACATAAATATTGTTCTCGGATAAATACAACAATACGAATATATAATTAGATTTTTTTTGTTCCCTTTCATATGAATTCGACCAAACGTAAGGGGAAAATGTCATGTCGGATTACTTAAAGTTTCCGTAATTTTTCATTGGAGCATAACTTTTCTTTTTGACATTCCAACTTTTTTTTTCCATTAATCAATATACGTTACTTATATCTTAAATATACTTTTGCGTTAGAAAAAGGGTTAGGAAATAATAATTTTAAATGTTAATTATAAAACATTCCACACCAGAGCGAGGATCAAAAACCGTGAATTGTGATACTTTATACTTTATATTGATACATATTAAAATACACAAATAAAGTGAAAATATTACACAAGCATAACATCGAGAAGAATTATCTCGCTAGCTTTGCCAGCATTAGACTATATAAACTGCAGAAGCCGATAGTTTACTTCGATACAAATTCAACTCAACATACAAAATATCTAGCATATATTTGTAACAATTACTGCACTTACGAAAAGTCAGAAAACTGTGTCTTATATTTGTAATTCTGGAGTGTTATTTTTAGAACGCTTCGATGTAACTTTCATCCTTTTTAAGGTGGCTCTTCTCGGGAATCTGTACAGACCTTGGTTCAATGGATGCAGAGCTAAGTCATAATTAGACTTAAGTTACAGTCTTCTCAGGACTGAAGATTATATTCTCAGTACTATTGATATAACTATTTTAATATAATTAAAAAATAATATTATTTTATCATTACACCTGCGTATTAAATAGTGGGTTCAGTTCGACATTTGGTACAGATTCCAGATTTCGATTTGGAAATTCTCAAGTTTGACAAGAGGAAGCAAGGTCTGAGGTTCCATGAGTCAAAATATTGTGAAAATCACATCAAAGGTGAGAGCAGTAGTATTAATAATTACAGTAATACACATTAGCAATCTAAAAAGATATCAAACATAATTTCTGAAATATTATTTCGCAATCATTTATGGCTATCTCTTTTTACGGAGACAAACACTTTTTTTTTACTAAATTATTGTAATATTCTTTAGCATAAATATGTAACGGTTTCCGTTCATTTTATCAATGTTTGCTATTTTCCAAACTTAAAACGGAAATACAAATATTTCTAAAGTAAGATTGTAATGCAGGCATTGTAACCGTAACAAAGCGAATGAAATGATGGTATTTTCGATTTTTCTTGTATCAATGTATTGTTAAAGTCAGAAAAGAGAGAAAAATGCAAAATGTCTATTCATGACTGCATGTTCATTTCATTTCTATGGCTTGTTTCCTGCATGAAATATTGATGTAAGAGGCTTCTATAAGTAGTTAAAAACTGGTATAAATGTTGACAGTAGTAAATCTATCACCGTTTGTGCGAAATTATATATAACCATTATATATATATATATATATATATGCATATATCTATATATGCATGTATCTATATATGCATGTATCTATATATGTATATATATATGCATATATCTATATATGTATATATATGTGTATGTATATATATATAAATATATATATGTTATATATATATATATATGCATATATATATAACTATATATATGCATATATATATAGATGTATATATATATATATATATATATATAAATATATATATGCATATATATATATAACTATATATACATATGCATATATATATAACTATATATATATGCATGTATATATATATGTGTATATATATGTATATGTATATATATGTATATATATATGGGTGTGTGTGTGATCACGAGATTGTTCCCACGTGTGACTTTGTAGTGTAGGTTTTTTTCAATACATTTTAATTTAAAAAAACTTATCTTCATTGTTGATTTTTCTGATGATCTTAAACTATTACAGCGACAGTATTGACATAATAAAATTGTTGTGCTCACATGAAGAGAAACGAGCCGTGTTATGTTTTTTTGAAAATGTGTAAAAAAAAAAAAAAATATCATGGTTACTGGAATATAAAATTAACCTTACTTGTTTATTTATGCTCTGTTGTTACTGGTCGAGCTTACTCCTATGTTGAGAGTGATAATTAATAGGCGCTGATAGTATATGCTAATACACCTTCCACCTATGTAGACATCGATCTCATGAATTTTTATTTTTTAACTCATTTTTCAAAATTTAAATTAAATTATATTAGAAAAAATGTCCATGCATTTAAGTATTCTCTTTTCAGTTTAGTGATTATTGGTAGGCAAAACAACATACTTTGAATAATCTGAACTTTTTTACTTACAGTAATAAAATGAAGCAATATACACAGAATAACATGTCAATGTTGTATTTTAGTTAAATTCCCGGACATAGTTGACATTTTTATATTAATAATAGATGTATGTCTTCGTTTCTTTCTTCATTTTAGGCAATTCAACTATTTTAGATCCGCGAAAGAAGGAAAGCAGATTTTAAATTGTGTATCTTATCGTTGACCTCTTAACCTGTTTAAGAAAGTTAAAAAGATAGACTATTTTCAGTCGATTGGTGGGCGTGCATTTAAACGTTCGTTCGTCGTCAGTCTTTTAGAGGTTTGCATCTCACACTAGACATTTTTCCTGCTATAACCTTCTAGACATATTCTAGCCGATATCAATCGTCAACATACACCTAAATAATATTTTTAAATACTTTATTTATATTCACAGTAAAAAAATATATATTTTGTTAGAACTGACGTACAGAAGATAAGTTTAAGAAAGCCGGGAACTTCAGCTGGTATCTGTAAAAATAAAGTCCTATATCGATTATTTGACTAATACGACTTTATTTAATATCAAAGAAGTTATAATAACATATCTATCGCCAGTGTGTTACTCCAATATTTGGTCCGTCTTAAAAAATATTTATATTTAATCGATTTCATTGCATTTAATATTTAGTCTTGGTCAATATTATATTTTTCCTCGTAAATATAGACGAGCATTTTTAATCTTTCAATTCTATCTACACTTCTATGAATCGCATAGTACTTAGGTCAAATATTCAGTGAGACGCATGGTTTCTTATTCATCGGTTCA
The DNA here is from genome assembly GCA_963556195.1 of Sepiola atlantica. Lineage (NCBI taxonomy): Eukaryota > Metazoa > Mollusca > Cephalopoda > Sepiida > Sepiolidae > Sepiola > Sepiola atlantica. The sequence continues at coordinate 60,630,179 of OY744517.1, read as the reverse complement.
AAAGAAGACTCACAACATGAATACAACAACGAAACTTACAAGTTTGGAGATTTACGTTATTATAGCGACGATCACCCCATATCCGCTTTCATATAAACATTTATATTTAATAGATATATTGAATTATATATTTAATAATATTATTCTATATTATAAGAGTAAATATAATGATTTGCTTTCCAGAAACTTATAAAAATAGTGTGTTTACACATGAATATAAGCTGCTCTGCCTTTGTAGTGAACATTACATTTCACAAAAAATATATAAAAACACTAAATAGGCTTTGGAATGTTACGTCGGCTTAAAGTAATTTTATTTATTTCTCGACCAACTGTAACCAAGAGTAAATGCTAAAATTAATAATAGTATCTAATGTACTACTGCCCGATAATCCAAATCAAAATAATATTGGTAGCAAAACCCTAGCCTTTTAATGTTCTGTTATTTACTTTGCATCGCTTATCCACTTTTTAGTATTTCAAAGCAATAGTTTGTAATGTTATTAAATAAATACACGCATTGGATCTTCTAAAATGTTCATTATTGCATCACAATCAATAAAGAAGCGTTGTACTTTCATATAAACATTTTGCGTTTAGTATAAAGAAGTTAAAGAATGGCATGAGAAACAAAGAATGAACCTGTGTATCGTACATTTATTGGAAAAATAAAGGCACACCAAGAACTGTAGGCACAGTACAATTGGGTCATATTAACCAAGGTTGGATATTATACACATACTCAAATTTTAAGTGATTCAAACAACTGAATAAAATAAAACCCTGTATTTAAATACTTATCGATAACGCACAGTTTTATCAGATTAAGTAAGAAAGAAATACAATTAACAAATGAATGGGCACTGTTAAATCTCAACGGGTTTGATTTTTAAATTTTTGATATTTTCAGTTCCATACACTTCTCATTAATGAATTAATGATAGGTGTTGACAACATGTCAAGCTTTAAGGATCATTTTATGCCGAAACTCTTCATTCGACTGATCACGTTTGGTTTGTAGAATGATTTATTTTTAGTCATACACTTTGTAAAAAATGTAATCGGTTGTTACTATGTTTACGTTATATTCTGTGATGACTCGTAATACTCTTCCGGATTAAGACTCCACATCGGACTCTCTCTACTAGATGCACTTTTCTTACATACTTCGAACTGTTGAGATTTGAGTATTGATTTACTCCTCTCCAGGAGTTAGGCACAAGGCCAGTTTTATCTTACTCCCACAAGTAAGATGTGACCCAAGGTCGGGTCAGGAAAGTTTGGTTTAAACATTGCCTGGGCAGCTCCGTCGGCATTCCCCGGTAGGGGCGCCTCAGGCAGTAAGCTATAAACTTACTCCTCCCCAAAGAGGGGAGGCGAAACCTGGGAGGGTGGACCTCCTAGAACTGCACAGGACAGACCCATAGACCGGCGTAATTCAAGCCCCGAAGGCCAAGACAATACCAGTCTATGGGGTGCAGTATCCATCGGACCAGATTGAGTAGTTGATCGGGTTGGATAAGATTTGAGGTGTGAAAGGCAAACACAGCTGAGTAAGATGACACCCTATGGTGCTAATGGGAACGAAACAGTGCACAATAATGTCCGAGACTTTTTAGTGATGCATTCTGGATTAATTGACGGTAACCCAAATATATGAGTTTTAGAAGTACTATGATGGCAGCCAGTATCAGTTAGGAAAAAAATACATGGCGACTTGGCAATGACCACATATCTTAAATTGAGGCTTCGCCGCGGGATGCACTTTGATTCGATAACCTTTTGACTATTTTAATGCAGATAATTTTTAAATTCTTCATAAAAATAAATATAATCTCAGCTAAAGGTTTCAAATATAAAATCATCGTTATACTATTTATTTCATGAAAAATCATTAAGTGTAAAAGCATTGGGAGAGACTGACATTGATAATGTGTAATCTGTTTCATATTGGGGGGAATCGGTTTGTCCACAGAAGTTTTCTCATGGAAGTAGAAACTCGTTCTTATGAAATAATTGTAAAAAGTGTACATTTTGTAGATCACGTTGTTGCGTCTCTCTCTCTCTCTCTCTCTCTCTCTTTATATATATATATATATATATATATATATATATATATATATATATATATATATATATATATATATATAAATATACGGTATGTGTTATTGGAATCGGTATGTGTGCGTGTTCTTTTTATTTGTAACTATATGGAGTATTTCAGTCTTTTTTCGTCTGCAATAACGCATAGGAAATGTTAATAAAATATGAATGCTTAGTTTTATATACGCAAATATATTCGAAACTCAGGATTAATTATCCTGGAATAAATATCGTGTAGAGTTAAGTCTTTTAGATCGAAGAGCGTTGTTCGAATTACAAAATGCTGGGCCTTTGTATCTCTATAATATGTTTTATCTTGGTTAGGAAAATGTCTATTGTGTTGTGGAATTAATGTTATTATTTACCCAGGTATTAAACAATTTATTTTTTTCTGTAATGTTTGCATTTTTTGTGCAAGAAATTGCATTGTTCGAACATGGTTTTTGATCTTTTTTTCTGGCTTCTTGGGAAAATGTTATTCTGTTGACGATTCAATGTTTAGCATATATGTGTCATAATTTTATTAAACAACACTTTGCATTGGAACAAATATTAACAAATATAACACACCTTTATGTATATATTTTGTTGTATTTTGAACCTTCTTTTAAAAATATTCAAATCGTCAATGAGTGGAAAAAAAATAAAAGGAAAATTGTTAAAATTACCTTAAGGCCTTATCGTCTGACCCTCTGAGAGGAAACGTCAGAATGGTAAATTAAAAACTAAAAGTCGAATGAGATATGAGGGGAAAAACTTATTTAGTTGGAGGAAACGATTGAGAGGGGGAAAAAAAGGGTAAATCTCTCAACGTTATGGTGGCTTTGAATCATTAAAGATCTCCAACTGATGTTTCAAAATCTTTTGTCTACACAGGATAGGTCGAGAGTTGTTAATGACTAACGCCTCAATAATATTGAGATGGTAGTTCGACCTGGCACTGTGTAAAACAGAAAACCATTCTGACGTTTCCTCTCAGAGGGTCAGACGATAAGGCCTTAAAGTAATTTTAACAATTTTCCTTTTATTTTTTTTTCCACTCGTCTGTTTCATTTATTTTAATAATGCTTCCATTAAAATTAATCCTACGATTCTGTTGTACACGAAATTTACTTAGATATATATATATATATATATATATATATATATATATATATATATATATATGCGTGTATATAAGTGTCTCTTTAAAGGAATCTTATTGCATCTCAGCGTAATACCTTCATCTCCAAATACACTTTATTTAATATCGGTTGCTTAAATGTGACGTTGAACTTAACAAGAAGAAATCAAAAATAACGTTAAAAGCTATATATCGCTAACTAATTTATCGATGATAACGTCCTACAATGAGAAGCGATTGTTTTAACGAAATGATGGCTGTGATCGTACTGTTTTAAATCAACAATGACAAACTAAAACAATGCTTAATATGTTCTAACTTTTCTATATGAAAATAAAATAATAAAGTGCTTACAGATAAATATATGTGCATACGTATTTTTGGCATAGAAGGACTTTTCTATGTAATATTTGTGAATACCTATATGAGGCAATTGGAATAACGATTACCTTAGTTCAGTATTATATTCTCTATGTTTTTATAATTAAGAAAATTTCAACTAGCATTTGTCGGAAAACGCTAAGTTTCCAAGTTGTAGTCTATTGTATAGTCTTTACTTTTCTTACTGTAAACATATCACACGTACAATGTTTTCAAATACATTAAAACAACTGTTCAAATGGTGCACCCTCTACAGTAATGAAGATTTAGCCATACGCCCCCAAATGTCATATAGTTATATTAAACAGGGTGTTTGGATAATCAATTTCGTAACCTCGTGTGTATGTTCCACATGAGTATATAAGTCCGGACACGCTTTTTTTTAGTTATATACTGATAAAATAAATACCTAAGCTCTTTTTTTTATTGTAAACATCTAAAACATAGAACTTATATGATCGATAAAAAATAAATCTTATTTTTTTTTTGCTGCACTGTTCACAAGGAAAACAATAAAAAAAGACCCTACGAATATAAAATAAGTGGTGTACCAAATAGCAATCCGAGCGGCATAATCGACAGTGCCGCCTTTGATAACTAACATAGGGTCCAGGTCGGCTTTCTGTGAATATTAGCCCTTTTTAAGGTGACAGAATACTGTAGAAAATACAGGTAAATAAATATGATCAGCGGATACCAAAAACAATATAGAGTATGGAATAGACTACGCAGTACAAAAGAAATTAGATTACTAGCTGGTGTTCTGGTAAAAAATGTAATCCCACGAAATATGCTTCATTACACATATAGAATATTATCCTAAACTTAAGACTTATAAAACAACTTATACGAATTTAATTTGTTCCGGGACCGAAGCGGAGCTGAACTGACCTCTCCATCCAATCATATATATATTTAGCCTGACGATTCCCCCCCCCCCCCGGGGATGAAACACGGGAGCCTCTGTGTAGCTTGATTGCCATATATATTTTCATTGCTTACTACCTAGCTCTACTTACGTATCGAGCACTGTTGAAGTAAATACTGAAAACTGACACATAAAAAATGATATCTCCTTATAATATTTTATGTTGATACATGAAGTACTATATATATATATATATATATATATATATATATATATATATATATATATACTATTTAAAATATTTGGTATCCGAATCTACTATCTTTAAGTATTTGTTCCCATGTATATGTGCATCTGTACTAGGTCTATTATGTATTCTATTGTGGCCAAATGTATGTTTCTTAATATCCAACATTGTTTTATGTTTGCCAGTATCACCTTGCCCTACAAGAGCAGATGATGTTCCTATCTTTTTAATATTTTGTCACCAATAACGAGATTTTAAAAGTATCCACTGATTAATGCATTCATGTATTCTTCTTATTTTTCTTTACTTGTTTACCTTTGTATTTCATTTATCTCCTTTTCAGGGGGTTAGGCACAAGAGCAACAGTTGTGTTGAAAAGTAGCCTACTGGGATTATCCCGCTGTGGCCTAGAAAAGCTGCTCGAGCACCACGCCAGCATTCCCTGTGTGGGGCGCCTCGGGTGATTAGCAATAAACAAACCTCTTTCTCAAAAAAGATAACGCCTGGAAAGGTGGACCATATGAAACTGAACTGAAGAATATTTCAGCCCAAAAACAACAAAGTCACAGTTTGATCGATGTCGAGTAGGTATCCACGACTGGTCAAAACACACCTACTCAACCTGTGCTAGGTACTCCCGCATATACATGGAATGACATACACCCAGTTCGTTTTCATGGTTGATTCTTATGAAGCTAGAATGTGACCATATGGGTTCCAAGAATTAAGTCACTATTGTATACTGTCATGATATCATATAAATTACACATCTGATTTTTTTCAGACCCGCCTTTCTTATATGTTAGACAGACTGTGGTGAGTTTTAAGGTTGTGTTCTTTGATGCGTGATGTAGCTTTCTGAAAACGCATGCCATGCTCCCTGGATATGTATTTGGGTAAATATTCTATCTTAGGTTGTCAAGATGCTTAATATATAGTGGTGTTACTGCATATTGTTTTTGTTGTCTGTTGTAAGTGACGGCTGATTCTTTGATTCATATCATATCGTTCGTTGGATTTAGATGTGTGCTACCGTCGAATGAAGTGAGGTATACATTTATGAATTATCTGAACGCATTCATAGTATAAGTGAATTGTATAAAAGGACGAGTGCAGTTCAGATTGTATCGCGTGGTCTGAACATTCATTAGATCAAATATAGTATTCAGTGAAATTTGTCAGTATATATTTGAATGAGCTGACCACAGTAAGATACCGAGTTATCCAAACATTCAGAGGAGACCATTATTTATGTTCCTTTTAAATAGTGAACAATGCCAGGCAATAATATAGATGTGATATTCCCACATCGAAGACACCTTGATGGATATTATCTTGTAGATCCTAATGAGATTTCGGTGAAAGTGGCAGCATTGGTCAGTACTGGGGTAATACCAATAGATTCAGCATTTTGTTAAAATCAAGTTTAAATAGTTCTTGACATACAATTGAGACGTACCTGTGAGTGAGGTAATTATATTATCATAAGAGACGTATCTATTTTCTATTCTTTTAATTATGAATCGTCTAGTGAGCTACAATGTATGATTCTCATTTACCACTTTCACAGCATACCTACGTACATTTAACATACATACCATCACTGCAAAGTGTTATCTTTTTTCATCTGTGTACACATAACCAAACGGAACTTCTATGATGAACGTTTTTTTCCAAGAACATAACATTTGTTTAACACGAACAGAGTGATTCTCTACCAACCACACCAAAGTCGTATACAACAAAAATGTCATCAAATATATCTTCATCTGTCTTCTTAAGTAACTAAATTCTGCCCTTTTCACAAATCCTACATAGTATGGTTCTATATACACCTCTTTAACTCTTATTCCCGAGTGACATATTGGTATTGATATGACAAAACAGCAGAACCCTACAGAAGATATAATATGATAACATCGATGGTATGCATTTGGTAACCCGGGAAAGAATATTTTAATAATGTCCACACGAATTTATGAATACCAGTTGTGTCGTTAGTATAAGCTGTTTAGATGTCTTGGCTTGGCGACAAATTGTTCAAGCTGGACTTGCTCGTGTGACCCCACAAGAACTCAAGTGTCATTCCGAAATCCCAAGTGGCCAGTGTAAAAAGTCAGATGAAGTAAAGTGCACAAAAAAGCTGGGCCGCTAGAGAATGAGACAGGTTATTGACACTGAAATCTGTGCCAAAAATGGCCGATGAAAGACAGAGCTCAATGAGGTCATCGCTGGTTAAGGAGAGTGGATTGGGCGATGCCGGGTGACTTCACCCGGGTATATAAAGTGGTGACCCACATTTACTCATGAGTTAGAGTTAGTTGAAGATCAGAGATATACAAAACAAGTGGGAAGAGCTTCCGCCATAATAATTACTTTTCTAAAAGCTCGGAAAAGAAAAAAAATCGAGTCGATTGTCCATTAGTTAGCGAATAGAATAGTCGAAAATACAAAATCTCAAAGTCGCCTCTCGAATCAACAAAATTAACCCACACTATCTACAAATAACGTAGCGATCCTGTACATACCAGATTGTTATTAAAACCATAGTTTCATATCTTCAAATCAACATCTAGAATATTATCGTGTTTAAAATAGGTGACAGTACCTTGTGGCTTCTCGTGAAGAGTGAGTGATGACACATAAGTACCAAACACTGAAAAATACTAGGGTTACACTCTATTGTCAATGAAAACTGTGAAAATTAATTTGATGAAAAATGGATGATTAGAGTTATTTGCGTATATATGCGCCATTCAGTTTCATGTTTCAGGCAGAGAATCTTAGTTTGAATCTAAATGAACTATTACATAAAAAGGCGCCTTTTTGTAAATTTTCCAAACAGATTTTAAAAGAAAATATGTATTTCAACTTAAATTTAAAATAACATAAACAATCTAATTCTAACTGCTATTAAATGTTTGTTTTACATAAAACCCACCTGAGATTTTCTTTTTGACAAGTTAAATAAATGCTCCACCACGAGTTTGCAGCAATTATCATGATTTTAGGAGCTTTTTATTGTGAATAGAATATATGTTGATTGTAAACAGTTTTGGTTCTTCTTATAGCAGACTCGTTACATGTTTTCAGCATTTTTAGTCTTACTAGTGAATTCTTCAATGACCCTACGAATAGGATGACTTCACTATGTACCTTCTCAACAACGTCAACTACATTTATTAACTTTCTGTAAGTCTACATTGACTCTACGCAAAAAATCAAATAACACTTAGAGATTGTACCGAATAAAAAGTCGAAATGTTGTGTTTTAAAAAAATGTTTATTCAATATTTCTGCGCGGCAACTAAAGCACAAAGCAAAAAGTAAATGCCTAACAGACGAATAAGGAATACAATAAGAGCAACTTGAAGACAACAAAATACATTTTTGGCCGAAAAAATCGATATGTTCTATAAATTTTAGAACAGAATGTCAAATCATGAATAAAATTTACTCCGACTTCTTAGATTTTTCTTGTACCGGAAGAATAATGTGTATATCTTTCTCTCGCCCAGACTTAAATATATATATATATATATATATATATATATATATATATATATATATATATATATATATATATATATATACTAGCAAAGATATACTGATTCTCTTGGAATATTTTAGCATGTTCTATTAAGATACAGAATACGTAACTCTTACATTAGGTAGTAATATTTAAATCCTTTTAAACGCAAATTGTTTTACAAGAAAAATATATATATCAAACCCGCTCGAAAAAAAAGTATTAGTGAGAATGATAGCTTTATAATAAAACAGTTATTAATACACGGAATGTCTCCAGATAATTTAGCTTGATATTTGGACCTCTGACTTAAAAAAGACCATGTTGCTTTCTGTAGGATAACATTCCGCTGTAAAGTGTTTACCATTCTTCTAAGAAACTCTCTTCATGGCAGTTCCGTTTGGTTGTAGTTACATATACAGGGTCGGGCAGCTAAATTGGTACTTTTTTTATTTTTACAAAATTCATAATTTAAAGGATTAAATATGGAAAAATATCATTTTAACATTTATTTATTTAATTATTACAGTCTATTGAACAAAATTATTCAATATGAGCACTTTTTGCATCAATTATTTTGGAGATTCTTTGACAAAACCGTGAACAGCTCCTTTTTATTTTATTGGGATCGAGATTGCGAAATGCTCGTTGAATGGCTGTCTTCGATGAGTTTGTATTTGGGTGTGGATTGACATTAGTCTGTCTCTCGACGACGCCGAATAGATAATAGTCGCAAACATTTAGATCTGGAGAGCTGCTGGGCCAAATATCCTTCGGAACAAACAAGGGAAGATTCTCCTTCATGAAATCTTGGACTTTCCTGTATCCATGCACTGGTGCCGAGTCTTGGATGAGCATGACTTTCGCAGGGTTGTAGTTTCTACGGATCCAAGGCAATAAAACATTATTAAGAATGTTCAAATACTCCGCTGTGTTGATTTTAAGACCCGCTTCGATGGAATGAGGAGGCTTCACCTTTCCATCACTTGCCACAGCTGCAAAAACCATCACAGAAGCAGGATTTTTGCTCTGCATCACAGGAGGAACTTCCGAAGGGTCACGGGCAATAACTCGAGTGTTCTGGCGATTTGGAACCTCATCCACGATGAACTTTTTCTCATCAATAAAAATGCGCACATGTCCTCCTTTGTGTTTCAGATGGTTGATAAGCTTGGGGAATCTTTCAACTCTGATAGCTTTTGAACGGGCAGTGAGGAGATTATGGCGTCTCCTAACGTAGGACTTCATCCCAAGGTCTTCGTTGATTGCTCTGCTGATAGTTCTGCGACTCACATTGCGCTTTTTTGCCAGTTTCGACATCGACTGACTTGGGTCTGCCTTTATCGACCTTTTTAGCCCCACCAGGAAAGTGTTTGTACGCTTTCGATCACTACGAGTACTGTGCTGACTTCTCTCAACCTTACACTCGACATCGAAATTAGCCACAACCCGATAGACTGTCGTTTTTGCATAGCCAGTGCTCTTAACAATGTCCGAAGGAGAACTCCCGGCGCGTCTCATTTCGCATATAGTTATTCTTCGTGCTTATTCCGCCATATTAAAACAAATTTGAGTAAATATAATTATGCTATCTTGCAATAAAGTGTTTAAGGATCCTTAGTAAAAAAACCGTAATCATATGATCAAAAATAAAAAAGATATTAGCATTTTAAATTAGTTCCAATTTATCTGCCCGACCCTGTATAAAGAATAGAAAATTATTGGCAGTGTTCGTAGCAAATTGAGATCTTTGCTGAGGTGTTACATATATACTTCTATATAAGTGTAAATGTTTTTGTTTAATACATTTCTTGAATCAAATTTAATATTTGCATAAACATATAAATGACTATATATATATATATATATATATATATATATATATATATATATATAAACATAAACATGAACGTGTTTATAAACATATAAATAACACAAATTGTTTTCACTCACAATTGTTTTATTATTATTAAAGACGTGTTTGCATTACATGGATTACGCATATAATTGTCAGGCTAAATTTTCTTTTTCGAAAAGTGTGGACAGACTTCGCTATCGCTATTTAGATAAAGTTAGGTATGAGTATATGTTTTAAGTTTGCATGTACAAGATTTACTCCCAGAATAATTAAACGTAATCTGTAAAGTAATGTTTAAATCTTAATATTCAATAAATTATGGATATCTGTAAGTAGTGTTATGAAATTTAATTACAATTGTGCTTACGAACACTGGCGCCTCTAGAAGTATGGCTCCATTCGAGCAGCTATCTTATTCTGAATAAATATATAAAATACTAGACTCAGATACAATATATTCGTACATAGTGGTTTAAATGAAGAAAATAATAGGGTATCGCATATAGAATAGGTGTATGCCAGACGGTTTGCTATTTGAGTCTTACTTGGAAAATCTAATTTACTTCTTATATGTATAGATGTATCATACACACACGCATATATATCAGAGAACGTGAATGCCATATACGGAGAACTTGAATGTCTATTGGAGAATACTTAAATGCTGACAATACACAGTTATTAAGTGTCTAACGTCTCTCTGTAATGAGATTTGCCAAGACACTCTTATATGAGAATACTTCCCCTACAAGTAAATGCTGACCAAATATTAAAATATACATAGTATTCGAATCCCTATAAGATCTCATAGACACGGCTATAAATTGGCTTATACAAGAAATAGTACATCATCTCTATATAATGCTTACTCAAGTAAAAGCACTTAGCTGGATACTCAACCAGACCAGATCAATTCTCGTCCTAGAATTCGGTGAGACCAGGAGCGTACTTTAAATATATACTATAACACATTAGGTTCGTCAATTGAAATGAACATTTATGATAGTAACTTCTTTACTGAGTTAAAGTGTGTCAGTTGAAATAGAAAGGGAATGGAATATTTATATCTATGTATCTCAGAAGGTGATCAAGTGCTCGTATCAGGAAGTAACTAATTGATTATTGAGAACTTCGACTG
>OY744517.1:60581432-60613932 GCA_963556195.1 Sepiola atlantica | reverse complement strand
ATATATATATATATATATGTATATATATTTATATATGGATTTAGATATATACATATATATATATATACACATCAATATATATATATACATACATACATATCAATATATATATACATATTCATACACATACATATTTATATTTATACATATCAATATATATATATATGTATACATACATATCAATATATTCATATATTTTTTTATATATATATATCAATATATAAATAAATATATATATATCACTATATATATATATATATATATATATATATATATATATATATATATATATATAAAGGTTTAGCTACCGCTTACACTGCAAAATACATCACCGATTTGTTCTCCTAACTATCAATCTTTCATACATGTTATTAAATTAAAAAAGGAACATATACTATAATCAATCTAAATACACACCACTATTAAAGAACAATAATTATAACCATCCTCAAAATTGGTCTTCACTCATTAAGAGAGTAACACTATCATTGCACATAATTATTACTCACATAATTAACTTAATATAATTTTATTTTTATTTTTATTTTTATTTTTATTTTTAACGTTATCTCCATTTACTTTCGATTAGATATATAGCGTCTCTATTAGTTAAATTCAAATACTTTCCATAACGGCCACGTAATTCCACGCACGTGACAATTTAAACATGCCATCTGTCCAACTGTTTACGTTATTCCCATTTAATTTCTTGCTTTTTCGATGTACAGCGTTGCTGTTGTTTTGATCCATAACTGACTACGAATATTCCACGCACGTGACAATTTTAAATCTGAAACTGTTCCATCTTTCTAACGGACAATATTTTGAAATTCCTGGCGGTTGTTCTCACTCATTAAGCTATACGACTCCGCTGATGAAGGTCCGATTTTCTCGGATCTGAAACCTTGGTCCGGATGTTGTTGTAACACTTTATTTAATATTAATAAATATCATGCTCTTATTAATTATTTAGTTAATTTTACTTTTGCATTAATAATTGAGCACTCTGCTGGGAAACTCTCCCAATTAAGAAATACGGTATATATATATATATATATATGTATATATATATATATATATATATATATATATATATATATATATCAATAATATGTATATATATATATATATATCAATATATACACAATTTTATATATATGTATGTGCATCTGTGTATATATATATATATATATATATATACATATTTATAATTATATATATACATATCAATATATATATATAATAATATATACATATGATAATATATATTATATATATCAATATATATAATTATGTATATACACATCAATATATATAAATATATATACATATATATATGAATATATATTATTACAATATATATATATATATATATATATATATATATACAAATATATGTACTCGTATACTACACCATAGATTCACCGAACAATTCATCCTCGAGAGCATAGACATTATTCTCAACAATAACAAATTCAATAACAAAAACTACATCCAGATTCTTGGTAAAATGCCACCAACATATGCCACTATTACACTGGCTTTCCTAGAGAATATCTTGTCTGAAAAGATAGAAGACATTTATGGACAGTTATATTCAAATACATTTCATAAAATCTGGGGAAATATACCTGCATTATTGTGTTATCTTCTTTGAACCGACATCGGGGGCATCAATAAATTACACAGCATACTACAACACCTGCCCTCAAAAATTACATTCACCATTGAACATATCAAAAAGAACTTCTCTTTCTAGATGTACTAATTAAAATTAAAAACAATCACATAATCACATGCATCTACTACAAACCCACATACATGCAAAAATATCTCCATTTTAGAAGCCATCATCCGAAAGCTGCCTAAAATGTATACCTTACTACGTAGCACGCATGATCTGTATGTATAGTCAGTGACAAATACCCCTGGATTGTCCGACAAGAGGAACGACGCAAAACTTTAACAAGAAGAGGATACCCCTTACAAATAATACACAAAAGTTTAGCAGAAAACATCCCATTAAAACAATAACGAATACCCAAACAACGAAACAAAAACAAATATGTGCATACGTCCTTACACACAACAAACCCAATCTAGAATTATTCAGATAAACAACAAGAAATATAACCCTACTCAATTAAAACATCAAACTAAACAACATATTAAAAACAACGAAAATAATAAAACGTCAACAAAAAAGCTCAAACAAATGTTAACCTCATCCAATATCAACCAACACACAACACAAGGGGTAACAAAATGCAACAAGGAAATGTGTGGAGTCGGTGACATAATAATAGAGGGGAACCTATACACATTAAAACCGAACACAACCATTCACAATTAAAAAAAAATATTAACTGCACCTCCAACAATATTGTCTATGTGCTAGAATGTACACCATGTAACGAATATAGCTGCTACCAAAACATTTAATAATAGAGTTACATTAAAATCAAAGAAAATGATAAATAATTCGTCTCCCATGATGTGCACTGATGCAACGGAGGACAATTTTTAAAAATGCTAATTTTCCAAAGCCAAGATTACATATGTTTACTAACACAAGAGAAACACTTTCTATTTTAATTCAATCCAGCATTAGGTCAAAATATAATTAATAAACACACATGACTTTGACCAAGACGAACAGAAAAAATGAATAAATAAAATAAGTGAAATAAAATATAAAAATATTAAACCACGTACACACACACCCGCAAACCCACACATGCGCAAAAACACCAAACCATAGCATATTTATTCAAATGAAACAACACACTTTCAAATCGAAATACATTTTTTTCAAATGGATTTACCTATCTGATCAGAGCGAACCACTGCTTGAAACGCGTTATATAAAATTATAAAATGATAAAATAAGAAAATAATAAATAAATGTTAAAGAACACTTTTTACAAATGCTGTTAGCTTTACTCATTTACCTATATAGATTTCTCTGGTTAAAACTGCCCTAATACTGCATTACCCCTCTGTCTCTCTCTCATATATATATATATATATATATATATATATATATATATATATATATATATTGATACATATATATATATTGATATATATATATTGATATATATATATATGTTGATATATATATATATATATATATATTGATATATATATATATATATATTGTTATATATATACATATATATATATTGATATATATATATATATATTGATATATATATATATATATATATATTGATATATATATATATATTGATATATATATATTGATATATATATATATTGATATATATATATATATATATATATATTGATATATATATATATATTGATATATATATATATATATATATATTGATATATATATATATTGATATATATATATATTGTTATATATATACATATATATATACATTATATATATATATACATATATATACATATATATATATATATTTTTATATATATACATATATATATGCATATATATACATATATATACATATATATATATACATATATAAAGAAGTGTACTAAAAGCGAACTTTTAGGAAAGGTAAAACCCTATTGTGAAGAGTATACAGCTCAATATCCAGGATAGAGCAGCCTGCCTGCATCATCGAATGTACCTCTTATTGGACTTTTTACCCTTTTTGGATTTTCTATTTTCGTTGTACCTGAAGTTGTGGCTTCTTGGAATTTAACTTTGAAACTTCTCTCATTACTTCTCGTGTCTCTAACGACCTACCTATCTACATCGTATTCTCTCCGCTGGACTCATCGACACCGGACTTTTTGGCAATCGGACATTTGCTTGCACCTTGGCACAGTTTTGCCCTACGTTTCTTTCCCTACAACTTTTATTTTATTTCATTTTTTCAAATTTTAAATCTTGGCCATTGCCAACTTATCTATCCCAGCGACTTCCTCTGATGATAAGATTTTGATCTTTGAAAAGCCTGGCTTAAGGAAAATTTAACTTGAATAAATTGCCTTTTTGCGGAATATACCTTGCTTTGAACTTTTGAATTGAATTTTGATTTGGCTTTTGCTTTCTCTAATTCCTTTCCATTCTCCTTCATTTATATACATATATATATATATATTGTTATATATATATACATATATATATATCCATATATATATACATATATATACATATATATGTACATATATATATATATATATATATATATATATATACATATATATATATACATCTATTGATATAGTTCAAGTATTACGAATATGGTACGTCATAGTATTATTATAATTTAGCTTAAACAAATCTTAATTTTAAGATTTTTCACTAAATTGCTTTTAAACGGATTTTTTTCATGAATAGATAGTTTTATCACATATTTCCTCATCGTGGAAAATATTAAATGTTTCGTTATTCAGCAAACTCATTTTCACTATCTATTCAATCAATTTGCTTCCGTCTGAAATGTATTTTGTTCATCCGTCGTTACCTTTTTATGTTCTGATCTTTTAATAACACGAATATATACTTTTGCCTCAAGCAGAAAAATAATAGCACCTAAAATGATTTATTCTTATATTTGGATGAGTTTTGATTTTTTTGATCTTCAAATTTCTTGAATGTACATTTGTTTTAATTTAATCATATAAGTTGGTTTTCAATCTAATAGATTTTGGAAAAAAAAGTATTTTTCTGTGTGTTTGTAAGTTAAACTAGATAAACAACTTTTATAACATTCCATTTTTACTTTAAATTAAAATACATTGTTTTGAATTTTGCGTTGAATACAATTCATGTTTTTCTCTCGAATCTATAAATATATATTTTGTATTATTTAGATAAATTGACATCAGTTTATACAGTTGTGTTGATTAAGTTGTCTTTGAGATATACACGTTTCATACTACTTAATTGTTCCAAGAATGATTCAGCTGACTCTTCGAGAGACAGAAATGTTCATAGTCTATCGCCCCGATGAAATACCATATATTTTATTGGGAGGTGTATATTTTCCTTCGTCGTAAGCAATTTCCCTCATGCATTACCTTCTTTTTACAGGTCAATATAGGATATATTCGTTTCACATGATACGATCATCCCATGATTATTTTCTTTTTTTTGTATATTTTTAAGGGTTGATCGCCATACTAGGTTTTTTACAACCACTGTATTGTTCTACTAGATGTTATGTTTACTTAGAGAAAGTAATTTTGGAACTTCATTGAAGCATATTCTGACTCTAAACTAAGATAAATACCAGTCCAAAAGATTTAAGAACTAATCAGAACGATGAAATGAAAAAGTACTTTTTTCAAAATGGATGTTGTTCCTTTTTGAAAAAAAATACATTTCTAAGAAAAAAATGCATAAAATATAGCTTGTATGAAGGTGTTTGAAAATAAACTACTGATATAATAAATAATTTGGAATTACAAAAGAACACAATCAGATTCTAAAAAATAGTCGTTTAAGTGATAAGAAGAGGAATGTCTATGAGATGTACAAGATTGAATATATTCAACTCATTAACGAAAACTTCACTAAAAATTAAAAAATGCAAGGAAATTGAACATTTTCAATAACATAAACTTTGGTATAAAAAATAACGGATGAAGCGTTTATATGCGATATAGAATACACACCCCAACCTAAGGATACCTATGAACTATAAAATACCACATACCGGATGTTATCTACGCCGCACAGGTCTAAGTTATGTACCATAACAGACCTGAGTTTTTAAGAATACCCAATATTTTCCTGGAACACATATAAGATTATCAAAGAAAAACTGTACCTGCAAATTGGAGTAATGCTACAAATAGCATCCACTGGTTTTATCGAATCACGGATAAATAAAATCATCATTCTTTCATCCAATTTCGCATAATGGGTCATTACCCTTCGATCACAATGAGTTGTTCAATCAAGCCCTAGATCTTACAAAACTGTTCACATATATCAGTAATTTTCAAATATACGTTATTCATACATGTCGAATACAGTCTTCATAAATAGTAATGATGAATGAGTAAAAAGTCCACAGATTCATTTAGCGTTGCATTAAGCTCGCTATATTCCGCACATATGTTTGCCATTTTTATATTGAAGCCAATTTTAAAGTTATATGATTATACAGAGAAGATGGGCTTATTATAGTAAGGTATACTACTAATTCTAACGCAAAGAGAATAGATATACAACTGTGATAAATGTAGGACTAACACTTGATATTATAGCGAGAATCACAATCAAACACATTTTAAACGTTAGTGTTAACCTTAAAAACGCTATAAACACCTATAAGAACGCATGCTACCAAAAAGTTGCTATAAGATTACTAACATTTAATATAATAACATAAATATTAGAAAACAAATAGAAACAGAAAGATTATTAGGTTTACACCCCGTGTTACCAGAAGATAAAATGCACTTGTTTATTTAACCTTTTAAATATAGAAATTGACAATGTCTGGATGGAGAATCAGAGTTACCAGTAAGATCACTAAACTTCGAAAATAAGCTAAAACCATCAACAGGCTAGAAGAGAACGGGTAACGATGAGAGATCGGAAATCTGACTCGCAAGGGAACACTAAATAGAAAACTTTAAGAACTAAAACAAAAGATAACAGCAAAAAAGGAAGATTGAGACGATAGACATACAAATCAGAACAGTGCAAAAATACCAGGACGTTTTGAAACAATGTGAGACAGTGTTACAAAAACGTAAACGGAGAAAGAACAGAACACCAGAGGCAAAACACTTCTGGACTAAGCTATGGGTAAAACATCAAAAGTGAAAGAAAATTGAAAATGGCTTGACACCATTAATGATGAACAAGAGAACATTGTAGAAACATAAAAATAAAGTATAGAAAACAAACTGGAAAGTACCAGCTCACGATCGAATACATGCATACTTGTTTAAAAATTCACGACCTTTATTGAAACGCTAGCGTAAAAAAAAGGTGCACTAGATTAAATGAGCAAACGTATTGCAACTCTAATACAAAAAGTCATAAAAAAGGAAGGATCCCAAGCAACTACAGATCAATAACTTCTTTGCCAATAATATAGACTGTCCTAACAGCACCACTGAGAGAACAAATCTATTACTCTTTTAAAATCATTGACTTTCCCCTTAGGAAAATAAAGTATACCGGAAATAAAAAAAAGTGGAACGCATGATTTGTTATACATATATTAAAAGATCCTGAAAGAGGTAAAAAAAAGAAAACAGAACATATGTATGGCATTGATTGACTACCAGAAAGCATACGAGAAAATGTCTCAAGCCTGGATAAATATTTAAATACTTAAAATGTAGAAGATGAACAACATCAGTATGTGTCTTATTTGTAAAGCAATGAAAACACAGAAACTAGAACTGAGATCTCGCGACAACACCTGACTGACTTATAAATACAAAGGGGCAGTCTCCAAGAGACTCCCTGTTACGACTACAGTTTGTCATAGCGATGATGCCACCCGACTACACACTCAGGAAATGTGATGCCGGATACAGGTTTACAAACACAAACGAAATAATAAGGTACTTTATGTAAAATTTACATCAATATTTTTACATCGACCGTATTGACATTTTCTTTAATACACAGTTGAGTTATTTTAATATTTTGTTTATTACTTTAAACAATAGGATGACATTATATCCAGACGAATATCAAAACAGATGCTTACTTTTCTATCTCAACACTGAATTCATAAAGTATTTATTAAGTGAAAAGTCCAACTATTTTCGTTTGATCAATGGCCATGTGGATAACGCCTTTGCCTTCAGTTCTAATATTATATGCTATAAGGTTTAAATAGAAACTAGAAATGTGTTATTGTCTGATCGATGTATAAACCAAGTAATGCGCTTCTTTGTTGATAATTAATAAGTATTTGATAATATCATTATACTATTATTATATTGCGATTTAAAGTAAAACAATCATTGAAACCTACGTAAATAAAATGGTGTTTTGAGACTCTCCTTGTTAAAAGATACTTTATCAAATATAAGTGAGTGGGTACACACACGTATTTATATATCTGACTCTCCTGTCTCTAATGACTTTTTTCCAATCAAAATATTTCTTTATTCACCAGCGTATAAGACCGAAATATTATTTATGTTATGTATTATTCATGTTTTATCTATTTACATATCCCTCTCGCATTGTCGTATCTTATCTGACATTAACTATGTCTGACGCAATCAAGCCTAGTCATACTCATATACATCCACTTGAATACGAATACACTCAATCGTACGAGTATGTCATTCAGCGATTATATATCTCCTCTAGTAATATCTTTTGCCGACGTCCTAGCAGATTGTATTGACGTCATCGTCACCTGTTATGGCAATCGCTTTCAGTATCTATAAACTCCTCTGAGATATTTGTTAGCACTAATAATTGTGCTGTGATATGAGATATGTCATGAATGCGGCAATTTTATCGCTATAATGGTGGCTTAAATTGATATCGTTATTTAATGTTTAATAAATCAGTGTAACGGGTTAATAAACAACGCCACTTATTCCCCAATTTCATATACATCATATATATGTATATATATATATATATATATATATATATATATATATATATATATATATATATATATATATATACACACACACACATATATATATATATATATACGGATAACAAGAATGATAACATCTCATCAAATGCGATAGTCATGTATACGCTTTAGATGCGTATACCTGTTATTGTTTAGCTACTATTAAATATATATTTTAATGAGGGTGATTCAATAAAAAAGACTCCCACAATAGATATAATATAAAGATGTTATCAGCGAAAGCAATAATCATGTATACGATTCGGTGGCGTGTATTTCTTTAATTTGGTGCTAAAGTAAATATTTGTGAAAAAAATGAAATAACTAAAAATATGATTTAGCACGCCAAGTACACTTTGTTATGATAACGCAAATGTATGTATCACTAAACTTTAAAATAAAAATAAATGAACAGTCTACCTAAAACAAACGTGCGCCGCATATATCTGTAATCGAAGTAGGATAATAAAATATAACTTAATATATGAAGTATCGTAAAAAGTTACTTCAGAAAAGTGTTAGCGGACATTTGTTATTCAGGCAGGAGAATCTTAACGTTCAGAAAATAACATTCTCGAAAAATATCGTGTTTTAATCAGGTAATAATAAGAAGTAACTAAATTTATTCGGAGTTAACCGCAAATAATAGGGTTTGTTTTAATTACATACATAGTATGATGTGAAAAATGCAAAATAAACGTAAATAGAAATGATTACTATGTATCAGAATTAATACTAAAGTGAGTATGTTAGTATTACAAACCTGCTATTCTCATATTGCATGACAATGAAATGCTAAGGAAATAAGGACGCGTGCAACTTGGGAGCAGTGGTCTTAATTTAGCTTACAGTGTATAGTAGGTTTCAGATAACAAGAGTAGCGTAAAAAATTAAAATAAACGGTGTTGATGCAAAACAATAATCCCATCAACAACGTTACTTGTTACAATAATCCCATCAACAACGTTACTCAGGCCTGCGGATTCAGATATTAGTTTGAGAGTTAACATACCTGTATCCACCTGTAAATAACTGTGTTGGTAGAATCAGGTAATGAATTTTGAAAGCAATGACACGAAAGCATATGTTCTAGATACGCGCATAAGGTGTTTTTTTAGTGACTGGCAGAACAGATAATAATAATAATACAATAGTTGTTCGAAATATATAATGCTCAATGAAATAAGAAGAATATTGACTTAACTTTATTATATATATATATATATATATATATATATATATATATATATATATATATATATATATATATATATATATATATACACCGGTTCCCGTTAGATCACCGAAGCTAAGCGGCGTCCATGGGTGACCATTTGGGAATACCAGGTGCTGTATATGTTCTCTGCTTATCTCGGCATTGTTTCCAGTCGTTTGTATTACTACTTGCCATTGGAATCAAGCAAGAAGAGCGGTTGTTGAGAATTGCGCAAACCTTGCAATTACAAATTCACGCGCGGGCAGCCCCTCATACGTCGAAATCGACGGGAGAGTCCATCATATATATATATATATATTGCACTTAGAAATGTTTTATTAAGCGTGATATATGGGTGGCAAGGCGTGCATTTCGGATCAGCATTTCGAGTTCGAGTTATGTTGTGACTAATACGACACTTTACCTAATATATTCGAGAAAAGCAACAATTAATGTATCTTCCGTTTAGCTAAGGGATAAATAACATGACAGATTCGATATACACGCCATAATTGTTGAACGAGTCTAAGACGAATATAACTCCGAAATAAAAAAACAACAATATTTCTCTGATTATCCCGGCATTATTTTCATTGTAGATTCTTTTGGGAAGAGGCTATGAGCAATGCCGGGACAAGAAGGTACGGCATACTTAAAGGCAGAACCCATAATGAAAGGAGGACTATGTATTTACGATATAAGTTGCTATTGTTGAATTATATCATTCAAAGCTAAATACCATTGCAATATCAAAATCGTTATTTAATTTTGCCTTGCCATTTAATCAGTCAATTTTACAATCCAACAAATTCGCAAAATGCACACAGAACTTCAATCTATTTCTTCGAGTACATTTTATTTTCTTGGTCGATATTTTTTTCCAAGTCCAAACTTCGATATGTTCAGCGTTTATTTTAATTCAAAAAAAGATAACATTAAACTATTATGCCGGACCGTTTCTTATAAACATACATGTTTGCAACTTGTTTGCAAAATATAAATTCTAGCTTAATGCGATGAGTCAACGTCGGTTGATATGCAAATGAGACAGTCGGACCGTATGTGAACAAATCACAGTCAGTAAGTATGGCAATGAATCAGAGTCATATTACATGAGAAGGAGTCGGATGGTATCTGAAAGAGTCGGGTGGCATGGGAAGGAGTCGGATGGTATTCGACAGAGTCGGATGGTATGGGAAGGAGTCGAATTGTGCGGAAACTACGTTACCTTTGTGAACTGCCATACACCAACTCTCTTCGGACTGTTTACTTCATTAACATTACGTACCTATATAATATGATGAAATTGAGGGGGGGGCAAAACATTGAATATTGAGCATTTAAATGAGAGAAAAGAATTGACTGGCGAAGGAGAAAAAGTGTTGGTGAGAGAGATGAACGATGGAGTAAAGGGAAATAGATGAAGATAAAAAGACAGCTAGAGAGAGAGAGAGATAGAGAAGTTTTGTTATAAAATTTACATACACTACTTGGTTTCTTCTAATTTTATATAGACACGGGCAACGCTGGTTAGCCCTGATAGTATAAGCTATAAGTATGATCAGAATATGTTTTTTTAGAACCCATCAAGTATAAAACACATATCAAATCGC
This sequence comes from Sepiola atlantica, assembly GCA_963556195.1. Classification (NCBI taxonomy): domain Eukaryota; kingdom Metazoa; phylum Mollusca; class Cephalopoda; order Sepiida; family Sepiolidae; genus Sepiola; species Sepiola atlantica. The sequence continues at coordinate 60,602,521 of OY744517.1, read as the reverse complement.
AGGCCTCCGTACTATCATATGCAGCCATCGCAACATCTACTATGTCTTCTGAATTGCATTTTTTTACCAGATGATGTTATTATAGAAGCGTCACTCTCGCATGCTGTATTACATTTATTTTTAAATCACGGACTTCAGTTAACCTAGAGGCTAAGTCTAGTGCAATATCACATGTTGCATTAGGCATTAAAACATAAAAGTTCCGGAAAGTTACATCTGTCTCTAGCGGGTAATTTTTTAATTTTACATTTTTTTATGTCTCATACTCTTTATAGGGGCGAGGTCAGTATAAAAGTGTTTTTATATTTGGTAACATTTTTAAAGTTTAGAGGATATTACTAGAATTGTAATATCAAAATGTCACCCCGCTATGACCAAATGTTACAATTTTAATTGTTCTGAGATTACTGCAGACCGCTTCGATTCCTTAGTATTATTTACATTGATAAACATGTGATTTTGTAGAATATAAAGATGTATGAGATTACATAAATATTATTATTTCGATGTTTTAATAATTTTATTATTATTTTGCAACTGATATCTGATTTACTTTTGAATTTATTTATTATTTTTAATCATCTAAATTATTTCATTTTTGATTACTACTACTTGTTTACTTCTGAAACTTTTGGCATGCAATTTTAAATCGATAACTATCTTTATCTATTATATAAAATATTTACCTTTTTATCCTACTGTATGTTGTGTGGTTGGATAAAGTTGAAATAGAGAGCTTAAAGTCATACTTTTCTGAACAATTCCTTAATAAATTATTTAAAACTTTATGTATTTATCTATTAACTTTCGTTTTTATAGCTTGTCCTTCTCTCTATATATATTTCTAAACTTTACAAAAAAAAAAATAACATGGACTAAAGGTTCTGCGAACGACCGGAGACTGGTGAAAACAACTTAGACGTACAATCAATTAATCGCTTTATAAGTATGTTCTTGATAAGCGAATTTAGAAAACACCGATAATTGAGAAATAGTCAACCATTACGCGTCGGCCATTTTATAAATATTTATATTTTATTAATGTTGAGTGAAACAAGTAGAGATGTAAGAAGTATAACACATTTCCAAATAAAAACAATATACAATTATGAAAATATAATCACTAAAAATGAGATAAAAATCAAGCTAGACTCACTTATTGCATTGTAAAACTCTTTCTATATATTATTTCCAAAAAAAGAATTAAGAAAAGATTATGTGGAGGATAGTAAATGTTATTTTCAGATGTATATTTTTATAAATAAAATTGTTATTTAATGTAAATGTACTATGTAGATGGAGATGTAGTTTATTTAAATATAATAATAAAATATAAAAGTAAATCAGATATCAGTTTAAACCTAAAAATACTAACATTTATAAAATTACATGCATTTTTACATTCTACATACACACATAAGTGCCTGCGTATACGACACTAAACAATGAATTTACAGATGGAACATCTCTTTATTGGATTTACATTTTTCTTGTACTTTTTTTGTATGCTGCCTTCACGAACTCCCTTCTTTTCCATGTGTAACTCTTCTTTCATTGGACAACTCATCAACAGACATTTACCAACTGGGCAGACCCCATATATATTTTATACGAACTTTCTCACTCTCCATTACTTAATATTTTTTCAAATTTTAGATGTTCGCTTTTTCCACTGCCAACTTATCTATCTATGTAATTATTCTGATAAGATTTTAATCTTTGAAAAACCTTTGCTTAAGGAAAGAATAACAAACATATTTTGTAACCGAGTATACCTTGAAATAAATGTGGCATTCGTACATGTGTATCTCTCTTCTTTCATCTGTCTTTATAATTGCTCATATCTCGTATATGTCATTATAGGTTATATCTACTAAACGTATACTTTTAGTTTCATATTTTATTATATATATATATATATATATATATTAACATATATGTATATTTATATACATCCATATATGTATATTTATATATATACATATATGTATATATACAGCCATATATATATATACATCCATATATGTATATTTATATACATATGTATATATACAACTATATATATATACATATATATATATATACATATATATATATATATATACATATATATATATACATATATATATATATATGTATATATACACAAATATACATATATATATATATATACATATATATATATATATACACCAATATACATATACACACAAATATATATATACGCATAAACATACATATACACATAAATATACACATATATATATACATATACACATATATACATAATTATATATATATATATATATATATATATATACATCTACGTATATATATATAGTTATACATATATATATACATATGTATATACACACATACATATGTATATACACACGCATACACATGTATATACACACACATATATGTATATACACATATATATGTATATACACACACACATATATATATGTATATACACCCACACACATATATATATGTATATACACCCACACACATATATATATATATGTATATACACACACCCACACATAAAAATAATGCTACCATACTTGTTTACCTGATTAAATTAACCGCTTAACAGGACATATTTGATTTTAAATGCCAGTAGTATTTAAAAAAAAACAATGCAAGCTGTGGACAATTACATATTCCTGGTTTCTAAACTTTCAAACGTGATGGTGCAGTTAGAAACAAGTAAACTTTTTCTCACATTCGCTCTCTATCAATATATTAACTCTATAAACAATCTTGACACTGTGTTAATACTTTATTTGAATTTGGTAACATATGAAAATTCTAACGGATATAAATTTGCCTTTTATCCTTAACGGCCAAAAGTCAACTAATGTATAACATGGAAATATTAATTCAGGTCCTAACATCATTTCCATAATATTAATCAATCTGATCTCTTAAATTGAACCAATGTATAATAGTAATTACCACAACATAATCCTGTGTGACTGCATATACATAATCGCACACCCATGATTATGGTGGCTGTAAACTAGCTCCCAATCATTGCGAATGCTTGGCTGATAATAGTTTCATAACCATAGCTGTGGATGAAGTTTTATTAATTGTGGAAGGGCTTTGCACATAATCAATTATAATCTCTAAAAGAATTCCACGAGGACGATAAAGAGCAAGTCAACATAGTCAAACACAACTATGGTCTCAGGTTATATATATTAGTTTTTCATCTCTTCGATACCTGCATTGACCAATGCTAAAGGGGGCAACTTTTCTCGTTGATCTAACATCGCCGTCAAATACAAGTCAGACGATTTCTACGTGTGGCACACACGTACATACGTTACCAGAATTAGAACGCTTGCTATGTTCACTTTTATTTTGTAATACTGTATAACTATTTGTTTTGTCTACAAAAAGAGTCTCGATTCTTCTAATTTAGCAACATCAATTAGAAACTTACTCGAGAATCGTTGAAATTTAGTAAGTTCAAAAAGGTAAATATCAAAATATGACAATAATAAACTATAAACATATTGTTAATAACAAGTATGTAATAAATAGTAATATCACATACTATATAATCTATTATAACAGGTTTAAATAATACTTGATCTCCCATTGGCATTTCACAACTATTTCTATTATGGGTATGCGCATTGAATTCCTCCTACAAATAAGTGTTAAATAGAAATTCCATTCAATTCAAAGTGTGCAACACACAATATGCATCAAATAACCCAAACTTACTCGTTACGGTGCGAGAAAAGGCATAGCAGAGCACACTATATATTTGAAATCGTGACATATATCGATTGGGAACCTACTTGGAGATTTTAAGAAATATGGATATTTTCTGAAAAATTAAACGGAGTTTAAAAATAAGATATATTAGTCAGAATGTTGAAAAAGAAAGAAAATGTGCTAAACTCCTTGACATGGTGGACATTTGCCATTTTGCTAATGGCAGAACGACCAACGTAACCAACTCGTTGGGGACACCCATGCAGTGCCAGAAATATTACTTTGATGAACTCCCATCCATGCATATGTTTTATCTTTAGTCACGTTTTTGGAAATACATTTCTACATCTACGAAAATATTGGCAAGCATGTAAACGAGTATTTTTCATCTATGACCATAAAAAAGCACGAATTTGCTTTTCATTTCAAACCATAGTAATTGTATACGAACTGTTAATCCAGTAACATTACGTATATTTACAAAGTTCTTACAAATATAATCGTCGAGAGGTTATCGATGACAAAGAAAAATGGCAGTTTATTTCCGTTTGTTGAGCCTGAGCAAAAGTTGTTTTTTTTTAAATTAACCGTTTTGAAAGATAGTGGGATATTAAAATAAACAACGTGTAATCGAAATTTATTTATATCCTACTAGTGTAAAAACACGAGTATTACATATATTCTACGAGTAATCCTGATTTTGAATACAAATGTTAGAATAGCTCTTAAAGTGCTATTCTTTATCCTTGTTATTTAACATAGATCTCTTCAGACGGCCAACACATGTGTTAACAGATAATGAATTAGTAACATTAATAAACATGTACGTACAGAATTAAGCGGTTTTATATATATTCAATAAATTAAAAAATGAGAATATTTCTTTCATTATGGTGCTGTAGTATTTGTTACACATGTGCAGACACAACGATATGTATTATTTTAGCATAGTTCATTTGATATGTACGTGCAGACTGAATTGCTGAGCACAAAACTGGTGAAATAATCGGTATCCTCTTTCATTAAAAAATGAACTACATTTCAGAAAATGACTCAAAGTATAATGTCTCGTAATGTTTAACGGTCACGAAATACAATGAACCAATTACCTTTGAAATCTGCGTAAAATGTAATGTAGTTTGTCGACAAGTTATATCTCAAAGTACTAAAACACAGGTATTCAAAATAAATTATAATAATATTAACCATCAAAATAGTATTTTAAATATGTCTCATATGTTAGGAAAAATCGTGTTAATAAAATCAATATAACTCAAAAGAAATAATTTCTCTTATTAACGAAATTATTAAATAAAGCATTGTGTATACAATATTTTATCAATATAATAATATGATTGCAGATAATATTTAATATGATCTAAATGAGAACAGTTTACGAAAAATCTTAGAAAGCGATATTATAATATTTCGTGTTTACACAGAAACGTGTAATCATGTGCGTAAGGTATTTTTCATAAGTTTCAAAATGATAAAATTCAAAAAAATAAATACTAGGCCGTTTAGAAAAAAATAAAAGAATAGGATAATTTTTGTTAACGATCAACTTGAACAAGTATGGATGCACACTACTGAAATTAACAGATGAGATTAACACCCACCACCCTACCACTTCGCGCCGAGATAGACACGTTTTTTTTTCAGAAAATCAACGACACCGTAAGTTTCACAATTTACTGTCAATCACTGGGAAAAAATAAAATGTACGGTTGTAAATTTGTCATTAATAAATAATCATTTTCTTTCAAATAAGTATTCTATTTAATTATTAAGTAAGACTTTTTTTAGCTTATTATTTCAATGAATAGTTACATTTTCAGTCATTGAATAATAAATGTTATTATTTTGAATTATTTTCACACTACAGATGATCTTTTAGTTTCATTTGAAAACAAATTATTTTATTCATCTTTACTACACATAATAAGTAATTGAATAATGTAACTGCTATAGTTTTTAATCATCAACACCACATAACTTGATAAGATTGACGCAGTAAGAAGTTTGTTCCAAAACACATTTTAACAAAATTATACTAACGTTTTATTTCAAATTAAAAAACAACCCCCAACATAAAACATTGGAATACATACGTCATCTGTTATTTCACAGTATTACTGAATTAAAAAAAAAACAATTCTAAGTACAATGTGAATCTGTGTTAATTAAAATGAATACAATTTGAATGGTGTAAATTTTAAAATATTCTAATTAAATCGACATTTTTTATTAAAACAAAACATGTATACTTAAATTAATTTAACATAACCTTACAAATAAAATAAATTGATTCTAATAATTTTTAATTCCTCTAAACTATTACAAAACCATTCTTCCATAGAAAAATTAAAATAATAAAACCAAATAGTATTGCAATTATCATCTTCTATACCTGTCTGCATATCGCTAGCCAGTACGTTTATTTGAACGAAAACCATATTTTATTTAACTATGACTTTTTTTTAATTATACGAGTAAAACATAAGAACATTGTTAATTCAGTATTTTGAGACTTATATTTACTAATTATCTGTTAAATAGTCCAAGAAAATTAATAGTCATCTTTCAAGAGATTTTTAAATGCTTATTCTTCAAACTGCGAATTTTACTACATTATTTTGTTTTTGTTCGATATCGTGTAATTTTTTCATTCAAAGATTTCTTTTACACGCACATACACATGTTTGTCTTTTAGAGATATAAATTGAGTCTTTTATCTTTGAAACACAATCAAAATGTAAACGATGAGTAATAAACATATTTATGATAAACCCTTCTAATTACGATAGTCTGTATAAGCCATGTTTCTTTTTTACGTACCTACTTTTTAATATTTGTTATATTATGTACACCTTTTATTCATAGAATATTACTTATAAGTGATCGGGTGCTCAAAAAATAAGAAAAATCAAAATATACGCATTAAATAATCTTAAGTAAATAAACTTACTTTGGGCAAACAATATTTAGTAACTACGATGAATTAATTGTCATGGTTGCATTAGTAAAATTGGGCAAACAATATTTAGTAACTACGAGTAATTAATTTTAGTAATTTTAGTAAAATAAAATATTAGAAATAATTAGTTTTGAATAATTTAAATGATCATTAAAAATAAATCACTTAGATTTAAAAATATTTATGTTATGTGTTATTTTATTAAGTTATATATATATATATATATATATATATATATATATATATATATATATATATATCTTTCAATTAATTAAATACGTATTTAATAATAAACATTAGAGCCATAGATAATGCGATCTCGGATATTGACATAAAATACTACTATATTAGTAATGTGTACTCTGATTATTCTTTTTTAACCAATCACATGTTTCTATTACCGTACAAACATGCCATCTTAATCACACCATAACTTTTTTAACAGATATATAGATATTGGAGGAATGGATTTTTGATCAATAACATTGAAATGAAATGTTTGCATTTATATTATTTTAAACCCGATATTGTGTCTCAGTTTCTATAAAAATAACATCATTATTTAAATAGCTAATCACTACGGCCGATTTATTTTATCACACTTGTATTACGTTACTAATATGGGTACGTGCATTCAATCTGTTTACACATAGGTGACGAAAAAATAATCAATCGAGATAAAATATATTTTATGTTTTGAAACACATTTCCGCTTTGTCAGCAGTTTAACTACATATCACGAATAGAAAGCGGAAACTAATAACTTTATTTAGTAATATAATGATAAACGAACAAGTTAGAATTCTGTTTTAAGTTAAAATCGACTCTTCTCCTGAAATGTTTCTCGAGATGTATACATAGGAACTATTTGCACCTTCCGATATCATTGTCAGACTTTTTGGACGTTAATTAACTTATTAACAGAAATAATATTCAACCGACTACAAAGATTTATTCGAATTTGTTGTGATATATTAGGGTCTATATATCGAGCAAAAAATAAAAGCAAAATGTTTGTCAACATGGCGCCTGAAGTCAATTCGCACTAAAACTCCCCGAACAACTACATACCAGAAAGAAGCAAACCAATTAGTTAAAGAGAAGAGATTGGGTCAGCAATTTAAACATAACTACAAAATAAGAACACACTACGCGGAAGTAAATACGTTAATTTAAGTTTACGTTTCAACTAAGTTATCGGACAGTTTGCGATTGAAGATGAATGTGATACTAGTGACATATATTCTGCCGCAAACCAAATGTCTTCATAAATAACGCGGGTTTACATCTACAGGGACACTTACTTGGTACTTAAATGGCTAACCAAATCAAACACTTTCTTGCTAAACGCGGCTGGTCGTTAAGCGTCCTTGATTGTCGAGTGTTTCAGGGCACAGCCACCGCTAGAGAATTTCGTTTGCGATATGCATTAGGAAAGGATATATCTTAATTTCAACACCGACAACTCCTGTCAAACTTCTCAGATACAATATTTCTTAACTGAAAAGTAAACAAACTGCTAATGCATTCTGCGTAGAACTATCCAATCGTGTTTACAGTTTCGAAGTACATTAATCTGAAGATGCTACCTCAGATGAGCTTTTGCAGACTGTCAAGCGAAACCTCACATCGGTTATGTCTGAGACACATGGAATCACCAATGAGAAAATATAAAGGATTTATTTAGGGTCCAACATTTATAATTGTGTAAAAAGAAATTCAAGCACGTTGCAAAAAATCTGGTAAATTCAGACAATTGCGCCGTGATGCTGCTTGCGCTGATCGAAATACATTCTGGAGGAAAGTGGCAGAAGCCATGGAAGGGGCATGAGCTGTTGAAGACTCCCATAAAATTTACAGCCTCCTCCGTTTGAACAGAAAAGCAATCTGGGCTGGACTCCACACAATCTCGAACAAAAATGGTCGGTCAATCATAAATCTCACTTAACTATATATATATTGCAAAAATATCGATGTAAATCAAGCATGCGATAATATTGATTTGCGTATTACTTATTTACATTGCCAAAGTGTATTTCAATGATGAGTTCATTAAAGATTCATACTTACTTACTACTACGGGCACCCAGACCAATTTGCGTTCAGAACTTATCTTTTATAAAAGATCAAACAATAATTGCCACTTGTTGATAACCAGAACATATGAGGTATCAAAATGATATTACGCATACATACAGGAGTTCAATCACTATTATATTGCATACACACCTACTTTTAATTTCCACGTATGTTGACTGATTCAAAGAACTTATTTTATATCAGGAAATATTTTCAGTATTACATGAACCATTTATGTTTATGTTAAGTTTCCGGAAATGTATATGTCTCTTTTATTGATTTCCACGACCAAAATATGTGTGTATATGATAACATACTTCGGAATTCTTTATTCAATTAAAATTTTAATTATAACTAATTTGACTTACCTTAAATTTAAAAGAATGTATTCCCTTTTGGTCTTCAGGTGCATCTGTAATTGGAAACATAATATAACTTACTATTGAGCAAAGAAAAGTAAAGTATACCAGCAAAGTGAAATATTAATAGTAAATACAACGTTTACATATATTATCAGTACTAGTCAGTCGGTTTTTTCTTTCAGCAACGTATTTGTTCCAATTTGTTCTTAATTGAGTATGACTTCAATCGCGCAAGGGCTCTAGTGGGGCGAGCATACTTCTACTACTACTACTACTACTATACCTACGTGGATTTTGGAGAAAATGTCAGCTTAAATAAACCCATTCTAATAACCTATATGCGTATAAGGCATGTGTTAGGTAAAGTCGCTGTAAAGGATATGTTTCTGTTCTGAAAGCTGGTTGTGAACTCAAAGCGTTCTTCTTGTGTTTTAAAATAAGTAGCTCATTAGACCTCTTCAAAATTGACCTTTTTCTTCAAACATATGGAAACTGATATTATTCCCATTCCCCAAGGTCTACATTAGCTAAATATACCAGTTAATGTGATCTTGGACCTTGGCTATGCATGCCTCAAGAGCCATGTAATTTTATTGTTGACGTTTTTCAAAAACGCTGCAAAATTTAGGATATAATGTCCTTATTTTTTTGGTGGTAATATAAGAAGGGAATACACTATGTATAAACACTACAATAAAATAGTACTACATTTTAAATAATTTATCGTAGATATTTATGATATATAAGTGTGACATTCAGATAAAACTATTTCAGACGACTTTCTTATTTTACTAATTGTTATTTCGACTGATATATAACACTATTCCAATAGTGTTGCTGTCATAAGTTTATGGTTTGATGACCAGTTCTTTAATTATGCATTAGCAAATGCCCATTTTTGTTATTTTAACAGCATTACCCAATTTTCAAAAGAGTATTTTAAAGACATTCATTTCGGTGCTCGTGGTGTCGGAAAGTGGCACTAGCTGCAAAGCTCGTGTATATTACATAGTATAGTGGCAATAATTTCTCTTGGGGTAAGAGGTGTAGTAAACTAGCTCAATAGAGAGGGCACACTATCGGTGTTAAAATAAGCGCCAAAGGGCCGTGGCCATTTACAGTATTATCGCTTTAGGAACTAAACTAAACACCTACCCGAACGAGTTGTTAGAATATGAATTTCGGCTGGTAGAAACGCTAGGGCTAAGTACACACATTAACAAGAAATCAATCTGAAATTTAAGGGAAATTAGTGTTCAAAAATACTTACCTAAAGTGTGAGAAAGGAAGAAAAGATGGGTCATTACCAGCTGCTACCGATGTTGTCAATGTTTATTTAATAACATATACTTATATACATATACAGCATTGCGAAATCTTTTCACCAAACATAAAAAAAACAAATACAAGTTTTGATATCAAGATGGGGTATTTGTATTGTCCGCAAGGACCCGAGGCGCAACGGATATACGTGCTAAGTATAATCAGTTCTAATAGGTAGTCTTCTGGAATGTTACTTTTCAAGTATTATTAAGGACGATACTAATAATACAATTTGAAATTACTCAAGGCTACTACCCAGTCACGGAAGATGGATCAGGAATAATCATCTCCAGTTCATTAAATTAAAGTATTCCGTATTTTACTTCTATACAGGTTCCTGAGTTTGACATAAACATTCCCGAGTCCGACTTAATGCACCTGAAGAAGGTCGCTAATTATATCGGCTGAAACGTTGTTGGAATAACACACAAGATGAGAACAGTAGTGTAAATACTCAAAATAATACAAACATTTACACGTAAAACAAATGACATTTCAACCGGTTCTAATTGCATTGAGCCATTTAAGGAAAAATATCGATTCGACATCGAAAGTTCTGTTATGTGAGAATCAATTAGTTTTGTATGATTATTTTTATTTTCAAGAATAATTAATTTATTTTCTTTCTCCAGTTTAAACACGGTTGATCAATTTTAATTTCCTTAAATACAACCACAAATAAATGAATAAATAAATGAGTGAGACCATAATGTGAATCTGTCATTTTTTCGCTTTTCTATCCTTTCTGAAAGAATGACGTGTTTTAATTATGATGTGTCAAAAGTACACATTTAAGATGAACGCTCTCACATGAGGAAAACGCTGATTATGAAATAATTAATAAAACACCATGGCCATTTAAAGCATGAAATGAAAAATAACTATATTTTATCATATTAATTACAAATTTTTAACAGATTAAATATGTTATCGCTTAATGAGATACTCAACAGGGAATATTTCAATTAATAAACTTACACGTTATGTGACATTTTTAGAATCTGGATAATAAACATGAGATTAATTTCGAGTACATTATTCGGTTTTGTATTGTTTTTACATTTTGAAGACATCTTTTTTAAGAAGATAATTATCACTACATACAACTCATTTTATAATAATCATATTTCATAAATTTGAATCTTGATAATTAAAAGTATTTGAACTGCTGTTCTTATCCGCAAAGATCCACTGCACAACCGATAAAATAGCTAACTGATACGTTTTAAGTGATAATCTGCTAAAGGTTGAAGGTGGCATCCTTAGTACGTGCGATACTAAGAATACAGTTACGAATTACTTCATAATGTGCACGGCTATAACTGAAAAAACACACCCAGAGTAAGCTACCCTTGTGGATCAAATAAAGTTTCCATAAAAAAATCCCGTGTAGTTCGACATAAGGATTCCAGACTTCAACAAGAGACACATGAAGAACATTGGAGGTTCAATCGATTGAAACATCTTGCGTGGAACATCTAAGATTAACGAAATAATCCGAATATACGAATAATACATATTTTATAATATGCTATACACAATAACAACTCAGATTAACAGAAAAACGCATCTGCGCTTGCCCATTGTTGGTGTTGCATTTAGTAGTCGGTTTTAAACTGCTTGACTCATTTTTCCTTCAACTGGCCGGCAGTTGAAATATAAACGCTTGCAGTGTAAATTTGATTCTCAAATTCTCCAAATTTGGAAGAGACATGCTGACTGTTTCCCCCGAGAATTCTTAGTTATCATATTCTGTTTAACGTTTGTTTAAACATTTAAGAATGCTTTACACGGTTTTAAGAAATTACTTCTGAAGTAACCTACACGAATTAGTTATCCTAATACAACCTAATTGCAATTCAACTGCCTTTTCTGTGAATCAAATAGTGATGGCACCCGGTGTTTTTCCCACAAACTGAGTAAGAAGGCTTCCCTGTTTTTGTGAGCTTTCCAACGCTTCAACTAGTGACCATCATTTGGGATCTTGGTAACCTTCACTTTTAAACCGTTACTTTCTATACCTACACTCTTAGTTGCTAACTTAACAAATTGGTTATCCATTGTTTCACAGAAAAGAGAATCTCATTCAGACAACATGACGGAACTCCCTGGACAAATTTATAAGAGACAGACGGACTCTGCACAGCACTTAATGTATTATTACTGTAAAATTAAAGCTGTCTCATGATGCACTGTTGATAATAACACGACTTTGACCATCCTTGTGCATTGCTTTAACCATCTTCAACAACAACTCATTTACACCTAGTTTACGCAAATACAATCTTTCTTGTATTCTGTCATTACGCTTTCTCCATATCCACAAAAGAAAAAATATAGGTTCTACCTCTTACCAAGTAACTTCTATTGCATTTGTCCCATGATAAATATAGATCCAGTATTACTTTGCTATTGCATAAAACATCACTAAATCTGATCACTTATTAAATGATAACTTACTTGCTGCTAATGTATGCTATTGATCACTTCAGACCTTGACCCATCATAATTTTTTACATCTTAATTACCTCTAAATACGGCTTCGTGCACACTTTCCTTCTTAATTGCCATTTCTGGGCAGATTACTGTTTCAGCAATCTCTAGACCATCTCGATTCCATACACACTCAGTATTCAACAAATTCGTGTACTGGCATTTATAAGAATTCCGCTACACTTTCTCATTTGTATCTAACACTCCATTGTGATTTCGAATGCACATCTGTCCAACAATATCCATATTTTTTTACCATAGTTCACCCGAAACAAGGCAGGTTGCCACTGTAGACGTAATGTGCTACTGATAATTATGGTGTAAGTTTTAGGGATCATCCTAAGTTTGGAGCTGTGCAGCGAGATGTCTGTTTACATTGGTTTTGAATTTTGTATGTCGGTAACGTCGGGGAAACAGGAAGGAGGGAGGGAGTTCCAGAGGGCGGCAGAATGAAGAAATAAGCTATTTGAGTCGAATGCTCTCTAGCAGCGGACCTCCATAGTCAATGGATAAGATTAAGCTGATAGTCGGGTTGGGGAAGTGCATTTACGTCGAGGGGGCACTTAAGCAGCAAGTTCATCGGAAGACAATCCTTTGAAGTATTTGTAAAACAAGCACAAGGATGCAACATTGCGCCGATTGGACAGGTTCTTGCGCTTGGTTGTATAGGGAGTGAGCTATTACGTTGGCGACTCTTTTTTAGACCTTTTCTACGAGTGAGAGACTAGTGGATTATGCACCAGCCCAGATGTCGAAATACTACTCAATACATTGGCGGATGGTGGCTTTGTAGAGATATATGATAATGCCAGGTGTGAGAGGTTTACTAGCACGGTAGAGGGAGACTACCTAATTTGCAGCATCAATGTATTTGTCTGTTGATCGGTTTAACTATCCTAAATACTTCATTGTTTTGTTCATATCATGTACGTGTAGTATATCTTAGCCACAGTGGTGGCTTTGCATTTTGTCTTTCTTTCTTTTCTCTTTGCCCCAGATACACATTTGTATTCACTAAACCTTTTTATTTACTGAATCATACACTTACGCTTTTCTTTTATACAATTTTCAAGTTGTCCATATCCCCAGCATGCCAGCTCATGGCTTGAACGCCCAATCTGCCGTTTCGCAAGTGTAAGATATTACTTAAGTTTGTTCTCCTTCTGCGTTGCCAGCAGTTCTGCCACACCATGTAGTAACTTTGGTAGTAAAACGCTTCATTATTTGGTATCTTATCTACTTATTAACATGTTTATTTTTCACCCAGAAAACTTTTCACATGGAGATGAACTTTCTGTTTAGCTCATAAGTTTTTATCAGAATAAAGTGGCAAATACCCAAATCAGTGATGTGTCACGATTTTGTCACCGTCTATGAGCTTCTGTCGTTTTTCGTTACCAGCAGATAATCAACTTCAGCCTTTTCTGTACTCGATCCATCCTTAACGCGATGAAATAACGTTTTACGAGGAATTTTAATTAAAAAAAAATATATTTATTGTCTGTTTTCACGTCTGGCCTCCAGAAACAAAAGCTAATACGTTGTGTACCATTATTTACAATATAAACATTTATATTTATTCCTCTTTGTATGATAAAAACATTACATAAGTTTTTAGGCAAGCGACTGGTGTATAGTGTAATCATATTTTTTTCGATAACAGCGGAGTACTTAATTAAATATTATTGTAGTCCCTCTATCTGATTTTTCTCTCTCCGGAGTATTAATTGAAAATAAAATATCGATATGAACATTTTCACGAATTATTTTGATAGAAATTCAATTGTAGTATCATCTCTCGATTAGAAAAAAATAATCGGGTCTACATTCGTACAGAAAATAATTAATTGAAATGGACACATTTTACTTTATTTTTTTCTCGAAATGTGAAATTATAGATCGAAATAAATTACGTTCCCAATGCTGAGTGTTGTAGTGCGCATTGCTCTTGTGACATGCTTTCTTATTGCCTTTGTATAAAATATATGAACACAGCATTGGTTTGATCACAGTTAAAACATCGAGCACTATCATCAATCTAAAATATGTAGCAAAACACATAATAAAATACCAATTAATATCAATATGTATCAATCCATGCTTGCATATGATCAATTACTATTCTTCTCGTCACTTGTAAATCAGAAAATTTAAAAATGTAATCAATAAGTTTAAAACAATGATATGCTTACGAATATTATCGATTAAACCCATTTTCTCAGACAGTTGTATTAGTAAATTGTTTTTACCATGTAGATATTTAAAACAGCTAATCGAGTGGACTCAATAATTAAAATGATAGTAGAAGGAAGAAAAAGTGTTCTTTAAAATAAAAATAAAAAGAATGTATATATAAAGATTATAAAGACATTAGTAATCTCTGGAGGAAGACATCGGTAAATAATGTGCATACGATATATATATATATATATATATATATATATATATATATATATATATATATCTTAATGTGTCATTTTGCTTCAGTCGAAGTTCTCAGAAATCAAGGGGCTAACACTTAACCTATCTATGAGATACATAGATACCCGGACATTCTATTAAAATACTCCTTTATTTCACAAACATTGAGTTAGTAAAAAGTTAAGAATAATTAATTTCTTCTCTCCCCAACTGGCCAGTCAAGTATGTCATAGTATATATGTCTTGTTGTCTGTTGGTCTTGCCGGATTCCAGGACAAGAGTGCATCTTGTCTGGTGGAGTATCCAGCTATGTGGTGTTACTTGAGGTAACATCACTAGGAGAAGATGCACTATTCCTCGTATGAGGGGATCTTATTTGTGCTGCGGATACTATGTAATTTTGGATAGTTGGTCAGGGTTTACTCGTAGGGGTAAGTATCCTCATGTCGGGTTTGCCTGACACACCCTTGTACAGAGAGACCGAAGACACTTGAAGATAGTGTCTAGTAGGTAATTCAAACTATATATATATATATATATATATATAGTGCTATGTATTAGTAAATCAACTTACTTAAAGGGGTAGTTGGGTATTCTTTTCCAGAATTAATATATGTTGCAATGTTTAGTATCCTATGTGTTAAATATATCAAACAATTAGATGAAAAACGTGATTGTTGAAATAAAAATTCGAACACTATGAAAGAGATGGACGCATCAACATATAATTCGATTTCACGAGAATATCTGTATTTAATACACAACAAATCCGCTTATAATACTCTATATGAAACTTATTCTGATTGAAAATAGATTTTACTTGAGGTAAACTCGGCTTTAAGGAGTCCGAACCCCGTTTCGGTATAATTTGGATATCGACTCATTTAGTTAAATAATTGTGCATTACTAATTATCACATAAAATGCATCGTTTTCCAAAAAAAGTTTAAACTCATTAGAAAACAGAGACTCGCAAATCATAATAAAATAAAGAAACTACGTCAGGCCTGAGACTTCATACTTCCGTCTGACACCGCAAAAGTATTATCTAAGCTTTACCTCTCAATAGTGTGTATAACATTTCACTAATATTACCATGGAAACCTTTATAAATAAAAAATAACAAATTATCTGATCACATTGATATGTTGCATGGTTGCTTATTTAATCACAGTGACTCAGATCGATGCATAAACGCTGCAAATATTGGATGTCTAGGATGAACGGAACCGTAGTTATTGTCAGAAGTGTGCTCTCCCATTTTCTGTAACCGTACTCTCTGACTTAGATATCCCAAAATTCAACCAGTTCTATGTTAGTCGATGACCGATATTTTGATCGAGTCTGGCGATGGAAACTCGCGACTGAAAATCTAACATCCACGTTGATGCGAGTAACAATTAAACATAATATAATAAGGCATCTACAAAACTACGCCATAATTCAGAGTTAATACCGGGATCTGAATAATTTGAGCAATAATGTGTATCTCGTTATAAATGTCCATCTTAATTAATCAGACTTAATTACATTTTGCTAAGAAGTTGCCAATATATTTATTAAGTAGCCAGTAATTCAACATTAGCGATATCCTCCTAAAGAATCTACTTATGAATGTATGATAATGTTCACCATTCAATAACGGCGATATTAGCGTAGTCAATCCTATTATTGCCGCACTCATGATTGCTTTCTGGTCGAACGACTACGGTTAGGCACTTCCGTCTTCAGGCAAATAAATTTGTATTATATACTAACAGACAGGAAATTGTAGCAAAATAGTTTTTCATGTATCAGATATATATATATATAAGTTTAAAACCGTACATCAAAGTATATTTTACGTAATTATAGATATAATACCACTATCAATATATGTTGTCATATATAATTGAGAGAGTATATGAACACTTATTAAGATTAAATATAAGAATGCAACCACAGACGGGTGTTAATATAAAATACAACCTTTTATAACTAATACCAAAAATCACGAAAGAACACAGGAAATGTTTATTAACATTGGCTTTACTTCATATATTATATTGATTATAACAACATGCGAAATTTACAAGGATTTTATCATAAATTACTTGTGTTTGTGAAAAAATGAACTCGCCGACGTTAAACAAATAATTTTATTAATTGATGTTTAATGTCGCTAAAGTTTGTCATGATTAACTTGAAGCCTATAATTTCGCATAATAATTATTAGTTTGTTCTAAAACCTATTTTATAATGATATAATATGATATAATATGACGTAGGTTAGTTGGATGATTACAAATATTAATAGACGCATATCTCTGTGCCATTTCGTAAATATGTCTATGTTCCTTACAGTAAGAATATAGTTTTAATATATTAATCGGTTCCACAGTACTACTTTCACTTAGGGGTGTTGGTAACCTTCTCGTGGTCTTTCCCGTAATTACCCGATGTCTTTATAGAAATATTTCTGACTAGAAAAACATGGGAGAAACTGATGCCAACACCAGAAGCATCTGATTCACACGAAAAAAGAAGATTAACACGTTGAAGAAGAACAGAAAATATACGCAGCATATAAACACCTGTATAATGTAGACCGGTTCAGTTTATAAATATATGTACACAACTAACAGGGAAAATAGATGAAGAATACCTAGACAAAGTTGCAGGGATTAAAAGACATTGTAATTCGTGACGTATGCCTCACATTAGGATTATTTTAATACTCAAATACACCAATAATATTATTACTATGTGTAGATCACGGTTTCAATTGCAGTAGTGAGCAGAGGTGATGAACGGTAGTAACTACAAATAATTCTAGTAGTTATATTACTAGTACACTTATATTATTAACTAGAAAGATTTTAGTGTATTTTTGAACTACACGTATGTTCCCTTATTTAATTTTTTCAATTACTAATACTCATGAGAAGCACTATGTATAAAAAACTGGCTGTAACCACCCTGTGTTGTCCGAAAGTGTTTACGTCTATTTTACGTTCACTTTATATTTAATTAGACGGTTTGATTAGTTAATAAATCATTGTCTGTCTTGTATGGGAGTTAAAATATTAAGTTTATTTTACGGTGTAGTTTAGTCATTAAATTATTAGATGAAGGATATTGTTATACACTAAACTAATGCTTTGTCGTCTATACCATTATAGTGTGTGAATGGCTTCCAAATATTGCAAGCAGTTAAGACATGATACACTGGTACTGAGTTCAATGCCACATGTGACTATTCGACAGTTTTACTGATTAGAAATATATTTTTAACTTTTGACTTGTTAGTAAGTTATTTATTCTGTACTAACAAACTACTAAAATGTCCGCGTTAGTTACTAAAAGAGTGAATATGATTATGTTAGTTTTGTAATTTGCAATTTAATTATTTTGAATTTAAAAGGATTGTTTAAAATTAAGATGATTGTGTTTTTAATGTCAATAAATAATCAATGAATAGAACCATACTAAAGTATAATAATGTGTATGACACGTAAAGGCGAAACGCAAACATACAAATACCCTAGAATGTATCTATTTGTTAGTAATATCAAGAGCTATACTACTGATCGTTATAGGAAGGCATCTTGAAATAATATATTTGATAACTTGATAGTAAGGCTCTTCAAGTATTCCAACATCTTCAGAAGCATTTATATTCTCAAATATAATAACTTGTCTGAGTTGTCCTTGTTTTTTTTTATTGAATATCATTCCTTTTTATCTTTTAGATATCGAAACAGAACAAGTAGTGTACACCATTTGCTAACTAGTATTTAGTAAAAGATACTAACATATAAGTACATGACAGAACCTACTCTCTCGAATCGGATTAGAAATAGGGCACAACCGATTATCTAATTACGCAAATCGGATTATAAGTAAAAAGCTGCAAATCCTTATGAATGCTTAAATTACGTGTCCCTTGGTGCATTATATCTACACCGTTCACGGTTGTAATTAATTATGTTGTTTCTTATATAAATACAATGAGGCACGACGTCCATACGCGTCCTGAAATGTATTAAGTTCAATACGGTAAAATCGACTGATTAATAAAAAATATAATAAAATATTCGAAACAATGAATACAAACTTAATTGGGTACGTTTATATTACAATTTACCAAACGAAACATTGTATTTACTACGTTAGTGTTTTATTTTTATGTGTATATTTAACAGATTACAACCGCTTTGTGTTATTGTACCTTAACGTCGCAATTATTTGGCGATTGATATACCTATTTATTTGAGACGCTCGAAAGAGCTGATGTGTTCTTGATTGAGCGGTTATCGTCATGCTACTGTGACCAGACTTGTTAGTTATCAACACTTATTTACATAAGTCAAAATGTACACTAGTTTGTTATGACTCTTAAGTACAAGCTACGTATATGGAAAATTGTTAAGCGAGAGAAAGAGACAGACTGATGGCTGTCCATTTTCAGACTACATTTAATCTGGCGTACGATTTCGCCTCTTACAGTAAATATCACAATTATTAACTTCACAACCCGAAAGCCAGTCATCAGGTTGTCTCACATCTTTACTTCCGTCCACATTTTCATCCATGCCAGATTCAAACGTTTGACCATTTATTGCGTTAATGCTGATTGTTATCAAGTCCACCAATATTACAAAAACGCCATAACGAAATATATTGCTCACGATTTAATAAACCAATTCTATAATGCGATTTAGAATAGTTAACTGTGCTATGAACTATATGTCGCTTTTATTTGATGTATTGGTATGTTGAGTACATATATTCGAACCTTTGATTATGAATACCGATGGACTTACTCCGACTAGCATGATAATAATGTTATCAACAATGTAAACAACAAATATGAGCGAAGACTTTTACATCATTAATAAGTATATTTACTTTGATGCTATCTAAAATGTTTTCATGTAAATACAAACAGAGAAGGATCGCATCTAGAACATTCGGCTTTCAGCATACAGTTATACTGTGTTATGTTCTAAGTAAGCTTAGTGTCATGGCTGCGTGCCAGATAAGCTGGAAAGTTCCGGTCTATTAAGAGTTTGTCTAGAATGTGATCATGCGCGATGTTTTAGGCTTCCACTGTTATTCGTTTTGTTCAGGAGTATGCATTACATCTTGAGTGTTTTTTCATAAATTACAAGCAAAAGAAATCAAATCTAACAATTACTTTTGGAGTTATTTTTGTTCTCTGGTTTCCACTACTAGTTATGCACCACTGAGAGGGTTGGTTATTTTATTTTCCGCAATATCAACCCTTTTCGGTTTATTTAATACAAACCTGGCCATTTTAGTTAACAGTTTTTACGCTTCAATTATTTATACCATGAAGTATTTATTCATGGTGTTTAGTTTTATTGTTTTGTTTTCTGCCATATCAAACCTTTTCGGGTTATGTACTGCCATATCTCGTCATTTTGATAAAATAGGGTTTGCTCCAATTTCCTTATAGCTATATATTGTAGATTTTGTTTTTGAGTTTATAGAACATGATTGAGTTTTGCAAAAGGAACGGGAGAAAAATCAATGTCATTAAAGTTTGGTGCATCTTAGGTCAGGAAGTCAGTATTTTGAAACCTACTGATCTGGTAGCACAAGCTAGCACCTAGGAGAACAAAAGAGAAAAACTAACCTCTCAGTATGTGATACTGTGAGAATATACTTTCCGCTGAGTTCACAACATACGTT
>OY744517.1:60566432-60568932 GCA_963556195.1 Sepiola atlantica | reverse complement strand
ATAAAAAACGTATATTGTGTTTCTCTCTTCCACCGTCCACAGGAAAGTAAATAGATATACAAATGTAAAAAAATTCAGATGCTCCATGTTTCATGTTTTAGATTTTTTTCAAGTATATAGACCTGTGTTGTTAAAAAAAAGAAACTGTGTGTTCTATGTTACCTTTATCTTTACTTTTGTCGCTTAACAACAGCCGTGATTATTTTCTTTTATCAAATAATCGTCCCCTTCAATAATGGATTATGCATAGCGTAGCATTAATCAAGAACACACATATCTCCGCGAATAAATCCCCAAAGCGATCAAATGTAATTATTTGTTCTACAGATTTGAATTTCATGTCGTTTTCAACTATCCTTTCCTTCGTCTTTGTTGATAATACTAATATTCATATAACCCACATTGTGCTTGAAATATTACACCCATGTATGGCGTATTTTAGAAACTCCTTGCAAAATTGCCGGCACAATTCTCGTTATTATTTATTCATCAGGTAGCGCAGTTTTTTTATGTCATTGTTTCAGTATAAAATGATGAAATATAGCCAGTGCTTATTGGAATAACGTCTGTTGATCGTGTATACAGTACGATTTGATGTTTTCTGTATAATGGCAAATACATCATTTTATATTATTTGATTCTGCAACCAGTGATTTTAGGGCAATTGTTTTGGATTCAAATATTAATATGTATTCATGGTTGTTATGTTTATTTCAATATTTCCGATGCAGTTTCATGTCATAAGCATGTTAGATTCATTTTCAACACAATAAATTGATTAGTTATTAACTCATTTAATGTGGACTTGTTTCCTTACTTCATTTTCAAATAACTATATAAATGTGTCCCTTCTAAATTATATAATGATTCGTATGTACACACGTTTTTTTAATCTAGCACTCCACATGTTAAAGTATGATATGCCTTGTGGCGATAGATAAAATACAAAAAGATATAATGAGTAATACCAGGCGTCGCTTTGCAATCGTATAAGACATTGTGAATATAAATATGTCATATGCGCTTTATTTATGTGAAGTATATTAAGCTGAGAATTATTTTAGTGTAAAAGACAGGTTATTTAGTGTTTCATATTTAAATTGTTGCAACACATAACACATGCCCTTATAGCTTCGTTTATTTATTTTTTAAATGTGCAGCTAACAGGTACTTTGAAGTAAGAGAAGAAGCTTTAAAAAGAATGTTGGCCATTAGGTAAGTAACATTTATTCATATATCTCTGACTCAATTATTTATTCCAATTTATAGAATGATTTTTAAAGATTTTATCTAATTTCCCCATAATTATTAAAGCAGTACAGATTGGAATTTTTTAATAATTCAATTAGTTAATTTGTTCTTTCAGGAGTGAGGAGTCAACCAGAAAAAGATGAAAAAGAATACCACCTATTAATTTTAATGCCACACATTGGACACAATTAATAGATTTAAAATTATGCAGCATTTTTGAACCACCAATGACGGAAGATTTTACTGAATCTGAACTTCGAGAATCGTTGATGAATGGAACCAAGCTTGACTTGCCAGATTTGCCCTCACATTCTCAGGGCGTGGAACGGGCAGTTAAGTTAATAACAGAAGCTTCACAAACTGTATATGGTTTTGAAGCAAGGTATCAGCACATTACAGCCAAAGTTTTGAGTCAGAAATTGAGACCAGCATTTTTGTCTAAGGGGTCTTATATGGAGCAATTTGACTCTCTATATTAAGCTCCATGAAAATATTGTTAGGTTTTTCCTTATTTCTTTGCTTGTTATATTTTCACTTATAACAGAAAATAATTATTCTTTTAGGTATTCAAATATTACTGTTTAATTCATAACGTTAAAAGGTAGTTTACAAAAACAGATACTGAAAATGAGGGGGTGGGGACAATTTTCAATTTGAAGATTTCTGTAATTCATATCATTTTTATAAAATAAAAAGACAATTCCCTGATTTTAAATGCTAAAATTATTTGGTTTAGACACCAATATTCAAGCAAATCTTGCAAAAACGAGGATTTTCAGTATATTCTTGTCTACGATCTTTGATATTAAACGCTCAAAAACCCGCTAAATTGGTTGATCCCCTTTTTGCATGAGTATTTAATAGGTCTATATACAACTTTCGGTACGTGCCTTTTTTTAATATTTAAAAAAAAGTGTAAAATCGACTTACCCTTATATATATATATATATAGGTATATATATATATAGGTATATATATATATATATATATATATATATATAGGTATATATATATATATATATAGGTATATATATATATATATATATATATATAGGTATATATATATATATATAAGTATATATATATATATATATATATATATAGGTATATATATATATATATATATATATATATATATATAGGTATATATAGGTATATATATATATATAGGTATATATATATATATATATATATAGGTATATATATATATATATATAGGTATATATAGGTATATATATATATATAGGTA
>OY744517.1:60558678-60566232 GCA_963556195.1 Sepiola atlantica | reverse complement strand
CCTATATATATATATAAATATATATACTTATACCTATATATATATATATATATACCGATACATATATCGATATACCTATATATATATATATATAACTATATACTAGTATATATATATATACCTATATATATATAGGTATATATCTCTATATATACAGGTATATATATATATAGGTGTATATATATATATAGGTATATGTATATATATATATATATATAGGTATATATGTATATATATATATATAGGTATATGTATGTATATATATAGGTATATATGTATATATATAGGTATATATATATATAGGTATATATATATATAGGTATATATATAGGTATATATATATATATATAGGTATAATATATAGGTATATATATAGGTATATATATATATAGGTATATATATATATATAGGTATATAGGTATATATATATATATATATTTATAGGTATATATATATAGGTATATATATATAGGTATATATATATAGGTATATATATATATATATATATAGGTATATATATATAGGTATATATATATAGGTATATATATATATATATAGGTATATATATATATAGGTATATATATATATATATAGGTATATATATATAGGTATATATATAGGTATATATATATATATATAGGTATACATATATAGGTGTATATATATATATATAGGTATACATATATAGGTATATATATATAGGTATATATATATATATATATATATATAAGTATATATATATATATATATATAGGTATATATATAGGTATATATAGGTATATATATATATATATATGTAAATATATAGGTATATATATATATATATATATATATATATAGGTATTTATATATATATATATATATAGGTATTTATATATATATATATATAGGTATTTATATATATATAGGTATATATATATATATATGTATATATATATATATAGGTATATATATATAAATATATAGGTATATATATAGGTATATACATATATAAATATATAGGTATATATATATATATATAAATATATAGGTATATATATATATAGGTATATATATATAGGTATATATATATAGGTATATCTATATATATATATATATAGGTATATCTTTATATATATAGGTATATCTATATATAAATATAGGTATCTATATATATATATAGGAATATCTATATAGAAATATAGGTATATATATATATAGGAATATCTATATATATAGGAATATCTATATATATATAGAGGTATATATATATAGGTATATATATAGGTATATATGTATATATATCCATATATATATAGGTATATATATATAGGTATATATATAACTATATATAAGTATATATATAAGTATATATAAGTATATATATATATATAGATATATATATAGGTATATATATATACCTAGATATATATATATATATATGTATACCTATATATATATATGTATATACGTTTATACCTATATATATATACCTATATATGTATACGTATATACCTATATTTACCTATATATAGATATATATCTATATACATATATACCTATATATATACCTATATATATCTATATATATATATTTACCTATATATATACACCTATATATACCTATGTATATATATCTATATATATACCTATATATATACCTATATATATATACTTATGTATATATATATACCTATATCTATATATATATACTTATATATATGTATACGTATAGATATATACCTATATATATACCTATATATATACCTATACATATATACCTATATATATACCTATACATATATACCTATATATATATTTTTATATATATATACCTAAATATATACCTATACATATATACCTATATATATACTTATATATATACCTATATATATATATACATATATATATACCTATATATATAAATATATATATATATATATATACCTATGTATATATATACCTCTCTCTCTATATATATATATATACCTCTATATATATATATACCTCTATATATATATATACCTCTCTCTATCTATATATATATATACCTCTCTCTATATATATACCTATATATATATATACACCTATATATATATATATACACCTATACATATATATACTTATATATATATACACCTATATATATATATATATATATATATATACATTTATATATACATATATATATATATAAACCTATATATATATATACCTATATATATATATCTATATATATATACACTTATATATACACTTATATATATATATATATGTATATATATACCTATATATATATATATACCTATATTTATATATACATACCTATATATATACCTATATATATATACCTATATATATACCTATATATATATACCTATATATATACTTATATATATGTATACCTATATATATATGTATATATATATATACCTATATATATATATATATATATACCTATATAGATATACTTATATATATGTATACCTATATATATGTATATATATACCTATATATACATATGTATATATATATATGTATACCTATATATATGTATATATATACCTATATATACATATGTATTATATATACCTATAACA
The DNA here is from genome assembly GCA_963556195.1 of Sepiola atlantica. Classification (NCBI taxonomy): domain Eukaryota; kingdom Metazoa; phylum Mollusca; class Cephalopoda; order Sepiida; family Sepiolidae; genus Sepiola; species Sepiola atlantica. The sequence goes on along the minus strand of OY744517.1, from coordinate 60,563,653 downwards.
TATATATATACCTATATACATATATATACATACCTATATATATATATATATATATATATGCATACCTATATATATATATACCTACCTATATACATATATATATACATACCTATATATATATACCTACCTATATACATATATATATACATACCTATATATATATATATATATATATATATATATACATACCTATATATATATACCTACCTATATACATATATACATACATACCTATATACATATATACATACATACCTATATACATATATACATACATACCTATATATATATATACCTACTTATATACATATATATATACATACCATATATATATATATACCTACCTATATATATATATACCTACCTATATATATATATATATATATACCTATATATATATATATATATATATATATATATACCTATATATATATATACCTACCTATATATATATATACCTACCTATATATATATATACCTACCTATATATATATATATATACCTACCTATATATATATATACCTACCTATATATATATATATATATATATATATATATACCTACCTATATATATATATATATATATATATATGTATATATAGATATATGTATTATAATATAAAATGAAGTAATAAAATTAGGTGTCAATCAAATTTTATTAGAATTACAAAGTTCATGCAAAGCATCCTTAAGTAATTAGCTCATGAGTATTCAAAGATAATTCTTCTCTTCAGAGGACCATTACCGCAGTTATACTATAACAGGCAATAAAATTACGCTTTGAAAATATATAAAATTATATACACAAATACATAAAAATACATAACATCAAACATATCAATCCAAAAACATACTTTTGTTGAATCCATACAGTCCATCCAGGTCATACAAGCCGAGAAGCACAATCAGGAAGGACATTACTCTAAGATACAAACAGCAGTCCAAATACGTGAAATTGAAGGGGCCGGCAAAGTTATCCAGTCGCGAAATGTGTCCATATTCAATGTTAATGATAAATAAATCAATCAAAATAATACAAAAAGTCCAATCAAAGTTCCGAAATCCCGACTGTGCAACCCAAGTCAAATCCAAATTCGTTGTTTAATTAGAAAACCCGTTAAATCCGAATTGAGCAAAATAAGACTGAATCCCATCACATCTAGCCAGAAGAGCGAAAAATGTATATGTTTATATATGTATATATATATCTATATATGTATATATATATATATGTATATATGTATATATATATGTATATATATATGTATATATATATATATATATGTATATATATATATATATATATATTGTGTATATATATATGTATATAACATAGAGAAAAGTTTCATGAATAATTATATATATATATATATGTATATATATATATATATATATATATATATGCATACTTTTTATTATTGAGTTACTTTAGTTGCCAGTGTTATCTGGAAAGCTAAAAAAGATATATCATGACAATACACTCATTTAAAAAATAGCTATATTTTTTGGGTAAATGTTTCTTTGTTATTATTTCGATGTTAATTTATGCGTTTCCTGACTTGGCAAACAGTTATTTTCCTCATCCGAAAAATAAATAAAAGGAAATTGAAAAATGTTGGAGAAAAATAGGCTAAAAAATATTGAAATAGTAGTTTAGTTGATTATATTGTTTGTAGACTTTTTTTATTAATAAGAGGCCAACAAAATTAAAAATGAAACAAAAGACGATGGCAATTCCGATTGGCTTGTATAAAAAATGTATTCGTCGGTGTTTTAGATTATTTTTATTTTACCGTTTTCTGTCTTAACTATTCATCAGTTTTGTCTGAAAACAAAAAAATAACAATGGAAGCCTAGTGAATATCGTTAACAATGTGGCAGAGACGATGTCTGAAGATGATGATGACGCAAATTTAACCCTTCCTAATACACATACATATAGACACGAAAATATGAAACAATTTTGGTAATGCATGATGATACATATGAGATACATTTTCAGGCTAACCGTACCGGTTTAATCATAAATTTCCGTGTAATATGTGTGGACCACCTTCTTGGATTTCAAAAATTTCGAAACACCATTATAAGTAGAGTGGCAAGCTTTCCGCACATCCAAACTTACTTCTATAACTAATAGAGCTATGGTATATGTCTGGCTGACGCTGAAATTATACTATATTTAGTGCTAAATTTATTTTACTACACTATTTTAGGCTATTTTACAATTGTAAAATGCTCGATTCAAAGGGTCGTTTGTTTGTTTCATTCTCGTGTATCCTATTTTGTGCCTGACCACTTAACTTAAACGACAATTTTAACTGTGTATCCTTCTAGCAGAAACTACCTGTAATAGAGTTTAGTTCAAAGCAATATTCTATAAACGAAACTAGTAGCATCGCTCCACTATTTTGCTCAATGGGTGTTTGGCAACAAAATAGGTGAGTGAAAATCGTGTGTCTCTTATTCATTTCTCTCTATTTCTTTTAATGTTGTTTAATCACTCTTCTCTATTTTCATCAGCCCCTTATGTGTCCATATTCAGATCGAGCTTATACTGAAAATAATATATCAGCTTATCACGTGTTTCTTGTGTAGTTTCTGACTTATAGTTTGACATACACGTAGAAATAGACTATTGTCTTTTATATAATAAACATATATACATTTCTCTAGACGATAAAAATAGTATAGAGGAGTTGATAGACACACACATCTTATATAGTGCGCTTTTTTTTCGTAGGTAATATGATTAAACACCCGTTTAATTAAGTAGTGTTAGTAACACACCAAGCAAACGTGAAGGGACAAAATAGAGGTCGGACAACATTCGAACCGATGCCTACGAAATAGAGTAAAAACCTGACGTAGTTTTCATCTGTAACCACGCGGTTAAAAGAAGCTTAATGTTCATCCATTGCACGCAGTTGCTCTTCCGTAGGTTCAAGTCAGGATGCTGGAGGAGTTTTATTGTTCACTTTGTGTTTCTATATATTTTTCGAAAGATTCTGCACTAAATTTACGGTGTATTTGATTTCATTATTTCTGCAAAAAGGAGAATAAACAAAAGAAGCGTGATAATAATATACTTACCGAAGTGAATTCAAATGTGAGCTATACACGCATATACATATATATTTGTGTAGTATAACGCACTGATTGCAATGAATGAATGTAATACGTTACTTTAGACGATGATTGCCTGCGCCAACGCTTCTTAGGATATTAAATACTCGTAAGCGAGAAATACTCACCACTTAATAAACAAACACATTGAGCCACAATCTGTATGGATCATTGTTGATATTTAGTAAACAGTTATATATATATATATATATATATATATATATATATATATATATATATATATATATATATATATATATATATATATATTAATTAATTATTAAAAATAATGAACAATTAGAACGCTATACAATGCAAAAATGGAGAAAAAAAGTTAATGGAACTAAAATACATTGTATGGCGTTCTAATTGCTCATTATTGTTTTTAATAGTTACTATTACCATATAAACAATGCTTTCTAAAAAACAAGGACAACATATATATATATATATATGTGTGGGGGGTGCCTGTGTGTATTGTGTGTGCGTATTTGCATTACAAAGTCACAATATATGTGCCGGATATTCTTGGAACCGAATGGTCACTCATGATATAAGTTGACAGAGAACTAAAAAAAACATGATAGAACTACTAAGAAAACAGATATTCGATTATAAAACAATGATAAAAATAAACTTCGTATCAACAATTACGGAGCACGAATTGCAAAAAGAAATTTTGGAAAGTAAATTTGCGTTGGAATATACGTAGACGTCTAATTAGTATGAAGAAAAACACAGGACAGAAAAGAATTAAGAAACGTAATGCGTAAATACATTGAAAAAGAAAGTATCACCACTAGAAATGTTATTATAAATCATAATACTACTACTAATAAGAACAATAAAAATAATGAAATCTCGAAACCGTCGAGGAAGATAAATGACACGTTCTCATAAAAATCGATGCATAGAGACTGTATTAAAATCAATAACGACAGAAGTGTGAATAATTGATGAGATTATACTGGAGCATACAGATAAAACATTTGGCAGAAGAGTTTCAAGAATCATGTTATTATAAAACAAAGTGAAGAACACAGAAAAAGGCATAGTGTAAGGCATAGTGTTCAAGTACTGTATTGATGTGTCAAGATTAAAAATCAGAAAATCTAAGACCTACGAAGCTGTGTTATATGTACGTCTGAAGTCGAAACTATACTATGACTATATTTTTATGCTCATCTCTTTTTACGATACAATTTCAGACTAACACGCTATCTGCAAATGATAAATGAAAGCTGATGTGTATTATATGTTCTGCTATGATGAGTCTTTCTTTTGAGTTGGCAATGTTGCATGTTAATTTATCATAATACAACCCATTCAGGCATTACGCTTGTTTTTTTTGTTTTTTTTTGGGGGGGGGTAGTGTAGTATATGGTTCACGCTGATGATCCTATTCTTACAGCGACCACATTCTCTTTTTGTGGGGTCGACGGTAGTGTACTATCAATTCTGTTATAATTAGAACATATTCCCATCAACTACCTCTTAAATTACGAGGTAGTCTTGTATAACTGTGTTCGTCATGGCATACCTTTTGAACTTATCTACTTATTTCGAGTGCGGGGTGTGTAGTACATGTTAGTTCGTCATAAATACAGGCAAAATATGCTCGCGATAGTCGCATATTTATTTTCATGATAATTTGATAGATACACATACATTTATCAAAAACAATCAACACATAGCCGGTGTCTTTGACAATATAATCATGAGGTGAACACACAAGCACTCAGATGTTCAATTAAATAAAAGGGAAAATAAATACGCGTCAGCAACTACAGACGAAAGCAGACGTCAAGCCATGTTTTGTAATATATAAAACTAAATAGGACTTGTAAGC
>OY744517.1:60541178-60553678 GCA_963556195.1 Sepiola atlantica | reverse complement strand
AGACATCCGTATGTCACTAACAAAATTAACAAAAGATCAGACCGACGTATGTCACTAACAAAATTAACAAGAGATCAGACCAACGTATGTCACTAACAAAATTAACAAGAGATCAGACCAACGTATGCCACTAAAAAAATTAACAAGAGATCAGACCAACGTATGCCACTAAAAAAATTAACAAGAGATCAGACCAACGTATGCCACTAAAAAAATTAACAAGAGATCAGACCAACGTATGCCACTAACAAAGTTAACAATAGATCAGACCAACGTATGCCACTAACAAAATTAACAAGAGATCAGACCAACGTATGCCACTAAAAAAATTAACAAAAGATCAGACCAACGTATGTCACTAACAAAATTAACAAGAGATCAGACCAACGTATGCCACTAACAAAATTAACAAGAAATCAGACCAACGTATGCCACTAACAAAATTAACAAGAGATCAGACATCCGTATGTCACTAACAAAATTAACAAAAGATCAGACCGACGTATGTCACTAACAAAATTAACAAGAGATCAGACCAACGTATGTCACTAACAAAATTAACAAGAGATCAGACCAACGTATGCCACTAACAAAATTAACAAGAGATCAGACCAACGTATGCCACTAACAAAATTAACAAGAGATCAGACCAACGTATTCCACTAACAAAATTAAGCAGGTTTTAAAAAAGAACAAGACTGTGAATTACTTGTTTTCTTACACATTTCCCGTAATTTCCTTTAAGTCGCATGTTATATAAGGTTATTTATACCAATTGACAATGTTGATTAAGTATTATTTGACTCTAGTAGTTTTCGGAAGACATTTGGAAAACTAATCAATCATTTTCCGCCATCCACAGCTATTAGATTCTGATGTGTATGAATGTTATTCAAATTAGAAATGTTTTTCATAGATAAACATAAAAAAAATAAATAGCATTTTCAGGATTAAAAGGTCAACAACCTTTCTTAATTACAATGAAGAAAAAATTATTATGTAAAATAAGATAACCAAAATACTATTTGTATGTATTCATTAAGATTTGATAAAGGCCAATATGCACTTCAGAGATGTTATACATTGTTACGCTTGAGAACTTTCGTGAATTGAATATATTACCCAATGCAGGTTTACACAGCGTTCACAGTTGTATATATATATATATATATATATATATATATATATATATATATATATATATATATATATATATATATATATACATTTTTAAAAGTCCGAGCTCACCACCTCGACTTAAAATTGAGCAAGCCACGTACCTTCCGGTGGGGTATCTTAGTCTTTTAGCCGGCGTAATTTAACGGGAAAAACGCATTTGTCTCCTGTCTCTGAAAGATGGTCGAGTGTAGCGAGACGGGCTGTTTGTTAATATATATATATATATATATATATATATATATATATATATATATATATATATATATATATATATATATATTTCACTCACGCGAAGTCTATCTGTTTTCTGTTTCTATTATAGATTAATTCGGTTACGAAAAACAACCTAGTATCGGCTTCAGTTTTCCTAACAGACAGAAAAGCACTTGAGTGCATTACAACGACGGCGACACGCCTGCATACAGAAGGGTACGCACCCATCGATACGGCGTGATACACCACTGCTCTTAGTATGTTTTGTCAAACTCAGAAACCTGTACGGTATTTCGAACTAAAATCCTTAAAAACCCTATTAAGACTACTAATCGATCATGGGTGACAGAAAAATCACCAGCGTAATGGATTATATAAATGGTTCAGTTCACAATTCTGTACAGATTCTATAGATAGGCATAAATACCTGGATTTCAAAAAGACGTACCTGGAAAAGGTCGGGGGTCACATAAGCTAACACACTATGAGGATACTATTAAAGATAAGAACAGTAGTCGGAGATGCCATGGACTAAATATTGCGAGAATATCATCTATGTTAAGAACAGTTGTTCGTGTTACCCAAATAATACAAAGTATTACACTGAAATAAAAAATGCAAAGCATCGTACTATTGTCATTAATAACACACCATGATTTTACAATTTAGTAATAAAACAATTCTAGAACGCATAGAGATATCGCCTACTAGCCAACGCACCAGTTAGATCCGCATTAATGTACTGTGTTTTTACTAGCATGTTGTTGTATGGGAGCTATCATACTCAGTAATAAAACTGACAGTAATTCCGTTCTTTTCACATAAAAGGGTGCTCACACACAACATACTAAAAGAGAGAAACCATGGTGTGTGGTTCAGTACTGTGGTTATATAAGTACGCAATTCCTTAAATAGCGATACGTCTGTTAGTATATATCAATGTTCAAACAATGGAAACATATCACAGGAAGAGGACGATGTTGACCAACGTACTTTTCAAGGTCATAACATGCCGATGAAAATGGTAAATATTCAGGAACGTTCCTTCTGCTATTCTTCTGAATCTGTCAATTGGCAGCTTCATTTTCTTTCATCTTTTTCGACTCCCTGTGACAATTGCTTGTGCGTAACACACCTCGTGATAAACAGAGAGGAAAATAAAATATAGCAAATTACATACAAATACTCAAATAAGCATTAACAACCAATGCCGTTTTCATTCAAGTAGCACTAGTTTTTTATTTCTTATTTTCTATGAAGTCTTTATTCTCTAGATGGCTTGCCGCCTGAAGCATCACAAAAGAGTTGATGGGTTTTGGATACTTCCGTCTGTCTCATATGTTGTCTTGTCCAAAAGACAAAACGGGGGAACAAGAACTCTATGCAATTTCAAACAATATTCAAAACATCAAAGAATACTTACTTAAAAGAAATGTCAGGTAAAAAAGTGAATACATATTAAATGAAAACGTTACAGAAGAAAATAGTTCTTAGAGAAACATATGATATATGTAAACTGGCACAAAACTATTGAGGCATTTAAGACACTGAGCTACACCATTCCATTTGTTCACCTTCATGCCGCTTTATACATATACTAGAGTTGTTCCTATCCCGGTGGTGGTTACATTATCTAAGCAAGACAATTTTATGTCATGTCTATGTCCCCTTACTGAGATTAAAATAAGATATAATGAATCTAAATCTCATATCTAGAATCCTTAATTATTATTTTGACCAAAATCCGTAACGTAATTTTAGTTTTATAAAATATCTAAATAGGGATAGTGTCAGTCTTCACCCCATAAGGCGAAGGTTTATTTTTCTTTATTAATTCAACGAAAATAAAAACAAATATGCTGGGTTAGTCAATAAATACTAATTTAGTTAAGTATACATGTTATCGTTTTCAATTAAATGTGAGAGAGTATTATTAAATATAGAAATAGGTTTATGTAAACAGTAGATTGTGTTTAAAATATATCACATTGTATGTAAGTATAACTGACAGAAATTATCAAATAAATGATAATGTGCTACATTTAACGAGAATAGGTGCTATTATATTCATGTAGAATGTACAAGAAATGAAAGCAATCTTGATCTAACCCATATACTCTGCTAAAAGTGCAAAGGAATTGTAAAAAAAGAATGTATTTAAGTTAATTATTAGGTAATATTCGTAATGTATGTTTTAATGTAGCATATGAAGGTGGTAAATAATTACAATTTTAGTCAACTAAATTATATTTTTAATAGGTAAGATGTGTGTATAGTATTATCGTAAAAATAAATTCAATTCTGTTGTGCGGGTCAATAAATTCTGATAATACCATGTGAATCTTAAACAACTAATTCTCTTAAATTTGTATTGACCTCGTGTTTTATCTCTATTCATAAACGTGTACAATTTCCAGCTATTATTGCAAGTAAGTGCTCTAATAGTATTGTCTGAAAGTATTAATTAATGTATTAATTCATATATTAATTATTGTATTAATTAACAAACACGAATTTGGTGTATGATAATGGATTATTTATGCATAAGGTATTGTGTGTACGTACATGAAAATATCAATCATTTTGAAACGCCGAAAAAGTACGTGTGTTTACGGTTGAATAACCAATGGAATGTAGAGAAAGGGAATGTGTTCGTTTGCAATTCTTGCGAATAAAGGAATAGCTATTGAAAAAGTACTGATAACGAATACGTAACCCGTAGAATATTAAATCCGTTAATCTTACATCGTCATGTGAGATAATGAATAAAAAATAAAATTAATATAATTTCGTATTTAAATGGAAATTAATTAAAAATATATAATGAATGAAAATGGGTAAAATTAAAAGAATAAATTATTTTAAGAAAAGAGTGTACAATCATAAATGCTGATGTCGTTGTTCTAGTACATACGGTGTAGATATCACAAATTATAATGTTTTGATTTTGCTAATTGTTTGATTTACCTTATTTCACAATTACGGCAGTAGTGTATGTGATTGTAAAAATAAGCATTGGAATACCGAGTAAATAATCATTAGTCTAGAGTGATCTTTTGAAAACGTGAAAAAACTGCGTACAGTGTATTTATTATTATTGCAATTTTGTCAGAATGTATGATGCTTATCAGTGTGTTAGATTTTAAACTATGCGTTTTTATTGTAATACAGTAATGAACTGGAATAAGAATGAAAACATACTATTCTGTTATTCTTTAATTTACACGTGTTGTGGGGGTAAAGGTTACCTGACGTAAATAAATACACAGTGTCGTAGACGGTAGGATTAGTAGACAAATTAGATCAGATCTTTGTAAGGTAATGGTGTGCAAGTAAGTTTTAACGGATTAAATGTAATAATTAGAGATAGGATTTTTAGTAACTTTTTAGTAACTTTTAATTTTGTAGGAAAATGAACGACACACCGGGTAGATTGCCGTATCAGTTTTGTCTGTGATGCATGATGATATTTTCTTTCATAAAAGTTACAGGAGGAAAAGTCTACTTCATGTAGAATATATATATATATATATATATATATATATATATATATATATATATATATATATATATAACCCCATCTACCGCCTTATAAAATCAAAACATTTCGAAATGGTAGTAGCATACATGCTGACTGTCGAGTGGCATAAGAAACACCTTACCACATGGTCATTGTCTGGTTTGGCTTTAAAAAACAGTTGAGATGCTCTGACAGACTCAGTTATAAGTAATGAAATTCCGGATCTAGTGGCAAACCCTGTTTTACATGATAGCATTAGGCACAAAATGCTCTATGAACTATGTGGATACATGAACAGATTTTCAACATGTCACGAAGATGGGCACTGCAGTAAGAGATATCCCTGACACTTCTTCAATAAAACTAAGTCGGATACAAATGGCTACCCACAATATTGACGCGTATCTCTTGTTGTTAGAGGTTTAGAGATGACAGTCACCTAACCTGGCAACGTAGCTGTTTCCGTAGACCACCAATTGGTGCTACTATATAATAAGCGCATTTGGAACATGTTAATGCACATAACAATGTGGAATATTGTAACAGTGTAGAATCAATTAAATACATTTGTAAATATGCAAAAAAAGGTAGTGACCAAACTATCTCACGGATAAAAGTAATGTTAATGTTGAAGTTTAGACCTATGAAACAGGAGGGCACATACCAACAGAAAAGCTATTTGCCGAATACTTAACTTTAACAAATGTAAATCATCCCCCAGTTATTTACCTGTCTGTCTATCTAGAATTTAACAACGGATATAGTTTACTGATAGAACTGCAACATATCGTGTTGCAACTCAATCTACACCAACCCGAACGCTTTTCTTTCAAAGTGTGCCAAACAATTTCCTTTTGCACGTACCCTTGGAAACTCTGAAGTTCCAGTTTATTATACGTGGGCAACTCAAAATAAGGTCTTCAAGCGAGAATTACACGTTAAATCTGTTCCAGGCTACGTGTTGCTTAAAATACATGTTTTGGGCAGGGTATAGACGCTGCTACTAAATCAATATGAATGCTTCTGTTGGAGAATGCTTCTACACACTGTCAGGGGGCTACAGATGTTTAATGACCTAAACACGATCAAGGTTCAAGTTATGAATAAAGATTAAGTGAGGATGATAACCACTGCGATGCTACATTACAAAAAGCATATATATATAACTATTTGAGGCATTTTCTTGCCATAATGTAGACTACATGTATAGCGGTTCATCCAAAACGACCTTAGAATGCGCAAAAATAAGCATGCAGTGAAAATGTTTACAATTCACCACATTAGTCATATCTTCCATATAGATCAGAGCCATATATGAACATGTTATATATAATCCTCAGACTGTTGATTGCGTTGAATAAGAATAAAAAGTATTATACTTCGATTGACGAGCTTAATGCTTGCGATAAATCGTCATATGTGTTGAAGTACATCAATACTGTAACACTTTTTAAAAACATGCGTGTGCATATAAATAGTGACTCAATGCGAGTGTGACTTATTACTTAAAATAATTGGTGATGACAAGCAAGAAACAGCTAATCATGGCTTGATTTGTATTAGTCCAGGTATTGGGCAAATCATTTTATCACCCACTAAAATCAAATATAACCGAAAACCATGTGCATCCTTAATGGCTAACAGAGAGATCAATTCTAGCTCCGAAAAATGACATGTGGGCCACAGATGCCATAAATCAACAACTGCTTAATGAAATTCTAGGTTATCTAGATTCTACTCTCGATGACGACCAGCCTGTACAATACCTAGAGAATTCAAAATGTAATTATAATTGGCTCGTATACAAACACACACATTAAAGCTGAATGCTGAATGACCAATTATTTTACTACGAAATCTTGATGTTCGAAGGGTATGCAACGGGACTGTGTAAAACGCATGCGACCTGATGTGATAGAAGCTGTAATAATAACTGGTGTGCCAAAGGGTGAACTGATATTCTTTCGAAGAATACCCATTATTTATTCAGATTCTTCATATGAATTTAATATGGTTCAGTTCAGAGTTATAGTGCGTGTTGACATGACAAGTACCACGTCCGAAAGACAATAATCGCCAGTGATTGGTCTAAACTGACTTCACCATGCTTTAGCAATGAACAATGTAATGTAGAATTTTATATGGTAGGCTACCCACAATGTCTATATTAAACTCACTCTATTATATGCTCTTCGAGCAAGACCAAGACAAGAGTCCTGCTAGTATATATATATATATATATATATATATATATATATATATATATATATATATATATATATATATTTTCGCCACCCCTGACTTATCGCAGCATGGACTCTCCTCCAGCGCTCACAGTAGCCACAGCTACTACTTTTCCTTATCACCCAATCATGTCAACCCCACATTTCGATGTACTTGCATTACATTCTTCTTCAAATTATCGTCTTGAGTAAGTAGTACAATAACAACGAAACGTTGATGAATACATAAAAACATCTCTTGTTTTTTTCCTTTCTAATTTCCCATTACGTCGGATTACTCTGATCCTTCCTTTTATTTATTTATATATATATATATATATATATATATATATATATATATATATATACGTGTGTAGGTGGGTGTATATGTGTGTTGTATTGCACCATGATGTTTCTATACACCTGTGCATGTAGGTCAGTAGCTCTGAATTCCATATACCTATTTATGATCTTATTCTTTTTATTATTTTAGATGTCAAATAATTACTCAAAATAAAGTAAAACTAAGATTTTCCAAAGATGCCCGGCGCTATCGCAGATATATGGTATTATTGGAAATGCCCTGTTACAAAATGAATAAGAATGTATACGACTATTCGATTTCATTATTACATTTAACTTGGCACTAATGTGTTGTAATAAGCCTTTGTGTTTATTAATATCTCAGTGGAAAGACGAGTCTAAAACTCTAAACTTCATGCTGACATCCCTCTTAAAATAACAAACAAAATAAAAAAGAAATTTGCCAGCAGCTAATATTCACATAACACGAAGCTTATACTTGAACCATTACTTTTCTACTCTTCATCATATATGTTTTTATAAGTGTGTATTTTTTTTGTATACGCATCAATTGTATTTGCTGCGTGGGTATATTATATATATATATATATATATATATATATATATATATATATATATATATATATGTGGGTGTGTGGGTATGTCACTGTCTCCACATTTTACCAATGCAAATAAGTCGGAAATAAATGATAAGTTCAATCTGTAGTTAATATTCAGACATAAAACATTAAATATGACAGAAAATGCAATTGCTAAAAACTGTAAAATTGGTCATATTTTTAAAAGTGTCATATTTTCTTTTCTGTATGCATGTATTCATACAAATCTGTCAAAATTAGATTGAAATACTTTACATAGATTGTATTTAGAAGTCAAGATAAAATATGGCAAGACATAAAATAAATCTAAATGCTCAAAAGTTTATCACATCTGATTACAAAAGAATGGTCGACTTTTTATCTGTCATTTCTTTCTTTATAATTACCATAATTAAAATGAAAAAAATAATCGATGTTTTGTAACCCAATTTTTAATGTAGTTTCATTTCGAAGTTATCGTATAAGTTATCGACACGTGTGCGTTAAAAAGGGCATATTTTTATAAGAAACCTTTTTTGTAAAATAATGAAAAATAATCATTATTTCTATGATTTCTTGATGATTTATTTCGCATGTTGTACAACCACTAAATAAAACCTGATGACTCTCCCGTCATATTTATCATACACAACTTCATTTTAGTTGGTTATATTTATAGTTAATAACAAAAGAAAAGGAAAACAAGTTTTAATTTTAGCATGTTTCATATCTAGTTTAAATAAGAGTGTGTGTTCAGTGGCGCATACTATTCCCCTTTACTCTGTGCTCATAGACTGGGTTGCACTCTGCGTTGGACTTTAAAGGAAACAGAACACTTCATTCTTTAAACTGAAATAATATGTTAAAAAGACAAATGATTAAGCGTTCGCAATTATAATTCATTGAATTCACAAAATAAAGCTAAATTGTATTCATGTATGCATTATTATTAAGTGATAATTTGTCTTGAACTATCCCCCACTAAAATCGACTAAAACGTAAAATTCATGTTCTGAATTAAAGATTCCGTGCAATAAAGCAATACAAATTAGTTCATAACATTTAGAAAAAACAGAAAACGAAATGATTAACAAAAATATTTTAATCTTAATTTTCAAAGAGTCAGTAGAAAAGAGAGATAATTAAAACATTTTTGTTGTTGTAAACGTAACCATGAATAAACATCTAGACAATTATTAAGAAAATAGATTTAGAAAAGGGTTATTATGCAGTTTACAGACGGGGCTGAAATAATAACGTCATAATTAAGAAAACCATTCTTTATAATCTGAGGCCAAAGCTTCATTAATATTCTGTACTTTCACTTAACAATCTAATAAAGAGAATACATGATACACCCTACCTCTTCATGTGAAAAATGGCTTTCTAAATTATAACGTTATTTTTTTAGTCCAGTCCGTAAACTTTACTGATGTGTAAACGTTATAACAAAAAAAAACAGTATACATTTCTCCCCCTTTCAACTGACTCTTCTAAATTAGAGATGAAATGCCATCCGTTTTAATACAAACACACCGCATTTACTTCCCTGCAACGTTTACGCTTGTGAATTCTTTGGAATACTTTTTTTACCAAATTAACCTAACATACTCGAAGTATCAAAAAATCTAAATGCCTCTATTTATTGGCTTTCTACATCCTACAAATACGTAGGCTGTTTTACACATTTTGTACAAACATTTCCCGCGTTTTCACATTCTACACATGTATCCTCAGCTTCTCAAGATGCTATAAATCCACCGTTTGCATTTCTATTTGATATGACTATATCCATTAGCTTCGACACATTTAATACACTTATTATGTGCACGTGTACATTGTATAGATACATTTCCGCTTCTATACATGTATTTATTTCTAAATGCTATACATGTATTCTTTACTTTTCTAAATGTTATGCATTTATTACTTCATTCTCTGCATCGTTTGCAACATCTCGTACACACAATTCTGTCATTTCCACATCCTATACATGTATTTATTACATTCTCACATGTTACACATGCATTCCTTGCCTTTCTACATTCTATTGATTTAGGCCGCCACTGTTCTACATGTTATACACCTGCCAATTTCCCAATAGTAAACCGTCATCAGTATATGAACAATTTAAATTACCTCCTATAATCGGTCTCTGAATGTTTCATTAACAAGAATATTCAGTGTTTAGTAGACATCATTTCTAAGAATCGCTAGAACGCAATGCAGCCTTATTCCGAAGTACCGCCGTCGTATTTAAGTTCCGATAAATTTCTCTACTTCAAGAAATATTCTCAAATCAATTAGAAAATATTGTTTTACTAATTCTCTTCAACAAATCAAATATTGATTCAAAAGAATTATTAATAAAATATTCAATAATAGTATGCTTTTGTAATAAACAAATCATGCCATTATTTCAAAATTAAAAATAATACTAGAATTGTTTTAAATGAATAAAATACATATGTTTGTTAACTTTAACGAACAACCATGTTGCAGTTTTTTTATTACTTCTTAAATGTATATATATATATATATATATATATATATATATATATAATATATATATATATATATATATATTAATATATATATATATATATATATATTAATATATATATATATATATATAGGTAAATATATATATATATATATTAATATATATATCTATATATATATTAATATATATATATATATGTATAGATATATAGATATATGTGTTACTTTTCTGTATTGAATAGTTATTGTAGTTTATTAAAAAACAATCTTCAGAAGTATTACTGTTCAGATAGTTTAAGCAACAAACACGGTTCTATGTATACTACTGCTAAAATGCAAATCAGTTAAAGTTGAAAAAGGGCAAATTAAATATAATTCTCGGAGTAAACATTTACCCACTTATGTTGATATTATTAATTATATATTTGTAATAACAATGCCAATGAAAATTACACGCGTAGCTATCTAAAGAAGATCTGCATATGCTAATATGGTAATATAATATTTTAAATATGAAATTAAACATAATAAGTTATACCTGTTTTAATTACATGTATCTTTTTTATTATAAAAATAAATATGTAATATAAACAAGAACTTATTATCATGCGTAATTAAAGATTTAAAATTGTACTTTCAATTACGTAATTTTTTCATGAAAAGATGGAGGAATTGAAGGATAGTTTTATATTTTAGCATAGTTATATATTTCCTTGTGTTTATATATCTCCTAATCCAATTGTTAAAAAGTTATGAATTTAACTTACTATTATGAAAATGATGTCAGGTATATTTTAATTGAAACTCGCACCAGATAATATTACGCTATTTATTCACAAAAAAGGCGTCCAGTGTATCATACTACATCCTGGTGTATACATCTATATTTTTATCATAAATACTTTGTGATGGGGAAACTTGTAATTAATGTGTGCAGATAAAAATGCACCTGAAAGTTTACAATTGTTATTACATTAACTTCTGTCGACACAAAATCAACATACACATGTTGACGTTGAAATGTCGTAAAACAGAAGAAAACGTTTATTTTGAAACCAATGTAATTTCACGTGTATTCTCTATAATATACATGGTGGCTAACTTGTTAACGCCATTACACCAATGACATTTTAAGTGTTTTGTTTATGACAAGGAATAAATAACCAGCATTGTATCATAGATGTAATTACGTACAGAGTGTTAACATTTAATTTAGCATCGTTGAATCCTATTCTGGTTGGTGTGTCAATGTAATGACAATGAACACAATGTTGCTACCTTCTGGTCACTTAATCGCGTCATCGCAATATTTCCGCTAAGAAATCAATACACAAAACTACGAAGACATACGCATACATTAGCAGAAATATAATTAAAAGAGTAGTGTCATACAAATCACACCAATTAATTCGAAATAATATAAAATAAGAAATAATTTCAAGATACCGAAGATATTATAATTGGTTTCACCTCTTTTCTGTCTTTTCTAAACATTTTAGAATTGTTGAAAATATTTCTTAAGAGTATATTTATGTAACTCTTTTTTTATTCGTTTCTCCCGTTATATATATATATATACACATATATGTGTGTGTGTGTATACATATATATATATATATATATATATATATATATGTATATATATATATATATATATATGTATATATATATATATATATATAGATACATATATATATGTATGTATATATATATATATATATATATATAGATACATATATATATGTATGTATATATTTATATATATATATATATATATATATATATACACATATATGTGTGTGTGTGTATACATATATATATATATATATATATATGTATATATATATATGTATATATATATATATATAGATACATATATATATCTATGTATATATTTATATATATATATATATATATAGGTAGATACATATATATATATATATGTATATATCTATAGATATA
>OY744517.1:60528678-60536178 GCA_963556195.1 Sepiola atlantica | reverse complement strand
GTTGGGGTCTCCCCCTCCCTTCTCATGTCTAATGCCCCCGTCATAGGGAGAGCTCCATCTATGTCCCCCTCCCCCCCAACCAATGCATCTTCAATTTCCTGTTGAGATAAATCTAAGATCTATGCCATTTGATTCCATTTGTAGCCTGACGATGTTGACGCTATTTGCAAGTATTAACGAAACAGAATATGTTGTGTCGCAAGTAATGGAATAAAATCATCAACAAAAAATATATTTTGCTCTGAATTTTCATTGAGCACTCTCATAAACCCGGTTTAAACTTCCTTCGGATTCATACCCCCTGGATATTGGTAACACGTTAATTATATATAAATATATATATATATATATGAATATATATATATATATATATATATATATATACACTATATATAAATATATATATAAATAATATATATATACATATATATATGTATATACTATATATAAATATATATATAAATAATATATATATAAATATATATATACATATATATATACATATATATATATAATATATATAAATATATATATAAATAATATATATGTAAATATATATATATACATATATATATATAATATATATAAATATATATATAAATAATATATATGTAAATATATATATATACATATATATATACTATATATAAATATATATATAAATAATATATATAAATATATATATATATACATATATATATATACTATATATAAATATATATATAAATAATATATATATAAATATATATATATATATACATATATATATATATATGAATGTATGTATATATATACGAATAAATACATATGTGTATATACATATACATACATATATATATACATGTATATATATATATACATATATACATGTATATATACATATATGTATATACATATATCAATATGTGTGTATATACATATATATATATATATATATATATATATATATATATATACATATGTATACATATACAAATATGTGTGTATACACATATACGTATATATATACATATGTATACATATAGAAATATGTATATATATATACGTATATATACATATACGTGTATATAACTATATATGTATATGCATACATATATATGCATATATCTATACATACATATGTGTATATGCATATATACATATATGTGTATATACATATATATATAAATATACACATGTAGATTTTTGTTTTTTATCGTACCTGTTTTTTATGGCTTCAGCCTTGAGTAAATCCTTAATTCCGGGATGTGTAGTAATATATTGTTCGGTTTCCAGTTTGACGATGTTTTAAAAAAGGAGTTCGATTTCGGTCTTTTTATTTTGGTGGTGGTATCTACCAAATAAATGGCAGTTAGGTCCGAGGTTAAGAAATTCTTTTTGTTGTTCGGTGAGTTCATGGTCGGATAAGTTAATAAAGTTCTGTGTTTTGTTCGGAAGTAAGATGGAGCCTTTGTAGAGAGAGTTGAGTTTTTTTTGTATAGTTATTCTGTATGAATATTCGAAGTTATTAATTATTTCAGTGAGGCGTTGCTGGATTACAATGTATTGATCAGTGGTGACAGTATTCTTAAGTTGGTTTTCAAGTTTGTTAATTTCAGAGGTTTGCTGGGTAATAACTTCTTGAGCGGTAGCAATTTGTCGCTTAATTAAGTAAAGTCTGAAGTTCCAAGTATCCGTTTCATGTTGTGCGGCTGCATAATGTAGTTTAAATTGTGTGTATTTAGGCAGCATATTTTCATTTAGGCAAACATTATTAAATAACACGGAGTGGTTTTGTTTGATGCGACTTTTTTTTATTTTTTCAATTTTCCGAATTGTCCGTCTAATGTTTCGGTCAAATTGATATAAATATGATCCATGGCTTTGTTGTTCCATTCTTTTTTCTTTTTTGCAAGTACTTTATATTTGAATCGTCAAATCATCTTCAGGCGGTATTAGTTTTAGTGTCTTTACTGTTGTGCTCATTTTTGAATTATAACGGCAAGTAGTTTATATTTGAAAACGCGTCTGTAAAGTTGAAATGTACATGAGAGCGTGATGGCGTTCTACACATACAAGAGATTTAAGGTTTGACTGTTTAAACCGTTAAGAAATTGATGACGTTAAATAAAGTGCATACAATTCAAACGCATAACTACATAAAGGCTAAGAATTTGGTAATGTTAATTATTATGCTAGACACTTTAAAACTAGTCGCAACATTTTAAAGTGTCTATCATAATAATTAAACATTAAATTAAACATATATGTGTATATATACATACATATATATATATATATATGTATATATACATATATATATATGTATATATACATATATATATATATGTATATATACATATACATATATATATATGTATATATACATATATGTATATATGTATATATACATATATATATATGGGAAGAGAAAGGGTGAAGGTATGTATATATATATATACATATATATATATATATATGTATATATACATATATATATATATATATGTATATATACATATATATATATATATATAGTTTGTCTCGTGTTAAGTGTAAGTGAAACCAATTGGAAGAATACAACTATATTAAATCTGATATACAATTTAAAGGCTTTTCTGTGGACAAATAAAGCCCGCACAACATGCAATTGGCTGGAATAATTGAAGACAGGTAATCTTATTTAAG
Organism: Sepiola atlantica; assembly: GCA_963556195.1. Classification (NCBI taxonomy): domain Eukaryota; kingdom Metazoa; phylum Mollusca; class Cephalopoda; order Sepiida; family Sepiolidae; genus Sepiola; species Sepiola atlantica. Next base: position 60,533,511 of record OY744517.1, on the reverse strand, counting down.
GTTGGCGTTTACGTATACGCTTACGGTTTACAAAATGTGGTGGATTGATGTTTTAGGGGCAGAATAATTGGTGATGGATTTTAATAGCATTTAGAGTGGATGAACTCGTGTTGTTGGGTAGTGCGGCGTGAGAAGAGATCCCAGATGGTAATATGTTGCGAGAGAGTAGGAGATCTACCTGAAAGAGATGGGAGGAGTGGAAACAGAAGCTGTGTGATGGCACTTTCCTTGGGATGTTATTCGATACGTATTGTTGCTGACACACACACTAGTGGAAGCGAAACGAATTTTTCCCGTTGAGGGCTGAGGCGTAAGCGAAGTAGACCTTATGAGCCTGACTGAGATCTCACTTTTCAAGTAACTTAATGGTTATCTCTCTTTCGCGCACACACATATATGTGCCCTGTTCCAGTTCTCTGTGTGTCTTAATAAGAAGAAAAAACTCTTTAAGCTAGAGATCAGCGTCCATATGTTTTCGATTCCTCGTGTTTCAATCAAGAGCCTAACAGCAACATATGTGAATCAGTCGAATCATCCTAAGAAGAGCCGACAGAGGCCCCTAATGCTTACAGGAAAAAAGCTAAGCAGTTATGTAACACCCTGCAATGTTGTGCTAAGTCATCTGCTATTTCAATAATTCTCTTGTTTTGCCCTTAAGTCTTCACATTCCATGAGCGATGTTTCTGACAAAAGGAAGAAACATTGCTGTTTTCTGGGTTAGAATCTATCAACAACACTTATCGTTGTTTAGTTTTTGACCTTAACGTAGTATTTGGTTGGCTCCTGATATCAAGTGTATTCATACTTGTTTCTGTAGCGATTTCCATAAAAACAAATAGGGTTAGACTGAACCGAAGTGCCACAGAGACAGCAAGGACCAACGAAAAGAAAGAGTTAAAGCGCAAACACAGAGAGAAAGAGAGAGAGAGAGGGAGAGAGAGGTAGAGAGAGAGAGAGGTTGACAAAGAAATAAGAGAAAGAAAGTAGAAAAGAGAACAGCATGTGCGAAAGGCAAAGGAAATTAAACAAATGAAAGAATAAAAAATTCTTAGTAACTTTTCCGTTTGTTTTTGGAAGACGATTGCGTTGTAATAATTAACTTGGGAAGAAGAAAACGCCAAATGAATTTTAATATAGACTGCATGAAATGGAGACAGTTAAAATCATCGTTAGCTGTTGTTAGAAAATAAAGGAACTGATATATATCCAGCGAACTTGTTATATAGAAGGTAATAAAAAAGAAAAAAAGAAAGAAAAAGGTAAGAACTGTTACGAACAAAACTTAGAGAAAACAAAAAACAAATAATTTTAAATTTAGAAAAAACATAGAGACAACATAGACAGCTTTTGAGAAACCTTTGTTAAATGTCTGTGGCCGCACACTTTGTTCAGGGCGTATTGTTTTTAATGTAGTCATAATGATTTTGTTGTGAGAATTAAGAGAAAGAAACTATAACATGGGAGAGAACTCGAGTATGAACTATGTTAAGAATAAATAACGTTAGTTTTGGTTGTAATTTATTTGTTGTTTGCACTCCATTGTTAATGTGGAAAGGGGACAAGCAGTTGAGATTTTAATTTTATTTTATGATTTCGCTGTTTGTACTTAAAGAACACAGAAAGGTAGAGGCACAGTGAAAGAGAAACATATCAAATGTGTTCATGATATCTTGCGGACTGAGGAGAAAAAAAGAAAAAAGTTGTTATCTCTTTTGTTTTAATTACTGTTAATTCTGCCACAGTTCATGAATGCTCGTGAATGATTGATTGAATTCAGTGGTGTTTTTTTTTGTTTTTGTTTGTTTTATGTATTGATTGGTATGTTTCTACTTCTAAAGATTTTGCCTTTTCTCTTAATTGACTAAATCGCGCTGACTGAAAAAAAGAAAAAAAAATTTAATCTCTGTTTTAATTATTGTTAATTTTACCACAGTTTCAAGAATGTCTGTGAATAGTTCGTTTAATTCAGTAATTATTTTTGTTTGATGCATTTTTGGTAGATTTATTTCTGGATAAATTTGTCCGTTTTGTAGATTAAACAAGTAATTTGTAGTGTTGTGCGAAAGAGAGACTCTTAAGAGAATTGTTTTGTTTTTCTTACCTGAGCCAGAAGATCCCTTTTCTTGCGTATATTATAACAATTGTATAATAAAAAAAGCAATAACTAGTATTTAATGAATATTAAGTTAGATGTCGGACGAGTTATTAAAACAAGGAAAACATTTTGGATAGTAGATCCTATATATGGTGGCGGTGTTTTTTATCGTGGAATTGGGTGCGTTGTGTGGAGTCAGAGGTGGATTGCAGAAACCCTGACGGTGGTTTACATTTGAGTATTCTCGTGATGGTCCATACTATTAAACGGCTCAACGAAGCTAAATAGGTATATTACGTCCAGCCGGTATAGAACCTGTTTCTAAGTTGCTGTTTACCAACTTGAACGAGTGCTGGAGATGTCCGTAACATACATACATGCTGATAGGAAGAGTGATGACAGTGGAAGTCATTATTGTTTTGGGGGTCAGTGACACCTACGAGAGTACCGCAGCTATCTAATGGATGTAAATGATTGATTGTGAAATCAAATTGGTGACAATTGAACTTGCTGTCTGCTCGAAGTTGATTGGCATGTGCATTAGGACGGCTAGCATGTCGGTATACTTAGGAAAATCATGTGTGTTTGATATGAAAATAAATTGGTCTCCTTGGAAGAATGGTAGGGTAAAAGGAGTGTCGCCTCAAGATTATGGAGGAGCCTTTTTGGAGGGGCTGATTAGGTAAGCCGGCTCCAGACGTGGATTGAATTGATTATCCGTATTGTAAGTTAGGAGGTCGTTTCTGGAGTCCATGTTGAGAAGCGACTGAGTGTAGAATGGTATGATAAGATATTGTAGAAATATCTACAGAACATTACTGGCCGACCATGACGGCAGATAGTCTAAGGAGGGTTGTCTATTTTGTTCGTCTTGTATTGTGGTAATACGCGCGAGTAAGAGTATGTTGTCATCGGTTGATTATCCATGCAGTACAAGTGTGTGCCTGTGTGTGAGTGAATACGTCGTAAGGCACATGGTCAGGCCAACACATTACAATAAAGAACTGAGTGTGTGTGATGATCAGATCACGGGGACGAAGGACACCTCGTAATTCGATTAATGACATGAAGTGGTTATGAAGCCGAGACTGTGGTCTGGGGAATTTTTCTTACATCCCGGACCAGAGTAGATGGGGGAGGGGGGCAACGCGAAGTTTAGTCCGGGTGCGAACTGAGAATCGTAGTAGAGGTAACGCACCTGTTGATTCATAGCGTGTGCTTATAATAAAGAAAATATATCAATATAAAATGGCGGTGACCTGTTGGCCGTTCTGATTCTAGGTATAGAATAAATCGAGTGCTAAGAGGGGAACGTTACAACAAAAATGTATTTTACGAAAATGGTGTGGAAGGAAGGTTGTATAGTGGAATTGCGAAAAGTGAAGAGGCCCTCAGATGGTAATAGGAGGCGAGAGAGTAGGAGCGATCGCTGAAAAAGATGGGATGAGTGAAAAATGAAGTCGGATGATGCCACTTACGTTGGGAATATATTTGATCATTTTTGTTGCTGAGACTCAGACAAGTGAGACGCGAAACGAACCTGCCCCGAGCCTGACTGATATATCTCTTCCTAAGTAAGTTAATGTCTCTCTCTCTCTCCCTCGCCCACACACAAGCATGACTCCGATGTCCGTCCTGTGTATGTCTTAATAAACACTACTTAAACTAAATACCAACGTCCATATTTGCTGCCTCTTGCTTGAATCATCAGCCAGCAGCAACAGACGTAAAGCAAACGAATCAACCAACCAACAGGCGACGGACGCTTTGAGTGCCTACTAGAATAGGTAAGCAAGTATGTAATATTTAACGATTGGCAGTTCCCATGAAACATTTAAATTCCCGGATTAAATTCACACAATAAAGAATTTCTAAAGAACATTTTATTGCAGCAGGATAATGCCCCTAGTCGTGCATCTTGTTTAAAGCGACACTTACTAGCTGATCAAGAATTTAAGAAAAAATCATGAATTAGTCACCTATGGTCTATCAAGAATCGTCGAATCTATGCGAATTACTTTGCAAATTATCCTCTCTCATAAAAAGTTCAGACGTGAATGAATTATTTCATCAGTGAATAAACATTCGTAGACTTATTTTAAAACAGACGAGAAAAATTAAAATAAAAAATAAGTAAATCACTTCCTACGTGCTTTTTTTTCTTGTTGCAAAATGATATAATTTGTATTTTTTTTACTTACATTAAAACAAAATTCATTTAATTCAAGCAGCTTATTTATGTCGAATAAAACATTCTTTTACATAAAGTACCGTCGTAAAAACACTTTTGGAGTGTTTCATGTCATTTCATTTTTTTTTCAAATATTCTCGATATCAAATCGGAAAAAATAATACTGCCATAGTCAACTAATATAAAATACCGACATTTTCATAATATCTCCTTTTCATTGCTTATGTACACAATTAAGCAATTTGCAAACACTTTTAGTTCGCACGGTTCGATAATAATACACAGATGCTTATTAACACCACATCTCTGTCCACATACAAACGCAAGCGAAATATTTAAAAAGTATATTAAAACTCAAGACATGCGAATCGGATCTGAACTGCAACTTTTTTTATATGTATACATTAAGAGAGCACTGGCGTTACCAACTACTGCTACATTGAACAATTCTCCTGTTATAAGCGATAATAATATAACAGGCGCATGCACGTGTGATACTATATTAAATTGAGAAAGTAACATTATATTGCGCTGTAAACGTACATTT
>OY744517.1:60496178-60523678 GCA_963556195.1 Sepiola atlantica | reverse complement strand
CAGGCAGGTAATTCTCGACGGTCGGCGGGCGCGAACTCAGATCACAAATCGCCACTGATTAGCAATCAAGAGCGTTACCCGTTGGCCACCACAAATTAGCTTGGGAGTTAGGAGGAATTTACTGTGTAAATGCAAAGTCGACGGGTATTTACAACAAGCAGCGACGAGTGATCAACAACAACAAACAGTGCTGGATCTAGCAATGAAGCTAGTAGTACTGCTTGTTATTAAACTCTCTCAGCGTGTCCGGCATTAGTAAAAGGGAGTATATAATAATATTTTATAAATAAATATTAATTATTAATTACCTACACACATAGGTGTGTTATGCTTATATATATATATATATATACATATATATATATATATATATATATATATATATATATATATAATGCTTATATATATATAATGCTTATATATATATAATGCTTATATATATATATATAATGCTTATATATATATAATGCTTATATATATATAATGCTTATATATATATGTATATATAATGCTTATATATATATATATATATAACGCTTATATATATATAATGCTTATATATATATATATAATGCTTATATATATATATATATATATATATATATATATATATATATATATATAATGCTTATATATATAGGGTGGGCAAAAATAAGGGTCCTATTTTTAAAAATTCATAACTTTTTTATTTATTGATTTTTTTTATTTTTTTAGAATAAGTAAAGGACCCCTTCCGAAGCAAGCATGAGCCGTATTAGCCCTAAGGAACGTACCCTCATTTAGAAAACATTATTTTTGCTTAAAAAACTCAAAACAGTGTAAAAAACAATACTTTAGTTTTTGTAAGTTTTAAGAAGTGTTTTTTCGGCTAAAATTTGTTTTGTTTATTTCAAAAAATCTCGGAAGTGTCAGTCTACACACACATAAAGTTTGGTGAGTTTAACTTTTATTTTGTGGAAGTTATTCAACTTTAAGTTATTCAAATTTAAAGATAGGACCCTTATTTTGGCCCACCCTGTATATATAATGCTTATATATATATATATATATATATATATATATATATATATATATATATATATATAAATATATATATATATATATATATATAAATATATATATATATATATATATATATATATAAATATATATATATATATATATATAAATATATATATATATATATAAATATATATATATATATGTATATATATATATATATATATATATATATATATGTATATATAAGAGGCGGTTTACTTTCCAGACGGGTTTGCGAAGGATTGTCTATCCCATCAGCATCTGTGATGTTCTTTCTGAATCTCAATTGGAAGCAGAAGTTACTAATTTGTCTCATTCAATTTTGAACGAGACGTGAATACAGAATCAAATGATGTACCTGACTAGACTTTCAATTCACTACTAAACCGACTATGGATAATATTCTAGACATCCTAAAGGAATAATAACTTATATGGATACACACTATTTCGCTCCGAGAAACACATATTTTATGTAGCAGATCTTTTTCAAAATGAAAAAAATGGATATCTTACTAACAAGACAATTTCCTTTACTGACAGCAACACTCCTTAAGCAAACCTGGAGGAAGTTACGAGTAAGGATTAATTTCAGAATAATATTACAGATTGTAAACATAAATTATTGACTATTTGTCTTATTTTGATTTGGGCTCGTGTCGACGGTAGCGCATGACGAAAGCAATATAATCATTTTTCCTAGATGTAATATATTTTCTCTACTGCTCTGGGCATTAATAGATAAAAGTAACTTTTTTATGGATTATGTTTGAAAACAAACTAACATATTCCAAAGATCAGATTTTGTAAAAAATAAAAAAAATGAAAATGTTTTTCTTCGTTTTCATTTAACATTTTCGATAATGATTTATGTCAAACACTTACAATGAATGTGAGAAATCTGGATATACACACTAGTTTATTGTTTATTGTAAAATATAGTAGTCTACCATTCCTATTGTTTTACTACTAATACTACTACTATTACTAATTATAGTAGGAGTAAGAGTAATACTTTTCCTCGCCTGTAAATCACATACGCACTGTGCTTTTATTCACGGAAGTATAGCGTTAGGCATAATAGATTCCTGAAGCACGTCCGTGAGAGAACGCGTATTTCACCGGGTATACCTCGCATCAAGTGTTCAACTCAATTGTGCATTGTTTTGCTCACAGTGGCTGGTATTTCCGAATAGTCACTAACACACTCAACGTCGATTAACTTCCAAGATCTGACGAGAACCAGTAGTCCTATGTGATTTAATGGTAAGTAGTAGTTGTAACATCAGAGTAGCAGTATTATTATTATTAGTAGTAGTAGTAGTAGTAGTAGTAGTAGTAGTGGTAAATGGTTATTGCTTATTCGGTTTTATGTAATATCAAAGATCCTGTCATCACGAAACCATCTGTATGTAGATTAGTTTGTTTTGTAGGTTCCGATATTGCAAATTATGATCGTTGAATAATAGTTTCTATTTAAGCCAAAAGTAGGGCCTAGCCACGTCCTACAAATCTGGATAAAAGTATACCTGGGAGTATTTGCAAGTAAATGGTCACTCAACAATTCAAAAAGCTCCTAAATTAATGAAGTATTTTGTAATACGCCATGACACGTTACGAAGTATTAGTTGATAGGATTGGAAAATAGAGTATGACGATATCAAGGTGTATTTGAGGGTTGTCGATCAGATAAAGCGGTGGACTCGTTTTAGTGTCATGAACAAGACACATTGTATTTTACCAATAAAAAAGAATCGCATAGTATTACAACATATTAGCTTGAGTAGACTTGAAAGAACGGTAACCAAAACACCCCTTAAAACACCGTAATCCGGGCCTCACTACCAGATTCAATTTTCGGACATACCTAGAAGAGAGTGTATAAGTAGTACTGCTATTGGTATGGTGGTACACTCTATTTCTATGAATTCTGTAAAGTATATACTATTTTGTATACAAACTATGACAAGATCGACTGACGAACAATATAATTGATGAACGTATATCTAATATACACCTGATATTATTTTCATCTGTATAGCAATCATAATATATACGGTACACCGTTATTATTTTCTCCACACATGAAAACAGACAATGGTGTGTTAATGTTTATGATAATACTAACATTTTAATGTTTAATTACATTAGTGAAACAAAAATTAGTTCGTAACAACATGCTATCAATCTAAGCAAAAAACCTGAACTCACGGGCAAATATAGTACAAACACATTTTTATTCCCTGACATTGAAGAAATAGTATTTTGTAAACATCTACTTCTATTAACAATGTTATATAGAGTGTTTGTACATGGACTAAATAAATATCAGAATGTTTAGTCAAATCTTTATACTCCATTTTGCGTGTGCATGCGTAAGAAAACAGTATGCGTATTTTCTGTATGCAGGCTCGACTTGAGTTATACAGCACTATAGCCAGAAATACACATTAAGCGTTGGAATCATGTGAAACGTTTAGTTGTTATAAGAAGACGGCTCAGACGTTCTTTCTTCAATTATGATAGAAAAGTGGACGCCCACTTCCAAATCATCAAACAAATGAATGATTTGACACACACATGGAAATTACACCACATCGGTAAAAGATCAAGACTAAAAAAAAACATCACTTACTTAGACAAATATATTCATGTTCAACAATAGAGACACATTAGATTTACGTATCCGAAGATGCAGTACATTTTAATGCAGTTTGATTTGATTTCCGGCACAGCGGATAGTCGAAACGCGACAGAAATGTGCGCCCTCCTCTGACTGAATGTATCTAACTGTTTACCTGACGCGCAATAACAGATAAATATTTCGAAGACGAAATGAAAATACGTGTTTAAGAAACTTGATTAGGTAATAAAATATACAGGCATATGAAGGCATATATATACATCTATATTAACATATATATATATATATATATATATATATATATATATATACATATATATACATACATATATATATACATATATATATATATATATATATATATATGTATATATACATATATATATACATATATATATACATATATATATATATACATATAACATAAAATATAATAACACGAAATCACATAATTGTCGATGCAATAATTTATTTCAACCGTGCGGTTTTTTCAAGCATCACTCAGACAATTATATTTTTGAGACTGATAGAAAATTGAATTTCCCTACGACAATTCAAACACAACCAGAGAGAGTGGTGGTAGCAACCAATTTGATACATCTTTTATAGAGAGGGGGAAATTTAAAACTTATATTTAACTATGGCGGTCGAAGGGGAGGGATCTTTTAGTTAATCAACTAAAAACTGCCGTGTCAAAATGATGACACATACGACTTGACGATATCATACATATAGACAACTTTACTCACGCGCATAGACACAACTAAATACGCACACATCCTATGCGCACGCACATACATAATCTCACTCGCACATTACCATAACTAAGCATAATCACATACACAACTTTTATTCATACATCTCTAGCCGAGACGAAATGCGTCCGGCGAAACTCGTGTTCTCAAACTCGGTAGGAGAAAAGAAAGAAACAAACAAGAGAAGAAATAGACAAACCGCGTGTCATAGATTCCCAGTCCGTCTGGATTCCAAGAAAGAGAATCTAATTGAAATAAAATTATACGCACATACATATATGTATACATACAAATCCATACGCACACACACATACATATGTACACACACACACCTACATATATGCATATATATATATATACATATACATATATATATACATATATATATATATATACATATATATATATATATCCCTGAATCTATTTGAAATATTGACCAAATGACAACGCATGTAGTTACTCACACATGTAAACATATACATACCTATACATACACACACATACATATACATATACGCATATATACACATATATACATACACACACATACATATATATCCACATATAGGGAAATTCAATTTTCTATCAGTCTCAAAAATGTAATTGTCTGAGTGATGCTTGAAAAAACCGCACGGTTGAAATAAATTATTGCATCGACAATTATGTGATTTCGTGTTATTATATTTTATGTTATTCTTGCTCTGTTTACTAAATTGAGCTCTCATACCCAGATTTCCTCCTGGAATTATCCCATTATAACACAAATATATATATATATATATATATATATATATATATATATATATATATATATATATATATATATATATACATATATATATACATATATGTATATACATATATATATATATACATATATATATATATATATACATATATATATACATATATATATACATATATATATATATATATACATATATATATATATACATAAATATATATATACATATATATATATATACATAAATATATATACATATATATATATATATACATATATATATACATATATATATACATATATATATATACATATATATATACATATATATATATACATATATATATACATATATATATATATATACATATATATATATATATATATATATACATATATATATATACATGTATATATATATATATTCTTACTTGAATAAGTTATATTTTATTAAATGACGCGTATGTACGAACATTCATTTTATACTCCATTTATCAAATATCCTTTTAAGAATGTTCGTGTTGAACGAAATTACTGTGCGAGTTTAAATGGGTATGATTCATTACAACAAACATTATCATTAATGATCAAACAGTAGACGCACAGACGAGGGTAATGCGACACCTATTTTTGTTTCTAAACAATTTGTTCCCTCTTTCTAATCAACTCTCTCTCACTTTTTCGTTTAGTCTCCTGATTTATTCACATTATATCCTCACCTACTAATACGGCCTGTTTTTTTATGATAATTTTTAACCATACACACAATAATATATTTTATGATGTTAAAAAATTAAATCATCAAAAAGTGAATCGTTTACATTTATTTGCTTTTAAATTGTTTACATGAAGGTAGATAATTTTTTTTTTTATTATTCGCACATATGTTTTCATCATGGTGGTTATCTTTACAACGTTTCGAACGATGGCCAAACGGATATAAGTGCTAAGTTGTATAAGCACTAATTGAAAGGCTTCAAGTTTCAGTACATGCGATATTAAAAATACAATTAATAATTATGTAAGACGTTTACAGGATCATAGGTGACGGAACGATAGCACGCTACTGCTGCGGATTAAATAAAAGGTTCCGTTTGAAATGTCATACATATATCTGAGTTCGACATAAAGATCCCCAAGTTAGACAAGTCGCACTTTAAGAAGGGCTTAGGTGTCATCGGCCGAATCGTTGTAAGAATAACACTCACGATAAGAAAAATAGTGTTTATCATTCAAATAGTTCACATCATATAATCGTGTTTTTTGTTGCCCCTTAACCTTTCTAGCAATTCGAAAATAAACATCAATAACAATATGTATGTGCATATGTATATATGTGTGTATGTATGGGATTCACTCCTATCCTAATAAACATATCATTATACAAGATGGAACACAGCTGCTAGAGAGAAGGGGTTTACATTTGGGATGTTTGTAGTGTAATTTAGTTTTATTGAAAATGGGTAAAAAATAGAAATTCAGATACCTTTGATTGTTGTGATATTTGAACATGAGTTGAAAATATTCCCTAAAATCCAGGTTTTAAAAAGTATTTCTCAAGGATGTTAAGGCACATTATATTAGCGCAAACATCACAATTAAAATATTTCGAAATTGCATTAAATTTAATTCATATTCTTTAGCTTCCAACTAATCCAAGTTCTCTGAATTTCAATTTTTTCTTCATATTCATTAAGCTTAAGCTTTAATTTTTAGATAATTTTAAAAATAAAAATCATATAGTGAATTGTGACCAAAATTAGAATAAATATACTAGTCATAATATTTAGTATTTGGATTTAAATCCTCGTAAATACAACATTTATTATATACGCATTGTTATCATTAGTGACTTCACGAAACCTTATTTCTACTTTATGTTAAAATTAAGTTGTGAATAAAAAACGGATTTTCTATTTTGTTATTGTCAGAAAATTTTGCAAAGATTGAAATGGGTGAGAAAAATCTTAAGGATTTATGGCTGAATTCAACAAAAACATGAACACCAAGTCAGCGTGGATCATCAAATTATGAGCCATTGTTCAACAGCTGAGTTTGCTAATAAAATACGACGTAATCAAGTACGCATCGTGCTCTAAAATCGTATAATATGCATAGCAAGCGTCTTCCCCTGTTTGTTTTTCTTCATCCACTAGAAGTGTACATGTGTAGTCGACTTATTTTTATAGATAGGGAGAAGTAACGCTAAACAATGTTTGTCGTAGAGTGAGATTCATTTTACACAAATAAGCGTTAGCTTATTGAATACATATAAAACAAAATAAATTAAAAAAATAAATATACAAATAGTGAGAAGAATAACAAAATAAACATCCGTGTCATTAAGTGAATTGTAAACAGTATACGTGTTCGTATTGAAAAAAAATGTTCTATTAAAATAGCGATACAAATGTTTTGTATGGTCCTTTTAAGACTCGTTTTTAAAAAGTGAAACGTATAGGTCATCGTAAGTGTACACCAACGTACGTATATATTCTCACAACGTGTGTGTTTGTTTTTATCTGTAACTGTAATAGTATAACGCTTATAATGAAGACAAATAGAACAATATAGTATTCGCTGTTTGCTAGAATTTAAACAATAACCTTCGAAGTCCTAATGTGGTAATTGTTATAACATATTTAAGCATCGGTGTAGATATTTGTTGTATACGTTACGGAATATTTTTATCCGGTGACTCTAGTAGCGGTAAGAAGACTAGGCAATGCCAGAAATATAATCAGATTCTCCATGTGATTGTAGTAATTAAAACAGAAACCGGTGAGCCGACTAAATAATTAAATGTAAGAAAAAACGATTGGGGACAAATATTTGTTCTTTTGAAAACGCAGTCCAATATATGCTGATAAGTAATTACGAAATATATATTTTAATGCAGTGCGTGTTTATTAGTTAACTGGTTCTTTAAATAGTAATCAATGGACATTTCACTTTATTTTATGTATAAGATATATTATACTAGCCTAATCTACCTTCGATATCATAATTCAGAACTAGACTATATTTGTATTTACTATGCTAGACGGTGTTTAAGTAGAAACATAATTATGGCGGAACCAACATTTTCTCAGATGTCGGTCTAGCTACTATTAGTTGGCAAATACAATGCTTTCTATTGATGAACTTTCGGAAAACTAACATTAATCGAACATTTACTTAGCGTCTTCCAAGAAAAAAGAGAAGAAAAACTGTATCCTTTTTAATGGTGATATTTAGACTTATTTTTTCAGTTTGCGAGATGTGAAGACAATTGAATAAGGAAGTAATATTTCAAAGTAAGACGATTTTTCTCTCAGAGGAGTAACTTTATAAAGTCACTTTATAGATCAAAAGGCACGAAAATCGATATGAGATAAATACTTGATAATGTGTAACTCTCAGCTGTACAGTAACCGTTAACGAATCACAACGAAAAGCAGACTTAGTCTTTAAACATACATTTAAATAGAAGCGGATATATGTATGTTAGTGTGTCAACTAAGAATACGACTTTGAACTAGCATAAAAAATGTATTATATATATATATATATATATACATATATATATATATATATATATATATATATATATATATATGTATATATATATATATATATATATATATATATATATATATATATATGAAGGTGATAGCTCCGAAAGAGGAGCAATGCAATGTTCAGAACCGAAAAGTAGAATATGGGATGAACATAAATAAATGACAAGAGACGTTAAAGCTCAGACTAATTAATTCATAATTCAACAACTTTAAATATAAAGACACTAACTTATAAAATGGTGGACTTACTGCAAACTATTTAAAAGTTCGGAATAGTAAACACTTTAATTATTTCGAGGGTAACAATCGTAAAGATATGTAATAAATAACTAAGATTTATTATTTTAGTAAATCTTTAAAAAAAAAATTTAAATTTACTCTATGTTTTTGATTATTTTATTTATTTATCATTTACTTTAGTTTAAAATTACATGTTTATGTTAAGTGTTGCAATTGTAAATATAGCTTCAAATAAACGGATGGTGGGAATGGGAAGCAACATTACATAATAATTAAGGAGGGACAAGTATGGTGTTAAAAAGATCAGATCTCAGATAGCTAGAGTTTCCCATACGAAAAAGGGGATATTAAAGTAAAGTTTATTAATGTGTGGTTAGATAAAATTAGTATATCTAAAACCTGTATGCATTTTATTATATTCAATGACCTAGAGTATAGAAACATGATGGTTTTTAGGGAGAAAGGAAGAGGAAATAGTTTATATATAATCAAACACAACATTAAATTACAAGGTTATTTAATATATTATTGCATAATGAACGAAACTAATTAAGTATAAGTATAACATGTTTGAAATTAGTCTAAAGGTTCTAAGTTTTAGTAGAGCAGTCTGTGAATAGGAGGTTGGAGAATTTGTGAGGAATGGTATCGGCAGGAAAGATGCATGGATAAATATAGGTAGGGGACGATGGGTGTGACTTAAGGGAAGGGATAGAGGGAAAGTGGGGCTTAATGATAGTGGGTAAGGAGAACAATGAAAGTGGTAGCGTGGATAGACGTAATCTAAGAGGGTTAGGCGGATATATGGTACATATCATTGTGATCGGGCAGAGCCAAAAGAGCAAGAAGTATGAAGCACGGTCAAAGTGAATGGAGGTGGAATGATGTAGAAGTTGGGTTAAAGAATAAAGGGGCACAAAGCTTGGGTCTGTTATTTAAAGAGTGGATGCGTTTAGAGATCAGAATTGCCTCCGATATCCATAAGTTACCGACATTTGAAACTGAAACAAAGGTTACGGACATGGATACTCCGTGGTTTATGATAAGATTTGCTTGTAAAAAGAAGAAATGCAGATTTTCAAGTTCACCATGATGCATTGCTGCAGAGGCCTGGCAGTGCTACCGATATAGAAAGTATGGCACTATACACATTGCGGTCTGTAAACTGTATGAGTGCGAAGGCAGATCCTAGAGTTGGGGATGGGGTAATTTGCTAGTCAGCAGGGTCCAGTGTGATTTCTGTT
The DNA here is from genome assembly GCA_963556195.1 of Sepiola atlantica. NCBI lineage: Eukaryota > Metazoa > Mollusca > Cephalopoda > Sepiida > Sepiolidae > Sepiola > Sepiola atlantica. The sequence goes on along the minus strand of OY744517.1, from coordinate 60,513,450 downwards.
TTTTAGATAAGTGTTGTCTGAAGGTAGTACCTGTGTGGGTTAGTTGAATGCAACGATTATTGCTACATGTTGCTTTGCGGATCGCGGATGTAATGCTATCGTGAAGAAAATTGACTTTGAGGAAGCAGGTGCTAATAAGGATGTGGTGTCTGCTTCATTTGGTGCTACAAAAAAGAAATATAGACTCCGATTCACCAATAAAATAGCAGACTGACCTACTTTTTATCACACATAAAAACACACACAATTAGCAACCATCGTCTCCAGCACTGAGGGACTCCTTTACAAGATCTCCTGCCTTCCCTCATTATGGAATAATATATCGAATAACCTTGTGATTAAATATTGTTTTAACTATATATAACTATTGCAGTATTAGTACAGTTCTAACGAGAGAAAAGTATATATATAAAGGAGTAAAGCTACCAACATTTGTAAAATATTACTCTGATGGGGTTTCGGCTTCAGACAGACAGATAGACAGACGGACAGACATATATCATCTCCATTATTAATATATATATATATATATATATATATATATATATATATATATATATATATATACATATATATGTAAAAAGTGTTTTTCAACATTTATTGATTATTTTGTTATTTTATTATGTTATACTTTTATATAACGCGTTTAAAGCGTGATGTGCTCTCGTCAGATATGTAAATCATTTGAAAAAATGTATTTCGTTTTAATAGAGGAAACAACAATCTATCAAATGTAAACATTTCTTCAAATGGATTTACATATCTGACGAGAGCGCACCACACTTCACACGCGTTATATAAACTTGTTAAATTATAAAATACCAAAATAATGAATACATGTTGAAAAAAACTTTTTACAAATGTTGGTAGCCTTACTCCTTTACATACATACTTTACTTTCGTTGGAAATGTACTAATACTGCAATACCGTATTTATATATATATATATATATATATATATATATATAACTTCTTTTGTAATATAGTACAACCGATCCCAGTGGAGTGCTCGATTAATTGAAAATCAAAATTAAGAGCGTAATATTTATATATTTTCTGGTACAGAAAAATAAGTACAACATTAGTACCGTCGGGGTCAAGCTCAGAATGGCTTAACCATCCGGCTCCTTTATGCTTATGTTGAATATATATATATATATATATATATATATATATATATATATATATATATATATATATATAGATAAATACACATTGGGAGTTATTATAGAGTGAAGGGGACTATCTAACCGTAATGCCCTGCATAGTTAGCTTAAATACAGTTTATGTATGATATCCGAACTATTTCTTCGCTGTGTTTGTTTCACAAGTGCTTCCACGGAATGTACTCCAACGAAGTGCTGCAATTGTACAACACACAACGGAAATACATCCGAAAATACAACTAGCTGCAAAGTATCACCCCTTTAATATGGAGGTCACTTTTATAGCTTTTTTGTATTTTGATCGCTTGAGTAAAGAATTCCCTTTTGGTACTTGATTATTTTAAAATGCATGTAATGTGAACTATCATCGTGCTGCACAGCTCCTTACTCTGTATCCCCTTAAGGATCTGCCTGCTAATCACAGGATCTTCTATCGTCTCAGTCGCCATATACTTGTTTGAGTGAATAAATGTAAATACACACGTTTGAATATATATATATATATATATATATATATATATATATATAATTTAATGAAGTTTGTGATTTAAGTTTGCATTTATATGTATGTAAGTATGATTATTATCGATTAGAGAACGAAATATACTATGAGAGAAAGGGAATTGATAGTAATGCATACACATTTGATAATTGTCTTCAACTGTATAACCACGTGTTATGTAATGGACAGCCAAAGAAATAATCGCGGTTGATCAGTTTCTGTCGTACATATCCAGTGTCAGCAAATGTTTTGTAACCAAATTGTAACATAGTAAGGCATACTAGATGTGTACTTCCAAAAATGAGTCGCTAATCTAATAGGTCCCCCACTCTCATACTACGCTCCAGCCCCTGTCCCATCGCCGCAATGTTCCTAATTGTGATTGTTTTCCAATAACTCCAAGTGAATGTTCTCTGATAAACGTGCTGCTCTGGTGTCACCCTGACGTAAATACACTCGAGCAACTCGACACTATCATGTACCTACTGTGGATGTCCACATATGCTGGAGAGCCGTCTACTCTAATAGGACATTTCTTCAATCTGCCGGCATTTGAAACTCACTCCCTGATCCCTGTTAACCCTACTGTACAGCGATGCAGCAATTTTAAACTAATCTGGGCAAGAATCTAGCTGCACAGCTCCTAGTTAAAGATGACGCCCAAAACTGTCACCCTAATTCTAAGTAGCGTTTTACGTATACAGTCGCTACTGGTCTTGTTTGGGGTTAACTATATTAAACAAAAAAAAACGCATGGACTTAAATTTAGTTTTCAACGTATTGTTAATTAAGGCACGCATCAGGTAACGTTCGGAAAAACAGAGAAGTTTAAGACCAGTTATGCTTCACTGAAAATGGCTCAGAAACAATTGGCGTTTTTATCAAATTAATTAAGTATAGTTTATTTAATGGGCTTGGGCCGGGACAAAGGTAATAACGTCGCTTGTTTTTTCGGGGGAATATATTTCAACTAAACAGGAGATATTCTGGATTCGTGCAACATTAACCATAATCGGTCCCATCTGAATTCCTAGTAAGGGAAAATCTGTCGATCGGATATAAAACAATCCTCCACCTGCAAAACAAAAAGTAATACCTCAAATGATGCTCTTCTTTGACAGACTACGACAGGAGGTTAACTTTGATCGTTGTCTTAAGTCTAGTTAGTAGTAGATTTTCAAGTAGAAATTGACCCCGACAAAAAGATGCTATTAAACATTGTTCCACGGCATCGGCCATAGCACAGAAGTCGCGTTTTCGTGTTATATATAGCTACTTATGTAGGTTGAAAAGAGAAACCATTCGGAATGATCGTTCTGCTGGAGATATTCCAAATCTCCAATCTGAATGTACATTAAAAGTAATTACACTCTTTTCTTATGAAGCTGAAATATGTGCATTTCCACGAATAATCATTATAGCAATGTTAAGATTCAAATAAACACGCCTTTAAAAAGAAACATGGTAAATGTATTTTTTTATTAAACGGCCATATTCCCCAACCTGTAACAGACTGTAGCAATCAAATATCATGTTATTGAAACGTGCAGTTTTGTATGATAATGTAATATGACTTAGACACTATATTGCATTTTGTTTCTGCTTCAAGCATTATGCTGTGATCAGCGAATAAAGAGACAAATACATCACATTTAATGCAAACAGGAACAGTGCCAATACATTAAAACATCTTCTGGCATACATAAAGGTGACATTAGCACAGTTATGGTTCAGATACTTCTTTTATAAATTTTATGCATACACTTTGAGAAATATATATATATATATATATATATATACATATATATATAAAGAGAAAGAGAGAGAGAGAGAGAGAGAGAGAGAGAGGAACCAGACGTAGCTAGAGTGGAATTAGGGTAACTATTATATACCTGTTCACTGTGTTTCAAACACCATATTTATTACTCTGGTTTAACTGTCCCCTTTCTCCTGGTTAGACCCTGAATATAGTCCGACAGAGTGGGACAGTTGGAAAGCTCTCTTGATTAGTGTATTATACATATAGTCTAAATTTCCTTAGAATCTGATATAGTTATTTTAATTGTTAAGGAGGTTATATCCTAATGCGTCATATAGAGAATATTTCGCACGAAGAGGGTAACCTAAATAGTCCTGATTTATTCCATTTGTGTACCTGAAGAATTTTATACATATCTCGCTTGGTTATAAGGGCACGTAGTGTTTCGGGACAGCTTCTATTATATTTCCTAAATATATTTCCTAAATATATATATATATATATATATATATATCATTATTATTATAAAAATGTGATAAACAAGGATACATTTGAGGTGTAAGGGGTTATGCATTCATAGCCACTTTTAGATGGTGAACTTGAAGTTTTGGGAACATATCAGTTAAAGTTTACTTAATAATACACATTTATAGTGGATGTAGATTCTCTAACCTTTCTCTCTATGGGAAGCGCAGAAGTATCACATACACTGCCATTGAGTTTTATATATAATGATTACAGTATAGAAAAGTATGTGTCGCCTTGTATTGATGTGGGTGATTTTTGTTTCGATATTTCTCTTTACCGACATGAATTCTATTAAAATTATACAAGAATGTAACTCTGAATTATAACATAGTTATGAAATATGTTAAAGATATCTAGATGCTGCTTGATATTTTTAAAGTACGTTTTAATATTATTGTGTATATGATAGTCAAAATTATAATTTCTTCATCATGATTAAAAGAAACATTGTATTCAAATTATTATATTACATTTCTATGTTATCCCATTAAATATTAAATATCTCTCTCTATATACGTTTAACGAACAAGTTGATTTTCGGGTTTGATAATAAGTGATATATTATTGTTCAAAAGGGTAACCCAACGAGTATAGTGAAGTGAGTGAATCTCTTTAGTTTCGTAGAAAGGGGATTTTACCTATTTTCTGGTAAATACTTGAACTAAACAGTAGGGAAGGCGCACGGTGTTTACTAAATAATGTGGTGCTCAAATCGTTTCTTTGATATAATAAGCCACCCATGTATATTACCCTGGTCTATGTTTACTCTGGCTAACTACAAAAGCCTACCTTTGAAATAAGCTGGAGTGTACGTGTGAAGTTGGGAAGATTGATACAGTGTGGGTATGATTACATGTATGCATAACATCATGTTTATAAGACTCACAGACAAACGATGTAACGCATTTAAGCGTGAAGATGGTGAATACTTTCATTGTGGTAATGATTTGATTTTCCTCGTAAAACATTAGTCTTCTTATATTCTAATGAAAATAATTATTAATAGTTAAATAAATAATTATAATATGAATAAAGCGACTACAATAATATATTAGACACATTTAAATAGTGCTTTGTTTAAAAAAAAGACTAATTACATCAAATTCTCAAAATACTATATAAATGTCTATAAAATAATATTACTGCTGCCTTTAATCAGCAATCGCGTGTCCCCATTCGCTATTTTTGTTTCAAGGATATAATTGTTGCAGGTGTACAATACCGGTTTGCGTTTTGTCTAAGGATACACACACCTAAATAAAACTCTAATAATAAACGAAATGAGTCAATGCGTTTTCAAATAATATTTATTGACAATTTCGAACAAAGATAAGCTAAGCGATTTTAGTCGCCCAGAAAAATATATATTTACTTGTTTTAATAATAAAAGCGTAATTGTTATAATACATTTAATACATTAAGCAGATGTCTTCATATATATATTTGTCACATTTTAATAGGGTTTCCTTAGCAGGAGCTTACTAAGTGTAACAATTAAATTAAGTATACATTTTTGTTAAATTTGTGTTTCAATATGTTTGATTGAAGGAATGTTCAAACATATTCTGATATGTTGTTTATTTATGTCTGATATCTTCTATATTACTATATACAAAAAAAATGCATATACTAGTGTACGGAGATGCTCTTTTCATTGGTAATAATTTGGTAGAACAATAAAATATTAAATACTCGATTATTTTCCTAATCTATTTCAGTAGAGTAACAGCTTGAAAGTATGTTTATAGTTTTATATAATTGCAGTCACTGTGTAAAGTTCCAAACTAGTAAAGCGAGCATTATGAATATTGGGACACCTTTACCAGACATCATAGGTTCACATTTGATATATATATATATATATATATATATATATATATATATATATATAGTTGTAATTTCAATTCATGCAAATAGGGGGAAAAGGGTGGAATGCTTTTGTACCAATTATAGCCCATCCTATGTTTTGAAATTCAACATATTTATTAGACATAAGATAATAACTTAATAGTTCGAATGCAAAACGCGATAAATGCCATTCACAAAAGTATCACTAAAAAATGTTTCATTTCAACACATCACAACACTCAAAATTATGTTTTACATGATATGATATCGGCATATTTTTGGCTTTTAATTAAAATAAGCTTTTAGGCAAAGTCCGGATTTACTATATTCGTAGGTTAGTTTTTTAATGTCTATATGTAAACGGACGCGTGTTATCGCGTTTTGCATTTAAACTCCTCACACATTTCTTTAATTTCAGGTATTTTTAGTATTTCAAACAGATTTTAAAGGAAAACGTATTGCCGATACCTCCCAATTAAAAATTCTCATATATCAGATTGGAATTATATTTGAGCTATGATCATTGGACACTAATTGAGCAAGATTCCCTAGATTTTAATTAATTGTTATGACCCTTTTAACGTAAGCTTCCCAAATAAAGTTAGAATTCGCTTTCAATGTCATTTTGATATTACATTAAAATACATAACAACTTAAATAATAAAAGTACGCGTCTGAAGTTTCAATTAAATGTATAATATATGCATATATATGAAATAGTATGAAATATATGTACACAACATCGATGCGCCAATGTTTCATTCCCACAGAAAATCATCTTGCTACATGCTAAAATAGGCACAATATATATCAGTAAATAATTTAATATGTTATTGAAAAAGGAATTTGGAAGTTTTTCGGGTAATAGTGTTCACTCTTACTCAAAAGGGGACGTTAAAAGTAAGTCACGGAATTAAATAAAAGCAATACCACTGGTTGTCTCACTGCTCGATTAATGTTCTCTCTCCTTTCTCGATTTGTTTAATTTCTCTCACCATTCTGCTTCTCACAACCTCAGGTTTAGATCCGAATTGCCAACGGCAAATGCAATTTCTATTCCTTCTTTTATTGGGTAAAAATCAAACACGTAAAGGCCACCTCAATTCGTATACCTACACATGCAATTGCTGTATAAACCTATTGCTTTATTTCTATTTTAAGGTTTGATGATCAAATCATCAATGTAGTCATTACAATGTATTTTTTGCATTATTCTAACTACTGTTCTCATCTTCGGTTCGGCTAATTTAATCTTCGAATTGCTTCATTTCAAACTCGTGAATACGTACGGAATTTCAAACGGAACCATTTATGTAATCCACGAGGATAGCTCACTCTCGTTCTATTCGCCGTGACTGGACAAAAGTGTTAAGTAATTATTATTTGTATCATTAATATCGCCCACACTGATAATTGAACCTTCAATATCCAGAATACTGTCACTGAAAAATATTATAATTAGTTTTTTTGTGGGCAATTCTAGTATGAATCTTTGAACAATGAACTTATATTTTTTTAAATGGGTTGTCTTACTCCTTATGAAGACCCATCTGTAGAATATCGGAGATTACATTGAGCGAAACGTTATGAGAATGAAATCTAAAATGAGACTGTAGTTCTAATAGACAAAATAATGCAAATTATAAATATTCGTCTCATGAATTCCGAAACGAAATTAAATTGTTTTACACTGAGTAATATAATTATTTTAATGATAATTATTTAAATTAAAAATATTTTAACATCAAATATATATATATATATATATATTCATATATATATATATATATATTCATATATATATATATATATATATATATATATATATATATATATATATTCATATATATATATATATATATATATATATATATATATATATATTCATATATATATATATATATATATATATATATATATATATATTCATATATATATATATATATATATATATATATATATATATATATATATATATATATATATTCATATATATATATATATATATATATATATTCATATATATATATATATATATATATATATATATTCATATATATATATATATATATATTCATATAAATATATATAGGGTGGGCAAAAATAAGGGTCCTATTTTTAAAAATTCATAACTTTTTTATTTATTGATTTAAAAAAAAAATTTTTTTTAGAATAAGTAAAGGACCCCTTCCGAAGCAAGCGTGAGCCGTATTAGCACTAAGGAACGTACCCTCATTTAGAAAACATTATTTTTGCTTAAAAAACTCAAAACAGTGTAAAAAACAATACTTTATTTTTTGTAAGTTTTAAGAAGTGTTTTTCGGCTAAAATTTGTTTTGTTTATTTCAAAAAATCTCGGAAGGGTCAGTCTACACACACATAAAGTTTGGTGAGTTTAACTTTTATTTTGTGGAAGTTATTCAAATTCAAGTTATTCAAATTTAAAGATACGGCCCTTATTTTGGCCCACCCTGTATATATATATTCATATATATATATATATATATATATATATATATATATATATATATATATATATATATATATATATATTCATATAAATATATATATATATATATTCATATAAATATATATATATATATATTCATATATATATATATATATATATATTCATATATATATATATATATATATATATATATATATATATTCATATATATATATATATATGAATATATATATATATATATTCATATATCTATATATATTCATATATATATATATTCATATATATATATATATTCATATATATATTCATATATATATATATTCATATATATATTCATATATATATTCATATATATATATATATTCATATATATATTCATATATATATATATATATATTCATATATATATATATATATTCATATATATATATTCATATATATATATATTCATATATATATATATCTATATATATATTCATATATATATATATATATATATATATATATATATATTCATATATATATATATTCATATATATATATATATTCATATATATATATATTCATATATATATATATATTCATATATATATCTCTATATATATATTCATATATATATATTCATATATATATCTATATCTCTCTATATATATTCATATATATATATATTCATATATATATATATATATTCATATATATATATATATTCATATATATATATATATATTCATATATATATATATATTCATATATATATATATATTCATATATATATATATATATTTATATATATATATTCATATATATATATTCATATATATATATATATACATATTCATATATATATATATACATATATATATATATAAAATTGTATGTATTAATAAAATTGTATGATAATGTGCTTTTAATATTTTCAGTAAAAAAAGGATGTACGTATTTTATATATTCGACTGTTGGAATGCGGTGTACGTATGAGTGATACAGAAAAAAATGAAACAACACATTTCACAAAATGAAAGGTATCCACTTCTTCAATAAAGCATATTTTCTTTTTAATTTGCAATATATATATATATATATATATATATATATATATATATATATTTCACTCATTAGTTTATAGAGTTCGGATCCATCAAAAATATATATTTTTGATATTGCGGAAATATAACTTATTTTCGAAAAAAATATTTAATCCCTTATCATTGATTTTAACATGTAAATTTAAGCGAAACTACAATTGGAAATATAATATAAACTTTTTTGATATTTTCATTAATGTGTATAAATTGTTTATTTCCCTTTTCTTGTGAAAAAGAACCCACACACTATACATAGAAAGAGTCAACTAAACATTCGTATTTAAACTTCGCGAGTTAACCGGTATGGTGCATAATTTTAGGAAAAGTAAAAAACATTTTTTTTAAACAGTTCTTTCTTATTTTATATCTTTACATTTTCGTATTTTCTTTAAACCAATTCGATACTTTAATAGTGTCTTCTTTTTATGAAAAAAAATCTATTAAAAATCTACATCACTAGCGCAATTTCCCCGGTGAAATTATTAGGGTATCACTCTCTGGAGAAACATTATTAAATAACACGGAGTGGTTTTGTTTGATGCGACTTTTTTTATTTTTTCAATTTTCCGAATTGTCCATCTAATGTTTCGGTCAAATTGATATGAATATGATCCATGGCTTTCTTGTTCCATTCTTTTTTCTTTATTGCAAGTACTTTCGATTTAAATCGTCAAATCATCTGCAGGCGGTATTAGTTTTAGTGTCTTTACTGTTGTGCTCATTTTAGAATTATAACGGAAAGTAGTTTATATTTGAAAACGCGTCTGTAAAGTTGAAATGTACATGAGAGCGTGATGGCGTTCTACACATACGAGAGATTGTAAGTTTGACTGTTTAAACCGTTAAGAAATTGATGACGTTAAATAAAGTGCATACAATTCAAACGCATAACTACCTAATGGCTAAGAATTTGGTAATGTTAATTATAATGCTAGACACTTTAAAATGTTGCGACTAGTTTCATAATTGACATTATTAATTGTGGGATGTTTAGTTTTTATGTAGAGGGCTTCGAGTATTTTTAATTTTTTGATATTGGTATCATGGTGTATTATTTTGGTATTGTTAACAAAGATGTTTCTATATTGGGAGGGCGTGCAATTATGTTTTTAGGTGTTGGCATATAGAGCTAGTGTCGGAGAGATGTAGGGTGAGTGTACGGGATAGTGTTGTGGAAGTGAAACCTATGTAAGAATTAGTTTTTTTTATTGTTGTCGGAGATACATTCTCCCATAGGGCATTGGAACTGATATATTACATTGGTTCTTCCTAATGTATTTTGGGTTTGGGAAGTGTTATTTTTAACAACATAGTTTGATGTTTTCATTTTTTTATAATAAATGATAAATCATATTTTATCATCAGAATTGGTGGGGGATATATAGCGATGTATTATATTTTTAAGAGCTTTTTCATCCAATTTTAAGTTTGGATGCATTTGGTTACAATAGAATAGATTTATGTATATATACATAAGTAGAATACACTTTTTAATTCATCTTGCTATATATATATATATATACATATATATATATATATATATATATATATATATATATATATATAGTAATCTATGAAAATATATTTATGGCAATTAAGCTACACAGAGGCTCCCGCGTTTCATCCCCGTGGTAAACCCTCAGGCTAAAATGCATGGAGTTATTTTTGCCGGGTGTTTTTATATACACGACTTGCTAGTTAACCAATCAGATACTTTGTTTTTCTCTCAGCCAATTGTTGGGCTTCCCACGAAAAATATGTGCTTAGTGTTACTTCCTATATCCTGTTCTGTCCTGTTTAGTTCTGTTTTCTATAGATGTACCTATATCCTGTTTACTTTGTTGTATTAATATAATGGGTTAATTTATTTTAATACGTGGCTTGTTGTATTTCTATTTTAGGTTTTAATGTTTAAATTGTTAAGTTTTTGTTTAGTTTAGTTTTTTTTTACTAATTTATGTATTCATTTATTCATTTCGGGGGTCTTTAAAGTTTAGATTTCAAACTTTTCATTCAGACATAATGTTAACGGGTCGTCTGAATTTCTACATGTACTGGCCTGTCGTATTATTTTCCATTGAATTATTAGTGAGCGTCCATTATCTTTGAGCTCTAAATAGTCGTTTGCTAGTGCTGTTTTAATTCGACGTTCTTTGTTTTCAAATGTGCTTTTTTGGTCATAATATCTTGTTTCAAAATCAAGGGAGGTCATACCTACGTAGTACTTCTTGTTATTTGGTCTTTCATATTATGTCTGAATGAAAAATTGAAATCTTAAACTTTAAAGACACCCGAAATCTAACAAGACAAAGTGTTTTATAAGAAACAACATTGTACACCACGACGACTATAACAAATAGTAACACACTATATAATGTTAACATTTATGCATTAACACAGTACCGACAAGACCACACAGTGAAAGAGGTTGTACTTACAAATTGGTACTTTCGTTATTTCATATAGTTCAATAGTTGGGTAATGGTTCCAAGGATCATCCTGCAAGAAAATTAATAACATTACTGGATAATTATTGTTATTATTAGTTATTATTGTTATTATTATTGTTATTATTATTGTTATTATTATTATTATTATTTAATATTATAAAGGAACACACACATTTCGAACTGATATAACTCCCCGCATCTATAATCGTATAGTTTAAAACGAAAATAGGCACATACGTTTAAAAAACATTGAAGAGGTTGTAGGGTAAAGTATGTTTTTAAGCTGGATATATTCTATATATTATATACATATGCATGTATATATATATATATATATATATATATATATATATATATATATATATTGAAAATATATATATTCAAAAACTATATATATATATGTATATATATATGTGTGTGTGTGTGTGTTCAACAGTAATAATATAATGCAAACAAAAATAAGCAACTCTTAGAAGCATCGTTATCCGCTAATAATAGAAGAACCATTCGCCTCTTTTGAATAACTAATGACGGTTGTACTCGTCAATCACTTAGATGTACTGAACGGAGTTGATTTACTTCTTGAAGTTAACACGTAAATACGATGTAATACGACACTGGGTTTAATAAGATTCAACCATAGGAGATCACCGCTGTGGTGATTTTTTCTTACCTGTATAAATATATGTCTATAATGTCGTGTTTACAGTTTATATACCTCAATGGATAACATACACTTTAGAAAAGGGTGACATAATTTATTCTGATCAATGTTACTAAATGTGAATGTCGAAAGTTCTGTCATAAAACTCTGATTAAAATGTGTTCAACAGTAGCTTTGTTGCTGTCTAGCTGAGGTATAGTTATGTTCAGTTTTAGGAGATCCACCCCACAAGGCTCTATTTTCTGTTATGTACTCCTACCGTGATATTCCGACGAGTCTGCGTATGCGGTGTTGTAGGCAATAGTAAGCAAATCCTGGTGCTCTGGCTACTCCAAGCCATACGTGACCTCGTGTCTAATTCCTGGGAAAGAGGTTAACACTATGTCGAATGAATGAGATAAACACAAAGCCGATATGAAATTGATACTGATGTAATCAAACTTTCTACCAGCCAACTTTCTGACATTGATGATTGCAACACCTGCGACTACTCTGGTTTTGTAAACAACTCTTTTACTAAAGAGAAAATGCGCGTTAACGCAGCAGAAATAGTGTTTAACATATTTACAAGTTTTACTCGACTTTTACGACATTTAAAAGTAAAATAAGATGTTAGACTCTACATTAATATCAGACAAAACACATGCGAGGACTATTTCTAAAAATAATGTTCATGTAAAATGCTAATAAAATAATATATTTTGCATACGTTCCCATATCAGATACAGTACAACAATTATCAGAAACATTATGTGATTAAAGATGACTGGAGGAGCTTTGTCTAAGCATTCTTGATTAGTAGCAAAAAGGAATCTTACACCCAAAATGTTATCGTTTATTTCATGTCATTTTCTGTTTCAAATGAGAGACATGTCTATCTCATTTTTACGCAGCTTATTCTGAAATAAAGACATCTAATTCAAACAGGAAAGTGTTAGTTGAAAGCAAAATAAGGCAGATAAAAATGAAGGAAAATGTTGTAATAGAAAAGGTTCTCCCATGAACCCCTGCAGCCGCTAGATTAATATTTTTCAAGAAAGTTTACATTTCAGTAATCGACCTGAACGCAGTCATTGAATACTGTTGAAATAAATGATTTACTATTTTGTTCATATTTTCAATTCGAAAAAATATTGTTTTTACTGTACATTTAATGCGCTACTCAGATTAACAAGAGAGAGGTTTAATTACAAACTAGACACCGCCCTCGGGTATGTCAAAATGGTATTAGGAAATTGAGGATTTTATGGTTTGTTTTACTTAGTGCTATGATTACGAAGAGTGGAATAGGCGAACTATTTCTACGATGTTTATGCTAAGCCTCTACATGATAGTCGCAGAAAAAAAGCGAATATGTGTTTTGTGGGTGTCTGTTTTATGTTTGTTCCTTTTTCTTTGTTCTGTCATTTTGGTTCTAGATAGACATAGGAATGCAAAGTAGGTGTTGTTCTTGGTACGAAGAGGCTCACAATTCATAACTTTATCCATGGAGATAAACACTTCGGAAAAGCCCAGGGGCGATTACTGTACGGTCCTTTTCCATGCGACAAGACACGTATAATTATCTACGATATTAGTCGACTTTTGATAGAGCAGCATCATTAGCGCTACCTAAGGGTTAAGACTCCTGTAATACAATTAGGAAACAGCAGCCAGACAAGCTGTCTAACCGCTACGCTCAACCTGTCCAAGACTAGTCATGTGAGATATAGTGACAAAATTATTCCCCCAAATTTTCCAAATAGAGAGAAAGAGATATGGGAATCACTGTCTCCAGCTCTAAGAAGTTACCGATCAAGAATAAGGATGCATTCCTCCCCTAGAGCTAGCTGTTAATGTGTAAGTAGTCAGTAGCACAGTTTTGATATCAACGTTGTTGTGTTACTGTATACATAACCATACAAGATTATCGGGTCAACTTCACACAGAAAGCAAAATCCTGCGCCCGTGTACTAATCAGGTATTTCAGAGACCCGCAGTTAAAAAAATTCCATACACTTACATATATCTCTTTCTTTCTCTCTCTCTCATATATATATATATATATATATATATATATATATATATATATATATATATATATATATATATATATATATAGACACGGAGTCACATATTCACCGGTGCGATAATTTATTTCGACCCTTCTGCCTTTTCAAGCATGCAAACGTGGGAATTACATGTTTGAAACTTAAAAAGAGAGGCATTTACACTTACTATTCAATACATATATATATAGAGAGAGGAGTGGCAATTGAGCAATTTACAACGGTATGCATATAGTGAGAGGAAAAGAGTGACCACATATTTAATACATATATGGAGAGAGGGGGGAAATTGAACGATTTATAACGGAAGGCGTATATGGTGGGGGAAAGAGTAGGATTACATATTTAATATATATATATATATATATTTAATATATGTATATATATATATATATATATATTAAGAGTGTGAGATTGTACGATTTATAACGAGATTCATACAGTGAAGATATATAGGAAGGGGAAACAGAGTAATATATCATAACCATGGCCTCCTTTTGGGGTCCCCTTACAAACGTTTAACCCTAAGTTCTTTTTAGTCGTGTATTTGAAGAAAGAAAGAAACAACAGTCCCACTAACGCATTAGTCATACACAGAAACACTTGTCCTCATAATTTTGACATCACAAACTGCACCCTGGTTAAAAAACGAATATGCTCTCACACGTCGCGCGTAAGCGAATACACTATCATACTTTCCACATAATCATATAATATGAAGCTCTAACATAGATCGTATTCCTTAAGCACACATCTTGCAAAAAACCGTACTAAAACAATGTAATATATCACGCTACTCCTTACATAATTGCGATCCCGGTGAAATATTTTCAGTTTTACTACATTTCATCCATATTTCCATTACATTTTTTTCTTCTCTTTTTCTGTTTCTCCCCTTTTCAAAGTTTGCCTTTTCTGCCGAACACCTTTCATTATTATTCATTTTTTCGAATAGTATAGCACATGCCAACTAAACCACGCCCGTTGTGCGATCTTCTTTTTTCTATGTTTTTACCGTTATCGAATAAATTGACAATTTTCGTTATTTCTCAAGACGTTTTTTGATCCGAACGAAACCGGTAAATCTCTCGTGTTTTTCAAAGAAGATAATAATGTAAAAAAAATGAAAAAATACATAATTGAATTACCATATGCGACAAATACGGGTTCACGCCGAAATACCTCAAAACTTTAAAATAATTTAGTTATTGATTTAAAAATCAAACACGTCTGTTTGGTTTTCAAAAAAAATATTCTTCTGATTATCATTCCATTTCACTTTTCAATTGTTTATTTCTTTATTATTCAAAAACACGTACCCACGTGACATACACTGACATTCAAATAGCAAAAGTAGAAACACGAAAACGGACTCCTATATTGGGTGCGACAATATGTCCTGGTCAAAATGGATTAAAAAGAAAGATAAGGTAAAATTACATCAAATCCTTAAACACTTTTGATAAAGGAGTGTTCACGCTTAAGGATCATAAAAGTGTACAATAAATAAAATTTATTAAAAAAAACTAACACATTTTTTTGGTTATCAAAAACTAGTCCTTTAGTATGTATATATATTTATATATCTTCATGAAAAACATGTATATATATATATATATATATATATATATACATGTATATATATATATATATATATATTCATATATTACAAATAATTTATATCTATATATGTATATAGTTTCATGTATATATGTATATGATTATATATATATTGTATGCACATCTTATAGGTAAATATTAATATCGTTGCTCTAATAAGTACCCAAGATGTGCACATAACAAGGTCGTGTCTGCATTTCTGCAAAATTAGACGTAATGTGTGGAAACGGTATGTGAAATTAGCATTATACTATTTGGCTCTTTTTTTTATTTGCATTTATACTAGTATAATATATTTTTTAATCGTTCCGCTGTTTCGCTTTATCCAAACTGAATTCGTCAGGCAACCGGCCTCCCTTCGCAGACCCAGTTGAACTGTAAACCGTATAGGATAGAAACAGAGATCATGGAATCATATATGCAGTCAGTAGTTTAATATGTATTGAGTAAATCTCTTGAACCTTATTTCTTTTTAAATAACTTAATTATAGCAACGTGTGTATTGAAGTGTACGGATTTTGTAAGAATAAGCGATGTTTTAATAAATACTCACCTGGCGGCCATATCACTTGTAGTTAAATGAAAAATATTAAAAATACACGAACACACAAATGAAGTAATAGTCTTTGTAAGCACATTGGGTCTAAAATCAATAGGTGCAGAACAGATATAGACAATAGGGAAGATTGTCTAATTTGGTATGTACTATCGTTATCAAGATGCATCAGTGTGCTGAGTTAGTCAATGAGAGTAAAGTTATCTTGGAAACAGTTTCGACAAATCGAATGCTTATGAAACATGTTGATGATGATGTCGGTGGTGATGATGATCATCATGTTGACAATGATGGCGATAATGATGATCATGTTTACCTAGTAAAACGTCCTTATAGACATAGAAATTAAATTAATTTCGATTTGCAAATATATTAATATTTAGCATCTCTACTATAGATGACTATATGTCTCATTTTAAATGATGTGAGCTAATCGTAGTTATATATCTTTCAACTAGATGACAATATACGTAACTACCTGTCGCCATTGCACACGAAACATTTTGGGGTTAAATTGTACGCACTCCATATCAGAGTGCCTGCTTTCAAATTGTTATTAGAAAATACTAATATCCG
>OY744517.1:60481178-60483678 GCA_963556195.1 Sepiola atlantica | reverse complement strand
ATATATATACATATATATATATGTATATAAATATATATATATGTAAATATATATATATACATATGTTTATATATATGTATATGTATATATATATAAATATATATTTATATATATAATTATATATATATAAATATATATATAATTATATATATATAAATATATATATATGTATATATATGAATATATATAAATATATATATATATATGTATATATATAAATATATATAAATATATATATATAGGTATATATATAAATATATATAAATATATATATATATGTATATATATAAATATATATACATATATATATATGTATATATAAAAATATATATACATATATAAATATATATATGTATATATATAAATATATATATATATATGTGTATATATAAATATATATATATATAAATATATATATGTATATATATAAATATATATATATATAGAAATATATATATAAATATATATATGTACATATATAAATATATATATATATGTATATATATAAATATATATATATATATAAATATATATATGTATATATATAAATATATATATGTATATATATAAATATATATATATATATAAATATATATATATATATATATATATATATATATATATAAATGTGTGTATGTATATATATAAATATATATATATATATATATATAAATATATATATATAGGTATATATATAAATATATATATGTATATATATAAATATATATATATAAATATGTATATATATAAATATATATATATATGTATATATATAAATATATATATATATATGTATATATATAAATACATATATATATGTATATATATATAAATATATATATATATATATAAATATATATATATATGTATGTATATAAATACATATATATATATGTATATATATATAAATACATATATATATATGTATGTATATAAATACATATATATATATGTATATATATATATAAATACATATATATATGTATATATAAATATATGTATATATATATATCTATATATATAAATATATATATCTATATATATGTATATAAAATATATATATATATATGTATATATATATGTATATATATAAATATATATATATATGTATATATATAAATATATATATAAATATGTAGAGATAGAAGAAAAAAGAGTGATAAATATGCGACGATTGTCCAAATTTATTTCAAATTTCAATTGTTCAATTCAAGGTTGTCAGTAATAAACTAGTGTTTATTTTTCTTTCCTTAAGCCAAGGCTTTTCAAAGATCGAAATCTTATCATCAGAGGAGAAATACAGATGGATAAGTTGGCTTTCGAAAAAAACAAAGTTCAAATATTTGAAAAATATGAGAATTATTTTTAAAAATTATTAAAATAATTTTTGTCAAAAAACGTACTGAATGAAAAGAAAATTTCGTGAAAAAGATATACAATTGTCCGGGTGGTAAGTTTCCGTTGAAGAGGTTCGGTGAAATTGTAGAAAGTGAAGAAAAACACTTTGCATGGGAGCAGGTTGGAAAAAGTGCTCAGAAGTAGATAAGTCCAGATGCACTTAAAAGAGGCTGTGAAGAGGGAAACAGGCCATTTTTTGATTTTCTTCCGGGCCTAGTAAAACGGTGGGATCTCATACAAGGATTAACTCAGAATGAGAAAAAGAAAAAGAAAGAGAAAAAGCCAAAGTTGATGAAAGTATATATATATATATATAAATATATATATATATATGTATATATACAAATATATATATATATATATATGTATATATAAATATATATATATATATATATGTGTGTATATATATAAATATATATATTTATATATATATATATATATATATATATATAAATATATATATTTATATATATATATATATATATATATATAAATATATATATTTATATATATATATATATATATATATAAATATATATATTTATATATATATATATATATATATATAAATATATATATTTATATATATATATATATATATATAAATATATATATTATATATATATATATATATATATATATATATATATATATATATATATATATATGCGCGATAGATTATTGTGAGAGTGAATTTACTCATCTATATATATTAATAAATACAAGTTCTCTCTGATTGAAAAAATAGTTTGACGTGTTTTCATATGTTGTTTATTCCGCTTTTACTCTGGTGTTTGTCGCAGTGTGTGAGAGAGAGAAATAAAGAGAGAGACGGAGAAAGAGAGATCGAGAGAGAGAGAGAGAGAGAATGTGTGTTTTACGCCATCAGAGTGAATTAATGCCAGAAGGTGTTTGCGCAAATGTAGATTCGAAGAAAGCTAATTACATGAATCTAATGCCGATGGCTTTTCTTTTGCTTAAAGGCATAATAATAGGATCGAGGACTGCTAGAAATATATTGAACATTTTTACTGTTTGTGGAGTTGCAAGGAAGAATATTGCAAACAAATATTATTAACCTGATGTATAGAAGTCATACGAC
>OY744517.1:60433678-60473678 GCA_963556195.1 Sepiola atlantica | reverse complement strand
TATTATTATTTTTATTATTATTATTATTATTATTATTATTATTACTATTATCATAATAACAAACATAATAACAAAAATAATAATAATAATAATAATAATAATAATGATAATAATAATATTAATAACAACAATGATAATAAAAATGATAATGATAATAACAAAAATAATAATAAAATGAAAATAATAACAATGATAATAATAATATATACATATATATATATAAACATATTGTTTTCTGGTCTAGAGTCGGATACATTTGGGACAGGCCTTGTATACACAAGGTCTGTCATAAAAGTATCCGACTCTAGACTAGAAAAAATATTTCAAATACGGGCACCCTAACCCTAACCTCAAAGTACGCTCCTTGTGCTTGTACCCACTTAGCCCACCGACCAATGAACTGCTGAAACTGCTCTTGAAGTTTTCTTTTGAAATGGTGTCCATCTCCGCCGTTTTCCTTGATTCAGCAAATGTTTAGAGAAGATACGATGGGGTTAACACAAATTAAAGAGTGGTTCAACCGATTAAAAAATAGCCGCGCATCAGCGGAGAATTACCAGCATGCTGGCACGTCACACACTGTACGGAGTTTAGCTGTTGTGAAGAGGGTGCGAAATAAGAGATAATGCGGAACACGACGGCCGAGATAAACACATTCCAAAATAGGACTTGAATCGGTGAGCCAAGGGTGTCCAAGCAAAAGGGTCTACTCTGAGGGGAGATTAGGGTCCCAACTTCGTCACGTATTTGAAATATTTCCTCTAGCCTAAGATCGGATACTTTTTAAGACAAGCCTCCTATATGATATGGGAATTTGCTGTGTAGATTAACAAGAGTACTCTATGTGGCTAAATAGCTGCACATATATGTTTACCAAACGACTACAATAATCTACTAACGTATGGATGACTTGCTATTTTTACTGTATATCAATTCATAATATATTATGTTACTTATTCATATTATTTGAGTATATACATGAAATACTAATAATTATATATACATATATATATATATATATATATATATATATGTATATATTAACACATATATACTGTGTCTGTTTCGATTAATTTTAATATGAGAAAATACTATACACATAGATGAGTATATAGTATTATTAGGTGTTATAGTTTTTTTTTAAAGAATTGTTTAAGGATTTTCGTTCTTCATTTATTTATATTAGAAACTAATTAGCTTCAAATAAAAAACATGTGTAGGCATACAGATAGAAATATATATATATATATATATATATATATATATATATATATATATAATTGAAATAAAAGCCAAATTAGCAATACAAGATTAATTTTTTTTTTTTCTTACATTAATCCTATCGATTACGGAATAAAATTCCTTCTTCAGGGGTGACCAGTATTGAGTCATTTTTTTAAATTTTTTTTCATCAAAAAACAAGAATAAAGAAACTTATTTCTTTGTTAATTTGACAAACGTCTTAGATGGTACGACGTCATCGCCTTGATGTTATGAAATGGCGGTAGGATTCAAAACCGGTGACGAACGAGAGATGCGTTGGCACGCTGTCGAGTAATGTGTGTGTTTTTCGTTCAAGTTTTAAGTATTGTATGGAAAGTTTATAAAATTGAAATAAAAGCCAAATTAGCAATACAAGATTAATTTTTTTATTTTTTTATTATTACATTAATCCTATCGATTACGGAATAAAATTCCTTCTTCAGGGGTGACCAGTATTGAGTCATTTTTTTTTTTTTTCATCAAAAAACAAGAATAAAGAAACTTATTTCTTTGTTAATTTGACAAACGTCTTAGATGGTACGACGTCATCGCCTTGATGTTATGAAATGGCGGTAGGATTCAAAACCGGTGACGAACGAGAGATGCGTTGGCACGCTGTCGAGTAATATGTGTGTTTTTCGTTCAAGTTTTAAGTATTGCATGGAAAGTTTATAAAATTGAAATAAAAGCCAAATTAGCAATACAAGATTAATTTATTTATTTTTTTTCTTACATTAATCCTATCGATTACGGAATAAAATTCCTTCTTCAGGGGTGACCAGTATTGAGTCATTTTTTTTTTTTTTCATCAAAAAACAAGAATAAAGAAACTTATTACTTTGTTAATTTGACAAACGTCTTAGATGGTACGACGTCATCGCCTTGATGTTATGAAATGGCGGTAGGATTCAAAACCGGTGACGAACGAGGGATGCGTTTGCACGCTTTCGAGTAATGTGTGTGTTTTTCGTTCAAGTTTTAAGTATTGCATGGAAAGTTTATAAAATTGAAATAAAAGCCAAATTAGCAATACAAGATTAATTTATTATTTTTTTTTTCTTACATTAATCCTATCGATTACGGAATAAAATTCCTTCTTCAGGGGTGACCAGTATTGAGTCATTTTTTTTTTTCATCAAAAAACAAGAATAAAGAGAGAGAGAGAGAGTATATACCCATATACTAACTCACGTACTTATATAGTCACACCCAAACGCATATATATATATATACACATATATGAATAAATATTAATATATAAATGCTGATGCATAGATAAATTATATATCTATATCTATGTTATAAGATACATACACATATTTAGGTATGCATACATATATACCTAAATAGATAAACATCTATGCATATATGAACATATATATTAACATATGGAATATATATAGGTGTAAATAACTTGATGCACGCGTACATGTATATTCGGTAAATTCTCACGCAAATGTTATTCTATAATATAATTGTAATTCTTATAATTAAATGGTATAATTCGTTTGTAAATGTATATATATATACATATATATACACATATATATACATATACACATATATATAGATACATATATATATATATATATACATATACATATATATACATATACATACATATATATATATATACACATACATGTATATACATATACATATACATGTATATACATATATATATATATACATACATATACATTATATACATATACATATGTATATACATATACATATATATATACATATACATATACATATATATACATATACATATATATATACACATATATATACATATACATATACATATACATATATATACATATACATATATATATATACACATATATATACATATACATATATATACATATACATATATATACACATATATATACATATACATATATATACACATATATATACATATATATATACATATATATATATATATACATATACATATATATATATACACATATATATACATATACATACATATATATACACATATATATACATATACATATATATATATATATATATATATATATTGTGCACTGTATTTCTATATTCAAATGCATATACTCGTACATTTTCATATGCGGTGATTTCCTAATTTCCATCAGAAATATAACAATTTTATTCAGAAATTTTATTATTTTAAAGTAATAATGTATTAATAAAATAGTCTCTACAAGTCTGGAATTATTAGCCAGGGGCAACGTCGGTTTCTTAAGCTTTATATTTATAACGCTTTATATATTGGCGAGTTATTCACAAAGTTGAATTTATACCAGAAAAAGAACATAATAATTGGCAAGCTGCACATCATTTTTAACGAAGGAAATTGAAAATTGGATACATGAAAAATTCAATAATAAAAACTGTGCGAAGAGGAGATAGAGAAATTAACAAGAAATACATCAAGATTTAATGATCGCACACCGGAATTTTAATATGTCTTTCTAAATAGCCAAACACCATGAATAAACCTTAAGAAAGACAGAGGAAACAACTGTTTTTAATAATTATGAAAAAAAAAATTTTATTAGTTAATTAACAGATCTATAATTATTAAACTTTTGATGTGACAAATAATCTTAGATTATAGCTTACGTAAAACATTATGAAGTAAACACACATATACCACTATTCTGAAGTGCAACGTTTCTTACTGATGACATATAAGATGATAAACGAAAGAATTAAAAACGTAATTGGTCAAAGGTCATCGAAACTGCAGTTTAGAATACATTTGACGACGAAGTAAATAAGCTAGTATGAAAATATAAAGAAAGATCGAGTAAAATCTTGAAAACAACTGAGGACAATATATCAAGAGGTAGAAACACGATTCGCGTTAGAAAAAGAGAAGAAAGAATATTAAAATAATAAGGAAAGGCAGAAGAAGATCTATGTGTAGAAAGAAAGTAAAAATATCCGATCAAAGCAAAATAATATGAAAAAGAAAGGAATGGAAGTGATTTATGAAGAAATAAAGAAGTGACACAGAAAGCTAGTGCGAGATGAAAAGATGGCAAAATATAAAAAGATGAGAACAAGTGTCGCGAATAATATGTGAAAGATCCATACAGGTTCGCTAAAACTTTATTTGATAAAAGCAAAAGCGAAAAGCTAAAATGCTGGAAAGAGGAAGTAGAGGAAGGCTTGAAAGCAAATGTACACATATCTAAGGAATTGGGAAGAATTGCCAAAGATCAATGACATAAAGAAACCAACAAAACTAGAGAGAAGATTACAATATGGAAGAACTGAGAATGAAAGACGTAGACAATTTTGTAAAGAAAACCAGAGCAAAACGTGCGCCACGAAATAACGGGGTGTTAGCAGGTTTATAAATACTGTTCAAAACTAAGAATGAAAAACGTAGGAAAAAAGAGATGTTACTTAGAGGTGGAGTATAGCGGAAGAATATATCTCCTAAAGGAGACGAAATAAAAAGAAATAGGATAATTTCGACCAGTGTATTTCTTAGACATCAACGGTAAAAAGAAAACTTGCTTAGAGTATTTGCTAAACTAATCTAAACATTTGCAACATAAAACAGATATATTGATGAATCAAATCAGAAGGCAGCTGCACCTGGTATTCGTGGATGCGTTGAACATGCCTCTTCCATATGGTATGAAATACAAAAAGATAAACACAATAAAAGCCATGTGCCGATAGTGTTGCTTGATCCTGCCAGTGCGTACGGGTCAGTGCCACATTATCTCATATATCCAACGATGGACATCTTTTGGATCCTTTAAGAAGTTAGATATATAGTAAGAAAGTAGTATGATTTGTTTTACATGAACGAATAGGTATACGGCGGAGTGTAAACACACTAGAAGTCGGTACTGCAGCCGGATGCACAATGTCAGCTATTTTATTCATTCTAGTGCTGGAAATATGAAACTCTTGTCATAATACCGCGGTGGCAATAAAAATTAAATCATTGATAGATTATATTTTAACACTAACAAAAAGACAAAAGCCGACTATAAATACTTAGAACGTTTGGATAAGGATATTACATGTTCAAGAACGAAGTTGCAGGCGCAATTATTAATGGGGGTCACGCCTTTCAAAATAATTTATAAAAGAAAGTAAAGTGTTCGATCGGAGGTTAACAATTACCAAATGTAAAAAAAAATCAGCAACACGCCTTGAGAGATAATACAAAACAACAGTAAACGATAGAAGCAAAATTACAAATGCACACATAGCTACTGAAGATAGAGTCAATACAATTGATATAACGCAATTGCTTGCAAGATTCAAGTATTGGAGTCTACAGTTTGTGATGTACTAACGATTAGTATGACCGATGATGATGTACGATATTATGTTTTCAAGAGTTGAATCAATTGAACATCGATTCAGCTGTTACATCCGGGAATGCCTAAGACTACCGAACAGGTTAACATGATCAGAACTATACGGACTGCGGACTCACTAAAGCTACAGTTTACATAAATAGTGAAGGAATACGTAGAAAAGTGGTGACACTTAGATATTCGAAAAATGGAAAGATCGGGGAGATCCACTGTATGTTCGGACAGGAAAAAGAGTAGATGAAGCTATCAGCCAATTAGAACGTAAACATATCATGGGAGCAGTACAAATACACCATGAAAGGATAAGAGCAATAGGTTTTGAACAATATTATCAATTTTATGCAAGCAGTGATGAAATGCGATATAGATAGAAACGGAAAGTAAAGCTTGTACGGAGTAGTGCACAAGGACAGTGTATACAATGAACATCGATTATGGTAGAATTATGAATAAGTTAGAAAGAGATCTGATACACTCGACTTCTGATGTACTTCGTTCACCAGCAAATTTAACACGCTGAGGTAAAGCCTGTGGGATTAAAAACTAGTGCGGACAAAACGGAACAGTGAATCACATTTTGTCGCATCGTCTACAATGATTATATAGACGTACATGGCGACACAACTAAATGGTGAATACCATAGGAAAATGTTCAGAAAAAAAGTGAATTAAGTAATTATGGAAAACATACGCACGATTAAAACAATAAAGGAGGTAGATTTCGTGAAAAAAGGGAAAGTAATGTATACTACGAATAGAAATGCGACAAAAGCATAACAACTGGGTATGAGAATTGAAAATCGATGTTGAAGAAGGTAAGCCTCTATTTAGCTTGTGATTGAAACTGCTCAAATACCAGATATGGTGATATGGAGTGAACATCCGAGGAAGGTTATAATAATTCAACAAACAGTAAGTTGGGAAGATGACATCAAAGATGCAGGAAACAGAAAGCTCTTTAAAGATTGCGAAGACAACGTGTGAGACGTAGAATGTTACCATATTGGAATAGGAGCAAGAAGCTTTATTACAAACAAGTTGTATGTACTTAGTCATGACAAGATCTGAAAGTAAAGAAAAAGGAAGAAAGAAGAATGACAACATAAATACAGACAACCGTGATAAGGACACCACTTTGATTCTAGCTTAAAAGGGATTATCCTAGTTATAATTAAAGTTAAATTTGAGAGCATCAAACGTCAACATAATATAACTTGTACAAAATATATGCAACGAAAAAGCAATAGTTAGCACCAGAACAAGCATTGGCAATGTCAGCGTGAAGGGGCGCCGCCGTACCTGTGTTATTATTCGAGGATAAGGCGCCGAAATTGGCTCGTACGATATTCTCCTGATAATGCCATTGGTTAGATCCAAGAGTGCAGCTGCTGGCTGAGAAACACTTTAGTATTCGATACTTTATATATATATATATATATATATATATATATATATATATATATATATATATATATATATATATATATACATTAGTAAATATAGTGTAATTTGGTGTAATGCATATAAGCAAAGAAAGGTCGATATCGGCGATACCAAAAATAGTTTGGAGTGTACATAGTAGAGATATATAATCAAGTGTGGATGGTGACTGCGAATTTAACTTCTTAATTTCACTGAACTATGTGTTTTGTGCATTATCAACCATACAATATGGTGAATATATTTTTTAATTAAATAATACTAGTGAAAATTAGGCATACATAAAACACCTATCAAGTACAGTGGGATTGCGAAAGAGCTAAAGAGGGTATTCAGGATTAGGATGACCGCGGTCTTACGTATAATTATAGTATCACAATGAAATAGTTATGTAAACAATTTTAATGACAAGAAATAGCTGGCATCAAATGGATAATTAACACAACTAAACACGCTATATTTAGTTTAACAGCTGAAAAATAAAGTTATATTCTTGACTGCGGAAACACATTCAGACACCCAAACAAAGCCAATCATCACATGAAATAGAATGACACTTGCAAAGAACATGTAGAAACAGAGAATTTATATTACCCAGCACTAAGAGAATTAAACCTACCATAGATGATAAAAAAGATCACATAATTCACTCAGCGTCATAATCATCTATTGCCGCCGGTAAAAAAAAGTCGATAAGTGCCGGGAAGCATCATTCAAACACTGGCACGTAGCGAGGGGGGGGGTCAAGGACGTGAGATTACATTTGGCCGCCCCCTGAAATTTGAGATCAAAATATTTTAGACGAAGAAAATATGAAAGAACTGATATGGAGGCTGGGTCCAAAAAATTCCTAAAAATTAAAAAAAAAATAACCCGATTGTGTTACTGTGGGAATCTTTATTTTCATGGTCATTAAGTAGTGTGGGTTGAGAGAGGAGTCAAACGACTTGTTTCTCTCTGTTACTTATTTTCTGCATCATCACAATAGTTATCATCGGTGTGACGCTTGGACTGCACCGTTTCCTCAGGGTTGTAGACGATGGTGATGTTAGTAATCCGACCACAAAGAGGAGGGTAATGACTTGCACTGAGAGTCAATGTTGCCAATTTAGCGCATTTTTTCTTTAAAATCTGGAGATTTCGTTTGCCATCCAAATAGCTTGTCCTGAAACTTAACTCTCTGAGCGCCGCCACATGAGCATTTAACAAATAGGTGCGAAAAGAAATTGGAACATTTCAAAATGCTTAATAAGAGGGATAAGATTAAGTGAACTTTCGGTGTACAATTACCTATCTGTCGCTAGTGAATTCCAGGTTTTATGGATTTAAAAAAATATTTTAGATTTTAGGAGAGTGATCAGTTTCCAATATAGATCTAACGTAGACTGATCTCTTCTCCTTTTCGCAATTTCAAACTTTTAAAATGCCTTTTCTGTGTACAGGTACTTATGTTGCGAGATAATTCCTATTTTAACTATGTTTTTCTTCGTAGATTTTCGGAGGAGGGATCAGGTTTATCTTGCCTTTGGTAACATTTATTTGTTGCCTATTTGTTTTATTTTTCTAACACTTTTTGGTTGTGTTGACTATTGTAACATATCGCCAACACTTTTTTTATGTGTGGACTTTGTAATAAAAACAAAAAAAAAAAAATATATTTTCAAAACTTAGTTACATGTTTTGCTGACATTTTAATTTGAATTGCCATATTTCATAAGTATAGTTTAATAACAAGCGCCTTTATTTTCTTAAATAAACATGAAAATAATTGCTCATTTTTCGTAAGTGTCGATGTACTGTACGGTACCAAGAAAGTAATTCATAAAAGTTTGGATTCATTTTATTTTTAAACTGCGTTAGAAGTCTGGCTACGTACCTGTTCGGACATCCAATGGAATAGCGCGGAAAGTACACGAATCTAACAGAAATGTATGTTTACGTATGTTCTATTGAAAATAAACAGCATCCGATGTTAAAGAGAAAGCAAACGTAATCTATTGTTACGAGAAGACGAATACATTTAAACCGTCAATAAAGGTAACGGCCAGAACTGGTGATTTATAGAGACTTATGTGTACTCAAATCTTAGGAACCCCACCTGAAGTTAACAGTGAGCAATTACTTGTGAGGATACTTTGTAGTAGTAGTAGTAATAATAGTAATAATAATAATAATAATAATAATAATAATAATAATAATATGAGTTAATTGTAACTTACATGAGTTTATATTGGATGTCAGCTAAATGTCAATATAAGAAGTGATTTGAAAGTCCTCTTGGACCTCAATGAAGCAAGGATGTTGACTTCCTCTCCCTTGTATGGGAAGCGTGTACTAGTAGGCAGGAGTCTGTCGAAAAAAAAGGAATTGCTTTGTTGTATTTATTTAAGGGGATTTAAATACACTTTGCCTGTTGAAAAGGGTAAAATGGTATATTGTAATTCCGATTGGGAGATCGCCAAGTCGTTTTTTCTTGTTGTTTTTTTTTTGGTTGCTGTCATACCGTTTCTTACCTTATGTAATATTAATATATAATTTTGTTTATTAACTCATGTAATATGCATGTATTGGATGGTGTATAATTAATATAATATAATAGTATGATTTCTGTGTTGTCAATTATATGATAAATTACAGGTTGTATATGGTAGGTGTGTGATATTATGGAAGTCTTCGTCGCATAGCGCCGAGACCCGGACAGTGCTGTAAAATGACTCACCAACGCACAGTATGGCAATCAAAAATATGATGACTTTTCAGATGGGTGTGGATGATAAAGCGAGCACGGCAGTAGTTAGTTGTTATCGTACAGAGTGGCGGTATCTAAGAAGTATACCACAGTTTACGACACTTGTACTAGGTAACGTTGGTATACGGCAGTTGACGTATTCACATTAGTTTTACGGAAGTTTGCGGCTTAGCGAGGAGACTATCGAAGCAGATTGGCGCAGACCCGAGATCATCTGACTTCAACCGATCGACGGTGATGCCTTGACCGATGAATTATCTTAACTGAGACATAGACGCTAGTGTTTGGGACCCTTTTTATTTCACGCAATTCTATCACACCAACTCAGAGCACTAGCTGTTTATACACAATGGATCGGCGTTAGTGTTCTTTCTTCTGCGTTTGCCTTGTTTTGTGTTTTTCAACTTGTAAAACAGTGTGTGTGCCCTCGGCGATCGTAAGAAGAATAGACAACATGGCCAAAACGAAAACAAGAAAACTAGAAGAAAATCACAGCACACGGCGTTGGGGTCGGCGATTGTCGATAAGGACGCATTGCTTAAAGAAACACTATTAATTGAAAAGTGTGTCTACATTGAAACACTATTCCAAAGTGATAATCCTGAGACTAGAGCTAGTTTATGATTACCACTACCATAAACCCCAGTGCAACTGGCGCAAAGAAGCAGTAATTGTTTGTGTTTATCGAAAAATACTAATTTATGAACAACATTTGACCAGAAAATAAACCTATAATATTAGATTAATTTGACTTTGTAGTAAATAATGTTCAAGTGTTGACGCGTCAAACATAAAGTGGTCTACTCTGCAGTAGTTTTAACACTGTTACTGTCAAATCGATTCTTCAGCCAATCGTATCGATCTCTTTCACCTTCATTATGAAACATTAATAGGTTACTTTTCGGCGTTGTTTAACAAAAAAACATCCTCTGAATTTAGGAAGGGGTATTACTATGTGGACGCTTATACTAATATCAACGACAATAATGTGTATGGAAATAGTTATCGTCGATATCCTAATAGAATATCAATTAAAATATGCCATGTTTATTTTCTTCACTCCGAACGTATACAAAGTTACGTATCCATTAACACGCTGAGACAAGTTATGTGAATTTGTACATTCTAACCTTCCACATACATGTAAACATGAGATTACTTATTAATCTGAATATTTACAAGTTTTCAGATAAAAATGACAATTATTTTTCAGAAAATAAATAAATAAATAATTCTTTAATGGTATTGACTATGACATACATTTATTTATTAAAATAAAAAAAAAAACTATTATCGTTAACAATATGATACGAAAATTCATGTAAAAAGAACCCTGGAAATTATTCGTGATCCTACTGATATTTTAAATAATTAAATAGGCATTTGATAAATTTAAAGAACCATGAAGTGTTATACAAAACTAGTATCCGATGATTATACTTGAATATTTGTTTGCGTAGAAAACTTCAAGTAATTGGCATGGTTCTAGTAAGAATATAAAATAAAATAATCGAAGTATACTGTGTTTAGGCGTATTTCTCCGAGCCCATGTTTATTGATTTAAGGTGTGGTGGCTGATTTGTGTTATAAAGACTATATTCTAACACCGCCTTCTGAAAAAAAAATCGAAGTGAACGCGATGAACTTTTACGTTTTTTACGCAATTCTCTAAAAGGTGTATGTTTGAAATATTGAATCTAATGAGTAAATATATAGCACACAATTACTTCTTATTTGATATATTGATTCTCATTTATATCCATTTACATTCGCAAATAAAATGTATGCATACATTAAAGACTATATTATTTGAAATATAACCAACGGCTTTTGTATCCTCGTAGTTATGAATGTCAATGATACTTTCATAATGAAGACAAACACTATTTTTTGTAGTTTCGTTATACACTATATCAACACCATGTTATGATTCTAATGCAGAATAAAGTCAACTTAGTAAAAGTGTTTCTTCTTGAAGTGCTTGATGTATTCTCATTTTTCTCGACATATATGTAGTAAATAAATAGTTTGTAGTTCGTGTATTCTATTTAACAGGTCAATGGAACCCTGACAGGTATTGGCAGTCCGGGTCAGAGTAGACCTGGGTGAAATAGCAACTATTATGTGCGGCCTCACTTACAACCCTTCAGACTTTAGCTTTAACACCTGATGCAGTCTTGCGTGATTATCAGAGGAGTCGGTGGGTGATATGTTTGAGGAAATAGGGTAGGCAAAGGGATAGTGAAAATTGTTTGGAAAAGCGGATTTTGGAGAAATGTTGTCCAGACATGTTTGGAACCCCCTCCCTGCTCTCTGTTTTCCTGACTGTACTGGTATGCAGAAATTTAAAACTAGTGTAAACAGACATCTCGCTGCACGTCTCTAAATTTAGCTTGAGCCTCCAAAAAAACTCTCACTATTTTTCTCAGATGCGACTTACGTCTACAGTAGCGCCTGCCTTGTTTGGGGTGAACTATGTTAAAAAAAATCTAAAAATCAATTTTAGCCGTTCGTGTTGGGATAGACGTAGGGTGTATATTCTGTCTTCGGTCACTAAAGAAAAACTCTTTCTAGAGTGAGGCAATTTTTTGTCTCAATCTAGAGTGTCCCTTTTGGGGGAGATTACACTTCTACATATTAAAAACGCCTTTTTTGAAGCAAATAAAAATCGACTTATAAATATAATAAACTGATATTTGTCAAATGATCACATCGTTTTTAAAAGAGAATTGAGATTTATTTTGTCGTATCTGGCTTTAAACAATTGATTCTATGCAGTTACATGCAAAATAACTTTCGGAAATAACGCAGCATTTAAGGATAGCAAATATTTATACGTGTCCGATGGGCTACGAGACAAATATTACAATACGTGACAGTTAATTTTCTGGGCGCATGCGTACGGAAGAAGATGATGTAGGAGATATATAAAAAAATAGACAGGGAAATAAAAAAGGGGAAAAGGGGAAAACGAAAACATGAAATAAGATTCAAATGAAATACTAAAGGACGGACTACAGGAGTATAGGCATATAAATAGTATTAATAACTTGTATACGGTCGAAAATGTAAATATTAGACAATAACTCAAGTATATTGAACACATACACAAGGTTAAAAGCAATATAAGACAATGTAATGAAACAATCCATCATATTAACATCCGTTATTTGTTAGTGTATACAGTGTTTTATATTTTATTAACTTATACACACGCACTTCGTATATAATCCGACGAAATATAGAGAATAGAATTTGAGAAAAAATGTATATAAAAACACAATAAAAACAAATAACTTGAAATTAGAATAACTATTGTCTGCTATGTTAAAATCATCATCGGTGTAAGGTTTGCGTTGCTTTTGTTTACATATTTGCAGTAGAACATTTGAAATCTCTCTTCAGTTTTTGTTCATAACTTTTCTCTCTTCGATTCTTTCTATTCCCCCCTTTTACTTCTCACGCTATGTTGTCAATTGTAAATATCCAATAAAAAAGTAGCAATTTATAGACACTTTACCGAAAAAGACCAGATTCAAATGATATTATAATTAATAGCTTGTCACAATCATCGTCAATTCAGAATGGGGAAATTCATACTAGCAATGCAAGATTTTAGAAACTGCAGTGACATCAAATGTTGTTTTTTCGTATTGACTCTCGATTAGACAAAATATTCACTTCAACTTAATATATTCGCAATAGTATACATTCCGTTTACCCCCCCCCCATACATTCAGATTTCTTTCTTTTTTCAGTACTTTTCATTGACAGACAACACACGTGTGGATGTCACAATCCATTAGAATCCTTTTGAGATAAAAGGTCCGCGGTAAATAAATATTCGACAAAACACATTGACCAACTACAGTACGTGTAGCGAAGAACTTACACGCTGCTCACTAAACGCAAGTACGCAGACGTACACAGGCGCACACAATATCTCACTAACAACACCGGTCCTCCCCTCTTTGGGGAGGAGTAAGTTTATTGCTTACTGTCTGCGGCGCCCCTACCGGGGAATGCCGACGGGGCTGCCCAGGCAATTTTTAAATGGCCAGAGTGCTCACCTCTCGAGCGCTGGCTTTTCAAACCCCACTTTCTCGACCCGATCTTGGGTCACATCTTACTTGTGGGAGTAAGATAAAACTGGCCTTGTGCCTAACTCCTGGAGAGGAGTAAATAAAACACCGGCTAAAACTAAAACACACGCATCTAACATACACACTAATTTTACTGACACACAGACTCTCAAAGCTTCCGCCGAAATTAAGAGAAGGACTCAAATTGTCGTTAAAAGGTACTTCTGTCATATGGAACGTTATTGTAAAATTTGAACTTAAATTCACATTATTTTGCGTTGTTTTAACAATGAACCAATAACACACAAATATTATTTAAGGATGCCCTTTGTTTTTATACATGTTGATACTATGCTATCTTCAATAACCTCATCAGTATTTTATGCGATGTTCACTAGTTCTGGTATTGTTAACATTCATTAAATTGAAACGTGTATATATTAACATGTCTAAATATTTTAATTAGAATCAACCGATGTGTCAATTCTTCTTGTCTATATAAACATTGCACTTGGTGCAGCTACAGGCTGTAGTTATAGTGTCAATAATTAATGACCGCTTATACAGGGCGAACAGTCACACGATTAACGAAGTAACCATTTTAATATGATCGGGCATATTTTAAACGAGCGAATGTAGAAGAGTAGAAGCTTGATAAAACAATTCTATTTCTCCCGAGGATGTAGATATTTATCACAATTATCCGCTAATTGGAGTAGTGCACCTTTCATTTTTAGGCAGAATAAACTACTGCGAAGCTGCTACGTTCTCTCTGCCGAAAAATGAATCAGTTGAAGATCGTAACAGAATAATTTGTTCAATAGCACCAACTTGTGGTTTGTGCTTCTTGGCTAACTTACTAAGAATCAAACAAACACAAGTTTAAATTCCGCATCTGCACGTGGAAACGAAACAACCAATTGCTGCCAGCAAGTTTTATGAAAATCTACAGGCAGGGGAGATATTGCCGCTACTGTAAACACCTCTGGAAATACTGCAGAAGGTGTGTTGTCTATTGACAACATTGAAAGATCCGCTTATAACCGCGGTAACTGAGGTAAAACACTATAAAAACTATAAGTGTAGACTAGATACGTTGTGGTATAATTAAATATGAAATAAAGAGTGAGGCACGTGTATAAGCTTACTATATGCTTAAGAGGACAGAAAGCGTAGTCGAGGCTTACTGTTCAAAAAATGCGAATCCTGAAGCCAATAGAGTTGCAAAATATGATGTTCAGATTGCCAAGTGTAGGGCTTAAAAATATACTTTTACTGATGTTGAATCTAAAGTCATTGTTATTAACCGGTAAGTCAAACAAATGGATCGCTATATCTGAGATTGCAGGTGAACATTTTATCATGAACGATTCTGGTAAAGTCACATTCAGTAATAGGCAGTAATATAAACGATTAAGTGGAATATTATGCGACACCTTTAAATGTCAAGTTTGAATAGTAAACTGACTCACATCCGAAAGTGATAGCCGTGTTTGTGATATAGGGTAAACCGACCGATGAAAAATTGCATGGCTTCGACCCGTCTGGAATCGACATTGAGATGCTGAAAGCTGATAGCTAACAGGAATTTGAGTTGGTTAGGCAGTTACCTGAGACGGTTTTTCGTGACGGTGAAATCCCAACGACTTAGTGCTGAATTAAATCCACAGCCGCTATTAGAAGAGAAATGAGGCCATCGACCATATCGTGGTGGTAAGCTTACAAACCACGTAATGAAAATGCTACAGCGTCTCTTGGACACTCACATAGGTTGGATTGTAAGCATTGACAAGATGCAGTTCTTTATTCTGCCAGGCAAACGCACCTCGCATGCCAATTTCATTCCACGCATACTGCAAGCAAATTACACCGCATCCAATAAACCACTGCTTAGTATTCGTTGATTTCGAGAAAGCATTTGCCCGCGTGCATAGGAAACTGATTTTCTGCTTAATAAGGAACCTTGGCATAAAGAAGTGGAGATTTTGTTAAGCCCAACTGCTTGTATTAGCGGCCCTGTCAACAACCACTTAAGCTAGGACTATAGTATAGGTTTTGTGACCCAAAAATGATCTTTAATCAGGTCAACTCTCTTCATCATGCCTCTGTGGAGATTGTCTACGAACTTCTGTGCTGATATTACTTGAGGAATCCTGCATGCTAACGATTAGATGGTATTCGCTGATTCTTTGAAGGAGTGCAACTCCAGATTGCTGGCATGGATGACATACATTGAAGGCAAAGGACTGGCAGCAAACATGAAAGTGACAACGTTTATATATCCGAGAATAAATCTCGACATTCTGTAGGACGCTGTCTGTCAACAAGTCTATGTGTGACCTCTATTTAATGCGCTTAGTCGACAATAAGTATAATGGTTATGCTATGAATCTGGTTATCACATCCGGATTATGTTTGTTGTAGATGAGCAACATTTTAATCCTGGTGGTGGTTGTGAACTTTCTATCAGTGATCGTTGTTGTGCTGCTTGGAGAAGTTTAAGGAAACTGCTGCCAATACATATATTCAGAAAACTTCCCAAACAACATGGCGGCACTTTCATTTTGTGTGAATTACTTTAACTATGCTCTATCAGAAGCTTACGATTGGTTATATTTAGGAGGCCTTACGGTCTTGGCGTCTAATTTGGTTTTACACCGTACGGCGTGCCAGGAGTGTGCATCAACTCAGTTATACGCACGGATTCCCCAGGCACGAGACTGCGTGAAAGAAGCAATACACACTTGGCTTGAGAACGTACGACATGACTTGACTGCTTGTAACATGACTGATATAAACTCAGTAGATCACATCTAATGGAGGGCAAGCGTAAGCGATTACCCAATGTTGCTAACCACTAGTACAACTGCTGAACCTTAAATATAAAAACAAGATCATGGAATATATATATATATATATATATATATATATATATATATATATATATATATACCCTTGTTTTTTGAAAACTGTAACTATTCTTGTTTACTGATTATATCAAAATGAATATTTCAAATACTACCGTTAATTAAATGTGATTAAAGTGTATTCTAACATAATCGATTGCTCATGTATATACTAATATATATATATATGGCCAAGATTTGCTTTTGTATTTATCACTTCACATGTCTAAATATATTATGTTGAACATCTATGATAGGACGGTTCGACAAATCAGAATACTTTCTTTAATCATTTGACATTTTTCCTTACAATCTGTTCTTTTGGGTCGCTTATAGAGACACATGCCTGCTATTGGTAACTCAGCTAATTACCGCTTTGACCCCGGAGTAAAAATACTCCTGTTTCATTATTTGCCTCATATTGCGTATAAACATTATGTCGACCTGAAACCTCTGCTAAAAACGTCTGAATTCTCGACACGTTGATGTTTTTCATCGACTGTGAGCAGACATTTAACATATCTTTTTGATTTACAAATATTTATGCAAATTGGAATATAGTCGACTCTTTTAATATCTCATGTTACTTCAGTTTATAATTCGACAAAACGGGTTTGGAGACTTGTTTATGTATTCTGGTGGCCACTGCCGAATTTTAAGCAGTCTGAGTGTTTATCATCGTGTGTATCTTTTAACCGTTGTTTTCGATAGAATTGAATACGAATAAGCTTAAAATATATTGTTTTTCGTGAACAATATTAGTTCCCTTAAAAAAGCAATCATTTATAAGCAAACATAATTCAGATTTCCCATTGTATTCAAAAGCTTGAAACGTAGATTCACTTATATAACTCTAATTATTATGTTTTCATTTAACGACGCAGATACGAACCATGATGCAACCGTCGGGGCATAGTTTGTTTAAGACTGTTGAAAACATCACTCGAAAGCCGATGTAAATATATAAGAATTTACAAATATAAAAGGAGATTCAAGTATATAAGAGTGAAACAAAAACAGGGGACTTAATTTTAATTGTATATATATATATATATATATATATATATATATATATATATATATATATATATATATATATATATGAGAAAAGAAGGATGAAGGTAATCTGACGTGATGGGAAATGAAAAAGGTAAGTGCAAAAATGATGTTTTTTTCATATATTCATCAACGTGTCGTCTTCATTTGTCAGACTTCCTTAGGATGATTATTTTAAGAAAATGTCATGCAAGTACGTGAAAATATTGGGTTGACATGATGGGTTGATGAGAAAAAGAAGTAGCCACTTCTGGGTGCGCAGGCCCGAGGTCCGGGCTACTGACTTCACTAAGCTTATATATATATATATATATATATATATATATATATATATATATATATATATATATATAAAACTTCAGCCAAAATGGCTTCCTTAACAAGTGCTAATGTTTTGGATGAGAAACCAAAAAGTCGACGGCCAAAAGTGCTGCAGAGACGATATTGACATACAAATGTTGTTTGGCACAAAACAAATGACACGGACCGTTAGATATATCTCACAGAAATTTAGAATTTTTGGAAATGTGGAAAAAATAAAAATAAAAGTAATAAAACAAACCATGGTTATTGGAATATAATGAAAAACTGTTCTCTCTCTCTCTCTCTCTCTCTCTCATATATATATATATATATATATATATATATATATACATATATACATTACTTAGCATGGTAAAATACGTGTGAATATAGCAGCCAGAGAAACGTTTGTCTTAGTCTGATTTAAATTTATCACGCTAAATGCGTAGTTAAATATTCTAGGAGTATTGTCATAGTGAAACGTGTCTGCTATTGCATCTCCGTTACGATCGCTTTGTTTTCTGCAGTCAATGTATTATCCTCCGTTCATTTAAGCAGTTCTTCTTAGAGGGCTTATGAAATAGAGAATGGTTTGCTTGAATATTCACAAATTTACCGATTATGGCGAGTTTACACTGCTACAACTAAACCATTGATGGGATAATTAAAACGGATACTATCTACTTTGTAAATAACACATGTATAAGAATCACGAACAAATAGAAACATAATCTTTACAGTAAATTTAATAGTTTTAAGAACAAAATGCATTTGTTTAATTTGACCATTCAAATACTAAGATTACATTACTCAATATAAATATAAATATACATATATATATATATATATATATATATATATGTATATACATATGTGTGTGTGTATATACATATATAATACATAAAACACAAGTATTAATATAATAGTACAATTCTTAAACACGTGTTCATAAATAAATGAAATTATTTTCAACATCAAGTATATTTTGTGGAAATCCTTATTTGGAAATATTAAATCATAAAAGTTACCTTAAAGTTCGATGAAGTTATAAGCAAAATGCATTGTGGGGGCAAACTATGTCAAAAAAAAAATCGTAAAGTGTTAATATTTTTTGGTACAGCCATTTGTTTAATAGGTGAAACATTTTTTGGTCCCGGTGTCGACAGAATGTGTAAACATTGTATTACAGATATTTTATTTTTGTTCGAATAACTTAACATTATTTAGATTTTACATAAACTTCGTATTGCTGAATTCGCTCAAATGTAAAATTCAAAGTTAATATTGTCCAGTACCTGTTTAGATGATATCGTCGCTGAATGCTCTCAATCCAGTTCATATTGCATCACTTATTTGTCAGAAGATGGCTGAAGATGGATTGAATCCAAATAGAAATGAAGTTAATTCTAAACAGCCATTTCTGTGTGTTTATAGTCACACTCCTCACCAACAGCTAATTACATAGAAACACCCGAAAAATTAATTTTTGCAATACAAACTTACCACGATTTAATTTTGAGAACAGAGGCAATGCCAAAGGCATCAAAGTGTTGTTTTCAATCAAGTGGAATAATCAGCACATAGTTTCATACTCTCGTTTGCTTTTTTACAACAACGATGTAATCGTTTTGGTGTGTGAATCGCTTTTGCATCAGACTGTATTTAAGGGTTGCCTTTGATCTGGTCAAACATCTTATACTCTCATTAACAACATTGCTTAATATTGAGTATCTCTTTTAACTGTATTTCAATACAAGCAATAGAAGTAAACATGTAAAGTCTTAACAAACATATGCAGATTAAACTAACCAAAATTAAATCAGTATGATCTGAGAGATAGCATGATCTATAAAATGTGTTTTTCAAAAAATGCATTGAATTCTAACTCATACGTGAAAAAATTGTTTTGCCTGGCGCACTTTGAGATATATGATGTTTTCGGTTACACTGGCTCTTCAATATGTTCCCAGATTTGAGGTGAGATACGAGTAATATCCGATGTATTGTAAAACTGAAAACAAACACGACTGATATTTGCACTAAGAGTAATACATTTTCTTTAGGATTCAAAATCGATTTTAATGCTGCAGACACTCAATCTGAATTTGATTTTTTCCAGACTTGTTTTTTAATTCCTTGTCTGTTAAATTTGAATGGCATGTGTGTGTTGGGCATTTTGCATATATGACGATTAAAACAATCAATCTTCTATGTTTTATTTGAATCATTCCTTACACTAATGATTCATAAATAGTTAAAAGTGCGAGAAAATAATCTCGCCTGAATTCTAGCAAGAACTGGATGTGTTTTTCTTGTAGTGCTACCCGGCGTTGCTCGGTGTCATAAAAACACAAAATAGAAGAAAAATAGTATGGGTAACATGTTTATATTCAAACTTCTATTTTTCTCCCTCTCTGTATAGCCGCCTCTTTATCTTTCTGCATTTCTCTTTTCTGGTCGCCCCATTTAACCGCGCCCCTCTCCGCGTTGACACCTTCTCCCTGTTGCCTTCAGCGAAAGCTGTCTCTTCCCTACTTATCTTTAGTTGCCCAGGGCAAAAGTATGACATATTTCTATTAAAAGTATCACCTCTGTCTGCGCCTTTTATATACGTACTTATCGCCGTCCCGGGTGCATACTATATACGTACCTATATTGTAGGATAGTTATAACTCTTTTCTCGGACATTTTTTGTTAAAAATGGATAACAGCCCTGTTGTCATGTTACGGTGTAATGAACATTGACATTGTGTAGTGAGAGTTTTGACTGTGACATTTGTATACTGGTATCGTCTTAGAAGTAAACGCGTACGAATGCCCGAATCCCTGTGGATATTGTCGTCCTGGAATGTATATCAGGCATGTAAACGGGATATATGTAAGGGATTATATTTTTAAAATATCGCATTCCAGTTTACATAACCAGCAAATGTAATATAATCGTCAACATCGTTTTTCCTAATATTACCCAATTAGAACCGATATTGAAAATCGATTGCTAAACGTTAATAATGTATACTATTTAAGTTCAGTGCTTATCAAGATCCGGTGGTCACTTGCGTATAAGAATTAAAAATTTGCTTTTTAGATGCTGGTCGCCGTCAACAGTTCGGCGAATTAGCAGATAATTATTTAAGAGAACAGAGAGAGATAGAGAGAGATAGGGAGAGAGAGAGAGATTTATAGATAGATACATAGGTACATAGATAGATATAGAGTGAGAGACAGAGAGATATTTAAATATATATATATCTACATATGTATATATATATATATATATATATTTATATTTATATACATATATATATATATATATACATATATGTATACATATGTGTATATAGATATATACATATGTGTATATATATACATATGTGTATATATATATACATATGTGTGTATATATATATATATAAACATATGTGTGTATATATATATATGTGTACATATGTGTATATATGTATATACATATGTATATATATACATATGTGTATATATAAACATATGTTTATATATACATATGTATATATATATATACATATGTATATATATACATATGTATATATATATACATATGTATATATATACATATATTTACATATGTATATATTTACATATATATATACATATGTATATATTTACATATGTATATATACATATATATACATATGTATATATATACATATATATATACATATGTATATATATACATATATATATACATATGTATATATATACATATGTATATACATACATATGTATATACATATGTATATATATACATATGTATATATATACATATGTATATATATACATACATATGTATATATATACATATGTATATATATATATATACATATGTATATATATATACATATGTATATATATATATATATATATACATATGTATATATATATATATATACATATGTATATATATATATATATATACATATGTATATATATATATATACATATGTATATATATATATATATAAAACGGAACTAAAAGCAACCTTTTAGGAAACGTTTTTTCCCCCACAATCTTCGTTTAACTTATTCAGAGTTTAAATGTTGGCTCTTCTATCGCAACTCTCGCATTATTTGGGCCTTCAAGACTCAGGATGCCACCATTTCGACGACAGTATTTTTGTTTATGTGTCGTACCAGTACACCCATGACTCATCATCAGTTATAACTGTGTTCAGAAACTCAGGATACGTAGTTGCGGTTTCCAGAAGGTCCTGTGCAACTTAAACACGTAGGTTCTTTGGTTCCTGTGAACAAAATTTGGGCAGAAATTTCACGGCCACTGCGGAATCCTTCCAAACTCCGACCTCTTGGGCGACCCCCGCACGTTCGAGCGACGATCTTTTATCACCAAATGTCGCACCCTCGCAACAAAAGCTACACTTCGAGCAGTTTGGGACCAGCTAGAACGCTGTTCACTCTCCGTTGATGTTCGGCCATTTTCTGAATCGGTTGAACCATTTCTTAATTTGTGTTACACCAATCAAATCTTCTCCAAACACCTGCTGAAGTGTACGTATTGTTTTGCTTTGAGAATCACCAAGCTTTTGACAAAATTTGATGCATTACTTATTCTCAAGCATTCAATCATTTTGAGAGAATCGGTAATCCGACGAACACATTGTGTAGCAGCTCACAAAGCGACGGACAGGCAGCGACTAACGCGCAAGAAGGCGGTGATAACATTGATGCATGCGTATTAAGGTGCCTTCTTTAGCTGTGTATAGTGGCGCACCCTATCGTCTTTATTTCGCACGGGAAAATTAGGTTATACGAGAAATGGTGCACCTTATCTAGGTGAGGTTGCCTCTAGTACAATATAAGCTAGATGCTCAACCAGATTGGATAAATTATCAAAAAAATGATAAATGTTCCATAGGTTTCACATGTTTCACGAGCGTATATATATATATATGTATATATATATATATATATATATATATATATATATATATATATATATATATAAACAAGGATATATATTATCTAACAATACTTGCTAATTAAAAATGTATATCTAAGTAGACATTATTAATTTTTTTTTTTCGGGAAACTATGATTACACTCTGAAACCTACATTTTGGAACAGGTCAATCGGTACATATGGTAATATATTATATTCTTACTCATGTCTATCAGGCAAATCTGACACGCACCTCTGTGATATTTTTCTATCGAAAGTTCATTTTCGTAGACGCAGATATGTGGGAACTTTGTAATACTTCGATAGACATCACACGTTTTTCTTTTAAATATTCATATCAGAAGTTGTTCAATACTTTTTACAGACTCGAGTTAAAATACTCTCCACAATTATCTAAAGCGTGTGTCCACTTTTATGCACCACACTATAATATATCTACGAACAGTGCGTATTCTGTCTCAAAATATCGCATTTAGTATGTACATAACGACTGATCAGAGTTTGGCCATACTGTAATTTAATGAGCAATAAAAACAACTCATACGCGGTTATGGAAAATGTCAGGTCATACTTGAACCAATTCAACTTACAATAATTGGGTCATCATTCGGCTACCTATTCGTTTGCCTGCTTGAGTTGTTCAATGAATGCTTACCATTTCTCTAGAAAAGGGGTGGACTTTTTATTTGCTCCGAAATAGATATCAACTAACACTCTGATATTTAATTTCCTTTATTTATAGTTCTATTAAAAAATATAACTGTTTAAACATTTAAATAGGAATTTCTCCGGAATTACATTGCAATTGATTCTCAAAAGAATCAATTTGAACTATATAAAATAATTGCGTTTATATGATCATCCACACACACATACACATACACACACACACACACATACACATATATATATATATATATATATATATATATATATTAAAATATATGTGTAGTAATGCATGTATAGTTGTATGTATATACATGTATATACAGTATCTACAATAAGTGAGTACACCCAACAAATTTTTTTACTTTTTACTTCATAGAACTTTAATTTTTCGTAGGATTTAAATAAAACTCGATGTGAACATAGCCATGTAGTGGTTTAATAGCTTTATAAACTATGAAGGAACAAATATCTTTTCAATTCAAAAAAATTGAACAAAAACATTTGGAACAAGTAACAAAAAGTGAGTACATATGAGCATTTTAAACAAATAATCTTATTTTTAATACTTTGTATGGCCTCCATTGTTATTAATAACAGCAGACAACCTCCTAGGCATTGATTCGACTAGTTTATGACATGTGTCCGCCGGAATTGCGTTCCATTCACACTTGATGACCTCCTTCAGTTTGTTATTATTTCTCGGATTTTTCCCTTCAATTTTCCGTTTCAGATGCTCCCACAAATGCTCTATTGGGTTCAAATCAGGTGACATACTCGGCCATGGTAAGGTATTCACCCGTTTACTGTCTAAGAAAGCCTTCGTAGCCCGGGACGTGTCTTAGGGTCGTTATCCTCCTGGAAAACTCCACTTTCTGCCAACACTTGTTAGACTTGGTAACATTTTGTCCTCCAATATCTGGCAATAGAGTTTGGAATCCGTTTTTCCTTCGATGAAAGCAAGTCGTCCAACTCCTTTGGCACTCATACACCCCCAAATCATTAATCTCCCACCTCCATGCTTTACAGTTGGCACGACACACTTATCCTTGTAAGCTTCCCCTTTTCGTCGCCACAGACGTTTAACGCCATCTGATCCAAATAGATTTATTTTTGTCTCATCAGACCAAAAGATTTTGTCCCAAAACTGCATGTCTTTGTCTTTATGTTCATTAGCAAATTCATAGCGCTTCTTTTTGTGAGATGTTTTAAGCAGAGTCTTCCTCCGGGGCATGCAGCCTTTAAA
Source organism: Sepiola atlantica (assembly GCA_963556195.1). NCBI lineage: Eukaryota > Metazoa > Mollusca > Cephalopoda > Sepiida > Sepiolidae > Sepiola > Sepiola atlantica. The sequence goes on along the minus strand of OY744517.1, from coordinate 60,448,664 downwards.
CCCGTCTTCATGGAGAATGTTGCGCACTGTCTGAGCACTCATAGTTACGTTTAAACTGTGCGAAATTTCTTCTGCGATGCTAGCATCACTCTGACGTCCGTTTCCCTCTATTAGTTGTTTGATGTGTCTCTTAGTTCGATTAGAAAACTTGATTTCATCGAAGGAAAAACGGATTCCAAACTCTATTGCCAGATATTGGAGGAAAAAATGTTACCAAGTCTAACAAGTGTTGGCAGAAAGTGGACTTTTCCAGCAAGATAACGACCCTAAGCACACGTCTCGGGCTACGAAGGCTTTCTTAGACAGTAAACGGGTGAATACCTTACCTATGGCCGAGTATGTCACCTTATTTGAACCCAATAGAGCATTTGTGGGAGCATCTGAAACGGAAAATTGAAGGGAAAAATCCGAGAAATAATAACAAACTGAAGGAGGTCATCAAGTGTGAATGGAACGCAATTCCGGCGGACACATGTCATAAACTAGTCGAATCAATGCCTAGGAGGTTGTCTCCTGTTATTAATAACAATGGAGGCCATACAAAGTATTAAAAATAAGATTATTTGTTTAAAATGCTCATATGTACTCACTTTTTGTTACTTGTTCCAAATGTTTTTGTTCAATTTTTTTGCATTGAAAAGATATTTGTTCCTTCATAGTTTATAAAGCTATTAAACCATTACATGTCTATGTTCACATCGAGTTTTATTTAAATCCTACGAAAAATTAAAGTTCTATGAAGTAAAAAGTAAAAAATTCGTTGGGTGTACTCACTTATTGTAGATACTGTATATATATATATTAAAATATGTGTAGTAATGCATGTATAGTTGTATGTATATACATGTATATATATATATATATATATATATATATATATATATATATATATATACATGCATGGGTGTACGTTTATATGTCCACATATATAGGTATATATGATGTGTATATATATATATATATATATATATATATAAATGGGTGTATGTTTATATTTCCACATATATAAGTAGATATGATGTGTATATATATATATAATTGATTCTTTTGAGAATATATGTGTGTGAGTGTGCAATGCCCACAGGGTGATGTGACGCGAAAGTGTGTTAGCTATAAGGTAGCGTCTTGACCTACTCACCATCTAGCCCTTAGCAACCACCACTGGCCAGCCTTGCACGAAACGAGAAGCCGAGCGTGTAAGTCTTCTCCTGCCAGTACTCAGCCTCTCCTTCATCAAGACCTCTGCTGTGCCTACTCGCGGCCACACACGGTAACTGGTTGTCATGCGCATCCAGGCGGAATCAGCAGAGGATCTCGGAACAGTAGGGAGTCCCAGAGGGAATGTGCTACGGCCCACCGACGTGTGGACATGCCCTGACACATTACCAATCCCTATTCCAGCTTTGGGTCAAATGGCCTCACTGCCTTGTGAGAGCTATTGGAAATGGATAAGGCTAGGGGAGCAACCCCGACAGAAATTACGGAGTGGAGCCCCGTAGGCGGTTGGACGGCATATTTGCCTCCCTCCGGCAGCTCCTGCACCCTTGCTCGTCCCCCAGCCGTCTCGACTATGTCTCGCCGTTGGAATCGGGCGGGCCAGGACGAGAGAGTGAGGCCGATGCAGCGCAAGTCCCCCTCACTATAATCCAAATCCAGCGCAAGTCAGGGTGTCAAACATTGCGTCAACACCAAGCCCTGTGGCGATGGGCAAGCGGCAAAGCAGCAGGTGTGGAAATCACTGGGAGCTGTAGCTGCAAACCTGCACACAGGCGGTCCAGAAACTGGTCGTACTCCACTCGACCGAAGCAGCGAGGGGGTGCAGGCAACTGGCTGGTCGACCGAGCAGTTCTTTTCAGGATCACTCTGCTCGCCTCCATGGCATGAGGACGGGGCGATAAAAGGAGCCCTAAACATAGCTGCTTCACCATTACCTCTGGCCAGCATACCCCGGCTGGCGGGGTTTCCCTCACAGCGGTCGAGACATGAGAAAGAAAGGGTTGGTGCTTACCTTAGCATCATAGAACGTTCGTACTTTGCTCGACAACAACAGAGCTGACCGACCCGAGACAAGAACTGCGCTTGTAGCAAGGGAGCTTGCCCGTTATAAGGTAGACATCGCAGCCCTCAGCGGACTCGCCTCCCTGACAAGGGCCAACTAACAGAGTCAGGCGGCGGCTACACCTTTTTCTGGAGTGGACGCAGTAGCGAGGAGCGCAGAGAGGCCGGCGTGGGCTTCGCCATCAAGACTGAACACGTGAAGAAGCTGATCAGCATCCCGGACGGCATTAATGACCGGCTGATGAAGATGCAACTCCCGCTTAGCAAGGGAAGAACCGCCACACTGATCAGCGCCTACGCACCAACTATGACCAACCTCAAAGATACCAATGACCAGTTCTATGAAGATCTGGAAAGCCTCATCTCCACTACTCCGCAGAGAGAGAAGCTCATCGTCCTCGGCGATTTCAATGCCCGCGTTGGCACTGACCATTCCACTTGGGACCGGGTCCTTGGCCACCATGGAGTAGGCAAGTGCAATAGTAACGGCCTGCGGCTGCTCAGCCTCTGCGCTGCACACGACCTTTCCATCACCAACACCATGTTCCGCCTACCCACCCGTAGCAAGACGTCGTGGATGCACCCACGCTCCCGGCACTGGCATTTGATCGACTACGTCATTATCAGGGCAAGGGACAAAAGAGATGTAAGGCTGACCAAGGCTGTGTGCGGTGCCGAGTGTTGGACAGACCACCGCCTGATCACATCCAAAATGTGCCTCTACATCCAACCTAAGAGGCGGCCTCAGGGCCAGAAAGTCACAAAGCGCCTCGACGTGAAGAAACTGAAAAGTCCAGATGTCATCCATGAGCTACAGGAAACAATCAACGACAAGCTATCTGTCCCCCTTACCATCTCGGACACTATTGAAGATCAGTGGGCACGCCTCAGAGACTCCACTTACACCATCGCTCTCGAAATCATTGGACCTAAGAAAAAGAAGGACCAGGACTGGTTTGATGAAAATGACTCTGAGATTCAACCCCTCCTGGAGGAGAAACGCCAACTTCTCCGTGCACATCAGAGTGACCCTAAGTTCCTCGCAAAGAAAGCTGCCTTCATCAACACCCGCAGCAAGGTGCAGGCCAGACTCCGCTCCATGCAGGATGCCTGGCTCAGCGCCAAAGCAGATGAGATCCAGGAGCATGCCGATAACCATTATATGAGGAAGTTTTACGATGCGCTGAGGGCTGTCTACGGTCCCCAGTCCTCAAGCTCCTCTCCCCTGCTTAGCTCCGATGGAACAACTCTCTTAAACGACAAAAAGCAGATCCTTGATAGATGGGTAGAGCACTTTAACAACGTGCTAAATCGGCCATCTTCCACCAACGATGAAGCCATCGACCGACTACGCCAGGAGCCTATCAACGAGGAGCTCGACATCCCATTCTCGTCAGAGGAAGTAAGCAAAGCCATCAAGCAACTTTCCTCTGGGAAGGCCCCTGGCCCCGATTTAATTCCAGCAGAAATATACAAATCTGGTGGACCTACACTGCTGGAAAGACTGACAGAACTCTTCCAATCCATGTGGGAGAGTGAAGAACTACCCCAAGATTTTCGTGATGCCACTATTGTTCACATTTATAAACGTAAAGGAAATCGTCAGTCTTGTGACAACCACCGCGGGATATCCCTTCTATCCATCGCCGGGAAGATCCTGGCCCGCGTCCTTCTTAATCGCCTGCTGGTACACCTTGAAGATGGTCGTCTTCCCGAGAGCCAGTGTGGCTTTCGAGCGGGCCGTGGGACGACTGATATGATCTTTGCTGCACGCCAACTGCAGGAGAAATGTGTCGAGCAGCACCGGGGCCTTTACACCACATTCGTCGATTTGACCAAGGCCTTCGACACTGTCAGCCGAAATGGCCTCTGGCGGATCATGGGAAAATTTGGTTGTCCAGACAGGTTCATAGCCATCGTCAGGCAGTTCCACGAGGGCATGACCGCTCACGTCCTGGATGACGGCGACCCCTCAGAGCCCTTCCCTGTGACTAACGGAGTCAAGCAGGGCTGTGTCTTAGCCCCAACGCTTTTTAGCATGGTTTTCTCTGCCATGCTCCAGGACGCTTTCAAAGACAGTCACTCTGGCATTAACATCGAGTACAGATGTGACGGAAAATTGTTTAACATCAGGTGAATGCAGGCAGTCACGAGAGTGAGGGAAACCATCATAAGAGACCTTCCCTTTGCTGATTACTGCGCCCTTAACGCCCCAACTGAGACAGAGATGCAACACCTAATGGACGGATTTTCCACCAGTTGTGACAATTTTGGTCTTACTATTAGTACAAAGAAGACAGAAGTTATGTACCAAGCCGCCCCAGGAGATGCATACCACGAACCCGGCATCACTGTCAAAGGGCAGAAGATTCATGCTGTGGAGCAATTCACCTACCTTGGCAGCACCCTCTCCCGTACCGCCAACATTGACATTGAAGTTAACCATAGGACCTCCACAGCGAGCAGTGCATCTGGAAGACTTAGAGACAATGTGTGGAGGAGGAGAGGTATTGCACTCGCAACCAAAATCAAAGTATACTGAGCAATCGTCCTAACAGCCCTACTCTACGGCTGTGAAACTTGGACGCTTTATAAAAGACATGAAAAACAGCTGAATGGCTACCACCTCAGATGCCTCCGTAATATTCTCAACATCCGCTGGCAAGACAGAATTCCTGACACAGAAGTCTTGGAGCGCGCGGGGCTCCATACCATCACCACCATAGTCCACAAAACCCAGCTTCGGTGGGCAGGCCATGTCTAACGTATGCCTGACGGCCGAATCCCCAAACAACTCTTTTATAGGGAACTCAGCCAGGGAGCGCGGACTGCAGGAGGCCAAAAGAAACGATATAAAGACTGCCTGCGAACCTCCCTCAAGGACTTTGACATCAACCCCCAGTCTTGGGAGAGTCGCGCTGCAGAACGCTCTGCTTGGCGCTGTGCCGTCAGCCTGGGAGCCGATAGGGCAGAGGATCAACGCATGACCCACGACCGGCAGAAGCGCAGGAGGCGAAAGGAGAGAGATGTCGGTCCACAGCCTGTCGATGCCGCCTTCACGTGTCCGGAGTGTAGAAGAGTCTGCCGAGCACGGATTGGCCTCATCAGCCATCTCAGGACCCACCGACCCCCGACGCCAAACTGATTGATACCTTGGTCATCGTCGAAGAAGATATATATATATATATATATATATATATATATATATATATATATATATATATATATATATAAGAAGGAATAGGTAAAATAAATACCTTTTGAAGCATAAAGATGCGATATCAATTTTTTTTATAAAAAAGAAAAATAATAAATCGAAACCGATTTTTTTTCTTTTTTATTATAAACTAGCATTTTTTTTTGTTAGTTTAAAGTGATACAGATATTTCGCCAAAATCTTGGCATCATCGGTGTGTAATATATCCTGATGTCATCGGATTTGTATTTTTTTCCTACCGGCTTTTGTTGTTATGCTTCAAAAGGTATTTATTTTACCTATTCCTTCTTAAATTTTACAATAGATGCTTTTTTTAAATAAATATGAACCTTAAAACACTTATATATATATATATATATATATATATATATATATATATATATATATATATATTTGTTTTTTCTAAAATGAAAGCTTTTTACACAACGAAATAATTCTAACGTATTTTATATTTCCAGAGTCTTATATGTAAGAAATATCTCAGACAAGCAATATATATTCACACGGCCATCGCAGGGGGGAATACAGCTGGTTTATATTTAATCACAATCTTGGTGGAGTAGCGTCACGAATCTTCGTGAGTCTCTCATGCGATCTTCCTCTATTTTTATCACACCTGGTAGGTTTTCATTTGTATATAGTGTGTTATGCTAGTTGCTCAATGTATGATAGTCAGCCACATCTTTGTTGTAGCATCTACAAAAGAACACCGATGATTATGTCATCCTTACCCGTCTTACACAGTCCATAAAAGACGGTTGTTCTTTTTCTCATGAAAGCTTACATCTTAGAGAACGTGTTAGTAGATTTTCTTTCTCGTGTGCCGCTTTCTCCAGGCAATGGTAAGGGCAGCTCCTCGCATTCAGGTGTGTACACCACAATAATCTTGTACACTCATTTGGCGAAATTCAGATGCTACTTTCAAATACACTTAAAATATAAGTTATACACTGATGTAACAGTAGTTTCAAGAAAGTTGCGCTTGATCTTGGTAGGAAGATGTGACTTGCATACTTCTTTCATATTGTCCAGGAAAACTAGAGCCTTGCTGATTTGTAACTGTACTTCGCTTACTGTCGATTTCGTCAATTTATATGAAAAGTCCCACGTAAAAAAGTATATTTCCATGTTTGTTCTCGAGGATTTTATGTGCTTTATTTGTGTAAACAAAAAAGCAAAATGCAATTTACCGTTTCTTCGAGACAGTGTTTACTGGATTCTGCTTGTTTACTTGTGTCAGAAAAAATTGCAAAGTCAGCGGCAAATCCTGCGTCAGTAATTTACTTTGCAGAATACTTACTGCTTCTTGCAAGAAAAAATGATAAGCTATTTCCTTTAAATTATCGAGTGTTTTTCGGAGGATGTATTCAATACAGCTTATGGACAAATATAGTGCCATTATGTTACACTGAAGAACACGAGCCCCAGCAGTAAACTAGACATATTACGTTTCTCAGAAACGCAATCGCACGATAGACTGGGTTCTGGTGTACAAGATCATTAAAGCAAAACAGTCTAATCTGCAATATGCCAGAACAAATATATGCATCATCAATCTGTCTATCGAATCGAAAGCCTGAGCTAAATTCACGAATAACACGGCGGCCTTACGATCCCTATCTCGTCTGTCCTCAATAATCCTCTGAACCGTTATGATTTTCGAATACGTTGATCTATGCTCGTGATAGAAGGTTTTGTATCATCTGAGGAATTTCGGTATTTCAGTTCGGATTCAGTTATATAAGAATACATAGTATAAGTTCAATAAATGTCTATTTTTGTCTTAGCAATACGCAAGTCTTTTTGTCGTTGAAAATTAAAGTACAACCTTTTTGTTCATTTGAATTGATGGTAATATTGGTAATATACAACGTTATCAATTTCAAAAGGAATTTCTTTTAAGTTCTCTGTTTTCCAGACATAAAGAGAAATGTCCTTTAATCCAGCGTATTTCTGATGGTAATATATATATATATATATATATATATATATATATATATGGGGGGGTGCGGGTGATGTATTATCATCTAGATTATATACACGTGTAATATTGAAGGGTGATATGATATATTGCGTCTCTTTAGTTTCAATATTTACTTCAACATGGAAATGCGTGAGTAAACTTTAATAGAAGTATTGAACTATAAGTATTTCAAAAAACTACACAGAAATGTTCATGTGTCATTGCCGAAGGAAATAATCAGGCAACATTCGACAATGTATGATTTTAGATTGCTTTTTATCGTAGTGGTACTTACTTTGGCTACCTACACAATCGGATGCGTTGGTTATATCACCGTCTCTTAGGCTATTATATTTATTAATAACTAGACAAAGCACTGTTTAACAAGGGGCCTTAAGCCTTTTATCTAAGAGAACTTTTAGTGCTCTCACAGTGATAATATTAGACATGCTGACGTGAAAATCAAAATATATATGTCGCATTTATTTCGTTATTTATTTTACTTGGTTTTAGTTACGGTTGGTTGTATGTATTTTGTATATTTAAAAAAACGTTGTTATATATTTGATTTTAAAGTAAACTTAATCCTCTGTCTACAGTTTCTTGTTCTTTAACTTTTCAATTCAGTATTTTGAGGATATTCATAATTAACTTATTTAGTTGCTCGTTCAACCATGATCTACATAGTTCATCAAAGTATGCGCATGTACATGTCGCGGCACCGATCAAATTGCTTACAAAATTAAAACACACCTTATTCGAAGCGAAGGCGTTAAGCGACCCCCCCCCCCCATACAAAAAAAAACAGCAAGACAACTTTTGGTTGGAGATTTACCGCGAACCCTCTTTCTACTTTTCTTCAATGGAAATATACAAAGCAAGTTATTGTGTAGCAGTAAAGATCGTCTACTCATTCACCAACGCCTACACGTTTCGGCGGACTACACCTCTTTCTTACTCTAAACCGGAATTCCAGCATCTTTAACATGGCCAATAACTATACACACACACTCAACCAAAAAGCCAACTATTTACAAAATCATAAATTCGACCAGGGATTAAATTCAGCCGCATGTTGGTTTTATGGGATAACCGACTGTACTGTCCCTTCCTAATTATACATTTCGCAGTTTTCTCGTCATTCTGGATTTCAGCCGGGGTTCAGGAGGCACCAACTATCGACTTTTTCGACCAGTCATTGATCCTGACATCAGAGGAGGGCACCAGACAAAGTGGAAGCAGTAGGAATAAAACGGCCCTTTTCCGGGCCACACACAAACTACTTAATGCGGTCAACAGGTACTGCCTATCAAGTTCTTTCTCCGACTCCAGCAGCATTTGGGTTAGGATCCGTTCGAAATAACCAAATAAGTATATATTTGCTGATAGACTTTTGCACTGGTTCAATTCCATGTGAAAAAAGAACAACGTATTTTAATATGGAATACACGGAAGCCAACTACTACCACGTCCACATGCGATCCGTCGATTCGAAATCAATTGCACTGGTAATCTCGAACAAATATAGGTTAATCACATGGCGCTGTATCTTAGAGATTACACTGCATGAAAAACTACATATTTTCTAGTGTCTAATTTGTAATAATATAGAAACATTTTAAATTAGAATAATAGAGTTCATATATTAATGAGTCAGGTAAAAATAAAGTAAACTTATATCAATGACAGATCACTAAATGAGCTAAATAATAATTCCAGCGATTAGTTGCTAGTCAGCCACCGTTTTTGAGTCTAGCTACAATATTGCTCATTCATACATCGGAGTCGTATGTTGCAGATACCTGACATTACTATGAACTAGCAATCAAAGTACTACACATGCTCATCGCTGCGCAATAGTGTAACATTAATATTTCTCCGAATGTTGTTATTACGACTACTATAATTTTAAATATCAATCCTTATATATTAATGAAATGCTGACAACTTACGTTTCTTCAGACATAGACTATTTTACACAATGTATAACATGACTCCCCTATCTTAAAAATAAGATGCCAAAGTTTGACTAAAAAGCACTTTCGATTTTACATATTCAGTGTTTTACTCTTTACCGGGGAAGTTTTATATGTCTAGAATCAAATGTGCATTAACCGACATCACGTGCTCCAGTAGTTTGATATGTAAATATTGCTTAATTAAAACAGGTAATTCTAAGTAGACCATACACTCATGGGTTAGCAGTCAATTAGAACAAGGAGAATGGAGATGCTTATCTGAGTATAATTGAACATTCTAGCCATCTTATAACTAGGTTTCTAGTGTTCTTTTCAGTGTATTTGTGTGTAGCTAAATATTTACCGAGGTGTGGCTTTACTACTAAATCCAATGTATAGTATAGTGTACGACCATTTACACGTACGTATTTGTTATAAGTTGCAGATTTCTCTTCATTATTTAGCTTTTTCTTACCCCCTTCCTTCTTACTATATATCCGCTCCTCTTTTCTAGCACTCTCATTCCCGTCGACATTTCTTGGCTAACTCTTCTTTCACACCGTGTGTTTTACTATTTTTTCAGTTCTCTTCTTCTTCTCATATTTTTCTCCTTTTCTCTCTAATCGCCCTTTAACTTTGTACTTAATTTTTATCATCCCACTAGTTTTACCAATTATATTGTACTTACAGTATTTAGCTTTTGTTAACTCCCTCAGTTTGCAAGACAGAATTTGTTACATCATCTACATGGCATAGATACGCACTTACAAGCAAGACCCACTATTTTATCAGGGTACTAGACAACTCGTACTTCACATAGATACCTATCATGTAGTTGTCACTAATTACAGCCTATATCCTTCTCCGATATTTAAGTGACAATAAGCCAGTTAATTGGTCCAGTACTCATTTTGCTCTTTCAACCACGGATCTAGATTTTCTTTCTTTCATATATATTTCTATGTTTTCTATTATTATCATCATGTGTTTATTTTATTTTTGAAATTGAGAGTTTATTTTGAAACTAAGTGTATGTGGTTGAAATTCTCACAAAATTGTCTTCATTATAAAAATTGTCGGTTTTGAGGTAGAATTTAGATATTCGTAAATAGTTTAAATTAAGCAATCATTTCGGTAACGAACAGATTTTAAAGAAATCAAATGCCATTATGGAGATTTCATTTCAACTAACTGCATTTAAATATTTTTAAATATTTAAATCGTTTTTGCCTTCAGTTGTCAGAAAACACTTTTTGCTTTTTATGTTGAGTTTATTAATCGTAACTTCTAAATCGATATGAACAAGAATCATCTCGCCTTATTTAAAACGGAATAAGACGAAGAAAAATAAAAGAGCATACGCAATTCGAACAAGAAGTCGGAAATTACTAAAACGCCCTAATGTTTTTTTGTAGAGTGGTGTTTCTTCATAGCTGTCCGGGAAAATAAGTGTCGGGAATTAGACATATTCCCACTTTCTTATTTCATTTTTATCTTCTGAGAATAACATTGATACAAATTGGTTATGATAGTAGGACTGTGGTCAAAAGTCAATGAAAATACACTCTTTTAGAAAGAAACGTTTAATTGAAAGTGTATAGTTAACAAGAATACGATTCTAGTCACTATAAAATTAATGTGTTCTTCATACCGAAGTAATTAAATAAGTTCTTATATTATTATCTTCTTCCAGGAAAAAATAACAAATACTCGCTGGTGTACTAGTCCAGGCACAGTTTGATTATACTAAGAGACAAGTTGTTAAATAAATAGGTTACAGACTTTACGCAACAGAATGCATCAACACAGTACAGTATAAATTGTGTTTGTGTTAAAGTTAACCTCACTGAAGTACTGCGTCTACTGTTTAATTTCTGTAAGTCAATTGTGCTCTTTTCAGTTATTATAAAGCATGATGAATTGATTACATTTAGTTTATTATTTACTTTGTAATTAAACACAGAACTGATGTAACTGATATAAATGCAGACTATGCAACTGGCTATACGAACGTATACTTAAATACAAGTTGGAGTGTTTCAAATATCGGCCACAGCTAACGTAGAAATAGCAACTTTTTTTAAATGAATCTATTACAAGAGTTATTTGTATATTAAATACGAACTAACTTCTTACTATGGTCCAATGTCGACAGACCAAGCGAAACCTTTGTTATATGTCTTATGTTTGTGGTACTACAGTTAATAACAGCAAGTATAGTTCATAAGTTACACAACACATACATGTATTAAATGTGATACACTTACGGAATGTATGTATTTTTAGGTCGCCGAGTAAGTAATAAATCATACTAACACGTATTAAAAAATCAACGACATCATCGACGTTTCATAGTTTTACCATTTAAATCACTTTCATAACGAGAGCTGTCAATGCAACATATTAGAGCATTTTCTAATATCTAAATTGATTGAAATACGAAGTTTGCAGAATTATTTTGAAATTTCACGTGTAGTATGAGAGTGATAAGCAGCCATTGTTACAATCTATTTTCCATGAGTATTATCATAAATGTGTAGATTAACACCTTTAGCTAAATCACTACATCCAAAATGGCATTATACTTATTTTAGGCGATTACGTTTGAACACCATTAACACTTTCGCGGAAAAGTAAAATAGAACAAATAAGCATTTTAAAATTTAGAATATGGGATCAGTTTCAGGTTAAAATCAAACGTAAAATGAACTATATTTCCTTTCAATTCTAGCGGTTTATAGCATTTACCAATGTTTGGGGTAGTAAATTATGGAAGTGATTATGGATGTAAATGAATTTTAACACTTCAAAGTTAGTAAAATATGTATTTCTCTAGTATGAAATCTAAGACAGAGTTAACAGCAGTCAGCCTTACACACTCTTCTTTAGGCCAGATGCCAAATATCCACCTCATTTAAACGTTTCGTCTTACATAGGTCCGAGGGGAAATTCCCCCTTCATACCGCTTAGAAACAAACACACCCTTTAATCTACCAGTAACCTAAAGTCCGGGTGACTAAGCCGCCTCTGAATAACACTCATGTAACCCTACTACTAACGCTAACCCTAACCCTTAATTCCGAATTGCAAGCCTTTCGTTTAAACATACGTAACTGCCTAAAATAGATCCAAAATTATAAACCGCACCGAAAATGATCAAGTGCCCTAACACGTTATAATTCTAAAATAATTGTTATTTTATTTTTTCTTATTTCCACCAAGTTTTTGAGCATGTTAACACAATTGATTTTACATATTTTATAAAGTATGTCTATGCGCCTGCATACAACCACCTGACAATAAGGAAGTTCTTGGTAAACAAGATATTCATTATTTGAAAACTTACAAAAAAATTGATATAACTACGTGTGATTAGTTTTTTTTATACTCCTTTTAAAAAGCATCACCAAGTGTCGATTTTAAAGATATGGATGGCAGCAAAATGGGTCTAACGATAAAACGAAAAAAATGCTTCTTACAGTGTATATATAATTGCCAATGTGTTTTCCTCTCAAAAGTGCTTACTTTAAAAGAAGCGACATAATTGTCTGTTCTACTAGTCTCGTTACTTTTCAGACACATTTCAAAAATGTTTTCGATATAATTTGCTATTTCATGATTTAAAAAGATACACACTATGAAAATGCAAAATGAAGAAGAACTCCGGAAGGACAAACATCCTTAACAAGTTTAGGGAAGTTCTGTGACGTTAATTCATTGTTTTACGATGACATAAGTGATAATAATGCTACAAAACATTTATTGTTCATATATTTTTTCGTAATATAACTTCAATATGCATATTTTATTAAAAGTAATTAGACTGTGATCCAATATCTAAAAATAATATCATGTTTTCAAAATAAAATACAGTGTAATCTTTTATTTAAAGGAATGGATGCTACTTAAGTAACCATTAAACGGTTCGTTCTCTATATGAAAAAATGACGCTTTGCAAATGGACAGAATAAAAACTTTATCGAAGTACTTGAGGTGTGCTTTTATCTCCCTCACGGAACAAGTTCATAATAAAAGATAACTGAACGATTTTAAAGATTAAGTGAATGTGTGTTGTAGTGTGTTTAAGGAAATTTCAAACGTGTTTGTTGTATTTAGTTTTGAAACGCAAACACTGGTAAGAAACATTTATAGATTAACATAATTGCGAATTTCATACTTTCAGAAATGTATTAATGAGTACATGATTTACAATATATACACTGTAATTGTATCCGTTGTAGCTGATTCCGTAATACTATCAATTAACCATGATCACGTCGCGTCGTGAGTAACCTATGTAGAATTTAGCAGTATTGTTATTAAGTTGATAAACCTTACATTTTCATGTTCTGGATCTGATGTTGCAAAATAAATGACTACATAAAATATGTTTACTAACATATTATCTATAAGTATTATGCGAATTACATTTTTGAAATTCTCAAGAGAGAGTTATCTGGATTCAAATATCCTTTTAATTTTCTGGCTATTATTATTGTAAGACACATTGGTGAGTTTTTACTCACTACCCTATATCTTAATTTGTTTATGACGATGTCGGTATTCTTTTTTAATTAAATATCATTATGTTCTCCTATGTAAATATTGTCTTGGAAATATACCACATTTTTATATATTCTCTTAATACCTATTCGATGACGTTTAGAATCATGGTGCTTGCTGTTTTTATTCAATATGGCATTGTGTATCTGATACATTATTTTAATTCTGTGTCACACATTCTACATGAATTCAATTAATCTTTATTAAATAACATCTTTTTCGATAGTCTGTCATTCTTTGTCCGAGTTTTTCAAATTCACAATATTTTGTATTTTGTAGACGGTGTGGATGTTGATGATTGGTTCATCAGTTTCTTGTTTCATTGGCATACACTTCGTTCTGTTTGCTACAACTAACATTTTCTAAGGTCTAATATTTCTTTCTATGATCTGACTTATCATTCTAAACGTAAGGTTTTCTAGGTACATGGGATACACCATGGTTGAGTGTTTCATAACGGCCCCGCATTCAGCTGTAACCAAAAAGTAGATCTGTTTTTTTAGTTTTCTCCTCTCTGTTTTTTGTTTTACTTTTTAGTCGTTGATCTCGCAGCTAAGCATTTTACGAATGTGTCTACGGAGTCGGGGTCGTCGAGAGGTAATTGGGACCTATCGGCGACGCTATTGTGAAGTTGTTAATTTTACTAGTCAATTGCTTGTGCACTTTCCCTTCTAGCTATACTTAAGGAGAGACTTATATTGTAATATATTTCTACTTATACTAATGCTGAGTATCAATTAGCCAGTGTCACCACGAAGATAACTCCTTTTAGGTTATGTATTAGTCCGCGTTCATAGACGAAAGAGGATGACTTTCTCTTCAATTAAGTAGAGGCTACTCTGCACATTACCTGACAGAGGTGTTTTTCCTGAGGCTAACACTTAATCTTTTATTCCAACTAACAGTCGTTGGGTTCAGGTATTATTATTGAGTAACATATAACCGGTTATTATTCTTTATCGTTTTATAATATATATATTGTCAGTATTTCAACTTGGATACAAGTAAAAGAACGAGCGTAAACCCTACATCTAGTATACACTGCGCGAGGGAGCGAAGTGAAACAAAGAGAGACGGACGCCGCGTTCTCTCTTTATTCGCGTACTCTATTTATTCTAGTAGTCAATGAAAGGCGAAGGACTCATAAGATGTTGATCGTAACAATCCACATCCTCGAAGTTTGCGTTGTCATTTGTAGTATAATAGTCATAGAACATGTATATGATA
>OY744517.1:60398678-60418678 GCA_963556195.1 Sepiola atlantica | reverse complement strand
TTTAACCCTTTTGATATATCGTAAATTAAAAATGTTGAATATTTTGCAAAAATGTAAACTCACATTTTTAACACATGCACACTCCTATGCAAATAACGTATCCAAACGAAAGTGACACGTGGATTGATATTTCTGTAACATGTGACAACATAAATTGAAGATAGCCGAATGGTTAAGTCATTCTGGACTTGAAACCGACGGTACTGATGAATTCTTATTGTGCCATTAATTTTGATTCTTAATTAATCGACCACTATGCTGGAATTTCTCCCACCATCTAAAAAAAGAAGTATATATATATATATATATATATATATATATATATATTAGAGGTGAAAGATGAGAATAAAAGAATGTAAAGATACAATGTTTTAAGTACATCAAAAGTTCAGAGCAAGGAGCTTCATATCCTTAATCCATGGATTAAGGATATAAAGCTCCTTGCTCTGAACTTTTGACTTTCTGATTAAGGATATGAAGCTGCTTGCTCTGAAATGTTGATGTTCTGATTAAGGATATGAAGCTCCTTGCTCTGAAATGTAGATGTTCTAATAAATATTGTATCTTTACAATTTTTATTCTTATCTTTCACCTCTAAAATTGATTGCTCTATTAAATATATTGAGCTTTATATTATCACGATAGATTATTATTATTAAACGATAATTCAATTATCGTTATTTAATTCTACATTTAAATATATATATATATATATATCCAATTACTAAGAAAATAGAAACTAAGTTTCAAGCTTGCTTAATTTTAAAACTGAATGACCTTATACATTAGCCGGGGTGAAAAGTTGTATCTCCTTAGCAAAACTTATCAACAAAACCCATATGTTATATTGCATTTGCCGACATTAAACAATCCCTAATCAATAATAACTTCGAAAACTACATCGTCGATCAACAAATTAAACACTACTTAGCCAGCATACAAAAAAACACTACTACTACTACTACTACTACTAATAATAATAATACCAATCAATGTTACTGGAACAGGATGCGCGCTAATTATCAAGAAGATGAACCCATGATAAATAATTATCATCACACACATAGTTCCCCCACTGACATAAATCATAAGCTCCCTTTCACTATTTATTAGAAAATAAAACAATTACTAAATTATTTATGAGAAAAAAACCCAACGTTAGATAACAGTTCACAAAAAAACTAGTAGTGCTAGTTATGTATTCAAATGCCTAATGGGAGAATGTGTCTGCAAAAACAATATGGTATGACTAGTACGAGTATCTCCCGCCACTTTACATTTCACTTCTCCTTCGCCCATAGCTCGATTTACCAACATTCGGTAAAACATGACACCCCCCCCCCCCAAAAAAAAAAAGATTTGCGAAACATATCAGGAAACATCACTGACATCCTCGCGGTATCAGATTGCAACTTGCACCTCCCATGATCATTCGAGCAAACCAACCTACCAACCACCAAGCTCAGTGAGATGGTATACTAAAATGCTTTAAATAAAACAAAAATTAGAAAATGTTTTTATCGACTTTCTTAATAAATTCACCAATTTTTATTTGTGTAACTCCTGTAGTCTCATTGAAATAGAAAACATTTGCTGTTTTAGCGAGTTCCTGTTCACACTTGAACAGATCATTAGCTTGTTGATCAGGCAACTTGGAAACATGGATAAACAAAGAAACAAGCAACACATTTTACTGTTGTTTATTCAAACATATATATATATATATATATATATATATATATATATATATATATATATATATGCATATATATGCATATATATGCATATATATATATGTATATATATATATTCCATCTAAAAGTTTTTTAAAAATACTGAATATTTTCTAAACATTTAGCACATTCATGCAGTTGCAAAAAGGCGTTTCATATACAACTGAATTGTGTCTTTTTACAAAAATGTCGAAGTAAAATCGAAACAGACAAAAATAATTCGAATTGAAAACTCGTTAGTACAACGGTATTAATGTGATATATGCTTACTAAATGTTTATTATCGGTTAACTTTCGATCGGATAGAATCCTGGTTGTATTTAACACAAAACGAAGCACAATCAAAACATACAAAAATGCATATATATATATATATATATATATATATATAACAACATATATATTCTTAAGACACGTAAGATAAAATACCTCATTGTATAACTCTTTATATCAGCATACCACGACACTCACTTATAAACGTGTTTTCAGTGTGTTACAATGCTATTTATTTAAGATATAAATGTGAACACAATACATTGGTAATAAGGCTTAAACAGAATGGTGTTATTTGAGTAAGTTTTCAAACACGTTCTGCTATTTCCTTCGAGTTTAATATACTTTATGTTTTCTGAATGTTTCGTTTTATCTTATATGAAAGGTTAGCTATACCTACATCTAATACCTACGACCCTGGAACGTCGACAGAAAGCCAACGATTAAGCCGAACATTTGATGACGGTAGATCTCCATTAATGCATCGATATATGCCTAGCAAAAAACGAACCATAAATAGAGGGTGTGTGATACTGGCCTGTCGCGCATTTTACAAGTTAAAATGTAGATAACACTATGCCAGAATCTTGCATTGAAGTACCATCTTATATATGTCGGAAAATAAATTAAGTTGAGTTGGGTCTTTATCTGTAGAATAATTGCAGACACTTGAAATATTATCAGCTTATGTTCAGGATAATGTTACAGACACAACATAAAATAGAAATACAAAATAGACAAATACTTTTTTTTCAAATGTGGAAAGAAGAATAGATCAACAATAACAATGAACTCTCAAAAATAATTGAAATATATTAAAAAAAATATTACAGGCAGAACGAATAGTATATATTATATATATTCTATTCTCTGTATCAGGAATGAAAATGTTATAAAATACCGCAATGTTCTACTTAACCCACTATGTCAGCATTCCAACTGATGTTTTGCCAGAATATAATTCGTGTGAGCATAACGAAAATTGACAAGAATATATGGTCGTTTTTTTCTATCGACATAATATATTGATATGCGTTTACGTATCAAACGATTCGAGACAGCAGCAAAAAAAACTGTTGCGACCCGATTTAATAGATTCGAGCCGTTCTATTCTGCTTCTGTTTATATAGAACAAAAAGAGCTGGAGTCTCTGAAAATTGAATTTTGAAATACAAGCTACAACTCTGTATTACCATTTTTTTTTTTATAGAAGTCCTGGCCGATGACATACTACTCGATATGATGAATTAATACCCTTGATGAATGGCAAAAAAATTAAATAACAATCCTGAGTGATTAAGTGTCATAATATGCATGGACGTGGCATATACATAGGTTTGACTACCACGACTTTGTCGAGAGGATTGACGAAGAATTTGTCTGATAATAGCGCAATAGCCCAACACTTAACTAACTACAACTCCTGCCCCCGATCAGAATTCAGATAACTCTTAGTAGAAGATACCAACATCTAAAAATGTAGTACTAACAAACAAACACTCCATATATCATAAGCCGTATATATAGAAACCAAAAAACCTTAATTAATATAATAAACTTTAATATCAGTAATAATATTCTAAAATGTGTATAGCTTCAATATAGTATCGTACTTAGTACAACATTCCCACCAAAAACATTCTATAAATGCTACACATAGTCTAGAACTGATTAAACTATTTACCCCCGAAGATGGACCCAGATGGGTCCGAAAGTACTTGGGCGACAAATACAAATTATGGCAAATACATCAGCCGATTCCCCTCCGAAACTAAGATCCTGATTCGGACCATTGAAAGGATCTACCAACAGCTATCTAGACACGAGTTGTCTCTTATATTGAACAATATATATATATATATATATATATATATACATATATATGTGTGTGTGTGGTGTGTGTTTATATATGCGTGTATGTGTATTATGGGGAATAAATGTAAGTAGCTAAAGTATAAATAGGTCAATATTTATGCGTACATATGTATATAGATACTTAGGTGAATACCGTAGATGTATGGGTATGTTTATACAGGTGTAAAAGTTGTATACTTTTGTATTCATTTTGTGTGTACAGCTGCGTACATTAATGGGCATATTTATATGTCACTGTGCGTAGTTATGTATGTACTGTATGTACACGTCTATATATGTGAGTGCGTGTTTTTATATATATACATATGTATATGGTATACCAGTGTGTTAGACTGTAAGTAACCTATTAGTAGTAAAAGGATTTACACATGTATGTAAATGTGTGAGTAGGTTCGGATAGAGGAACATTCTATAGTGATGTGTATACATGAAAGTAAGTATGCCCACGTGTTTATAACGAGTTAATAAAAACCCTTAGAATAATGACAAAAAGTGCATACATTTGTATATATTTTCATATATTATGCTTAACTAATCAGTGTAAAAGGAAGAGTATATATTCGAAATGTGTGTATATGTGTGAGTGGATGTGCATTTGTGAATCTATATGTATGAATAGGCCTATCTATGTATGTATGTGCATGTGTGTATAATGTAATGTATGTTTATATATATATATATATATATATATATATATATATTGTGTTTCTAAAAATGTGTGCACACGTTTACATTTTATATGGAGATCAGGGTATTTTGAGATTAATATGTATGTATTTTGTATAGGTATATATATATATATATATATATATATATATATATATATATATATATATATATATATATATATATATATATTATATATATATATATATATATATGTGTGTGTATATATAAGATGAGATATTATACGCGTTAAAATATATGTATGTATATTAACACTTTACAGTGTTAAATGGAGAAGAAAGGAATTCAAGCTAAGTGGTTAATAAAAAATAAAGAAATGGAAGGAACCGTCGTTAAA
Organism: Sepiola atlantica; assembly: GCA_963556195.1. Taxonomy (NCBI): domain Eukaryota; kingdom Metazoa; phylum Mollusca; class Cephalopoda; order Sepiida; family Sepiolidae; genus Sepiola; species Sepiola atlantica. The sequence goes on along the minus strand of OY744517.1, from coordinate 60,413,773 downwards.
GCGAATGGTGTAAGTAATCACAATAATACAATTATATAAACTAATTGAAAGAGTTTACAAGTAAAGAATGTAATCCGATGCTGAGCTTGACCAGTTAAAATAATAAACATATCACATCCTCCAAAAAGATTTATTTAATAGGAAAGTTGTCCAAATTCATCTCAATCCTTTAACTTCCTCGGTCTTAAGAGGTACACTCTCTGTAAAGAGTACAGCCGAAACATCTATGCATATATGTAATCATTAATGTTTGTATGGATAAAAAATGTTAACTAAAGAACGGCTCTACTAATTATTGAGCACTTTTTATTAACACTAGTGTTCTAACGGTTTACACCTACAGAAACTAATATATATATATATATATATATATATATATATATATATATATATATATATATATATATATATAAAATATACGGATAATCACGTTAAACGTGTGTATCCATATAGACATTTCTATATGTTTTTTTGATATTTAAATCTATTTCTGACAGAATACAATGTATTATGCATGTTTTCTAAATGTTACAAATTTCGCGTACGATATCATTAAACAAGTTATTTATTTAGTAGCCGGGTTTTGGTTAAGTAAACACTTACCCAACACTAAAAAAAATCGTAAAAGAGTCTTAATTTTAAGTTTGTGGTATTTTTGTTAATACTAAGTCCGCGCACTTTATACAATATTTGTTTAGTGATATTACCTGCGAAGACATTAATCTCATAAATAAGCAGCATACTGCATAACACACACACATATATATATATATATATATATATATATATATATATATATATATGTATATATATATGCATTTTAAGTATGTATTTAAATAGTTAAAAATAGTAAGAGAAAATACAAATAAAATAAATGAAGTCGAAAAAAATAATATAGAAAATAAATAAAAACAAACTTCTCTTTCGAACAAAATGTATGATAAAAAGTAAGCAAACACATTAATAATTATTATAAAGTACATAATAGACAAAACGATGAGAATAGACGAACGGAAATAAAAACAAATACAAAGTCGTACTTTTCCAACAGATGGCGGTTTTAGATCCCATTAAGCTTCTCATAAATACTAATCCTTTTCAAACATGTTTCCGTTCATATAATTAATGCAATACAATCGCTTGAAATATTTGCAGAGACGCGATCAAATCTATTTAGTTGAGTCGCTGACAAAAAGGAAATCACAGCAGATATTGATTCATGTTACTTTGTTTAGTAAGTTATCCTCTCGTTCAAGCCAAGTAATTATGAAAACATCACGTTGACTTCGATTATTTACTCACGTATATGCGTTGAAACGGAAGAAGAAAAAGCGATTCATGATGAAGAATTAGTCATCGATAATACAAGCAAGTTCATTTACGTAAATTCTCACCTCAAAATAATTTGTCTCATCTTAAATTTATTGGATAATTGAAGTTAAAGTAAACATAGCTCAGTAATATATTAAATGAGGGGCACGTTCGTCGAACGTTGGCATTTTGTACGGCTGATGAATATAATTTTAAAACGAAAACAAGGATATATAGTTACATTAACCCATTACGGGTAATGTTTTTTAATGAGGAGTTATAAAAAAATAATTAAAAAGACATGCAATTTACCCGAAAGAACCGTGTATATGTTATGTATAATGAATGTGAAAAAGCAGTTATTGTTTTCAAATATATAAATATAACATTTGGGAAATGAAAAAGGAAACACCAAATGATGTTTTTTTTTAATGTATTCATCAACGTTTCGTCTTTATTTGTAAGACTTCTTCAGGGTGATAATTTTAAGAAAAATGTAGTGCAAGTACATAGAAATATTGGGTTGACATGATGGGTTGATGAGAAGTAATAGCCACTACTGGGAGCGCAGGGCAAAGGTCCGGGCTGAAAGAAGTCGGTGGCACTAAGTGAAATGAATGTGGATCGCTGTGAGTAAAAAAGGGGAGGTGTGTTAGTGTTAGTGAATTTATCTTATGGTAGGAGAGATGGGGGGAGGGGTGCTGAGGTGTTTTTCGTGGTGAGGTGTAGCATATATTTTAAGGGGCTGGGTAAAGAGGAGGAAAGGGGGGAATCTCTGTGTCTTTTGTGTGTAGGTAGTATCTTCGTTTTAGAAAAAAGATTTGAAGAAATGAAGATAATTTGAAAGCGGGTGGGGTGGGTGGGTAAGAGTGGGAAAGCGGTAGGCGAAAGGGTCAGATGGGTGCCGGGGAGCGAGGAGAGATGTTGTTGTGGTTAGGTGTGCCATTTTTAGAGGGCAGGACTATTGACCTGCTGGCTATGTCAGTAATGTGTGAATATAAGTAAGTTAGACATAAGTAAGTTAGATATAAGTAAGTGTTGACATGTGCTGTGAATATGACAATGAGGGGAAGGAAAAAGAAAAAGAAAGAGAAAGAGAAAAGTGATATTCATTTTGGTGAGAAATAGGTGAAATGTAGTTTTGTGCAGGCAGAGGTCATGGTTTGAAATTAAATTGAGGGCAAAAGGGGTGTAAATATCTAAATATTCGTGAGGGTGTCTAGAGTGTGTTCAATGGTGAGGCTGTGGTTAAGTGGTTTAGATTCGTGGTGAAAAAAATGTATGCGGGGAGGAGTTCGTGCGTGAGTGTGTATGCGGGGACTTGTATATAAGTACAACTGAGAGCGAAGAGAAATAGATTAGCCATGATGTAGGTTTAGTTTTTGTTCGGTCAGGATAATTTTGCTTATTAAGGAGGATAGATTGTAGAAGCCATTTCGTTGTATGATGGTGTTAGAGGTTGTGATTAGTGCAGTTTCCAGTCGTCTTCGCCGAGCTTTGTTGTGAATGTATTTGGTGGTTTGGGCCTGTTCAAATTTGAAAGCATCGTCGAGGTCTAATCCTTCTCATCCTGCATTTCTCATATAACATTTATACACAGGTATTGTTTAATAATCAGTGTATATCAAAACACAGAATTCGTCATATGAGTATGTTGCACTAATACAACAAAATGCGAACGTTAGGGGTGATTTATAATCTCATTATAAATGCATTCAACTACAATTAATTATTGTGTCATTAATACGGTTCTGATTGGGCCATAGAAAATGAATTATGAACTTACAGTTTAAGATACACTTAATCCTGACTTACATTATATGTTCTTATAGATATGAATAGGAATGTTGGGGGGATTTCTCATTTTAAAAAAATGCATGATTTATTCGTTTATAAGGAAGCAAAATATATTTAGATTAGCTGTTATATTTGTATCTAAATTATAGTTCCATTAAATATAATTTAAATTTGTGTAATATCATAATATTAAAATGTTATACATTACATTATTTAGTAAATAATTTGAAAATGCATGTCTGAATGGCTTCCATATTCTAAAGAAAAAAAGTAGTTTTCATTTAATCAGGCCCCTTTACTAATAGGAACTCTAGAGTCTATACCGCCTCAGAAATTACTTAACATAAGTTCCCTTCAAGGGGAATGGACATCAGTTGAGTTCTCTATGTATGTATAGTGTATAAAGTATCTGCCTATTTCAAGGTCTCGCGTGTTGTGAACAAACAGAACATTTATTAATCGTCAGTGTATCGTTCTGATTTGTTTCCAATAACACTGTTGACAAGTAACATATTACCCATTTAATGTAAAGCCTGACAGATTAATCGCACCACTAATTAATAAAGTAATACGATTTAATAGCGTACTAACTTTTAATTTAGATCATAATATTACTGCATTGAAACACCTGAACTACAATTATTTCAATATTTGCAAAATAGTTACATTCTTTGTGACTGATTAAGTAAATAAATATCTATATCAATATATATATATATATATATATATATATATAAAAATATATATATATATGTATATATATATATTTAAAGAAGCGAGGCTACCAAGATTTGTACAACAATAGCCACAGTATTAGACGCATACTTGATGTACATACTACGTCGGTACTGCCGTAAATACATTCCTGTAAAGTTGCCCAGGTGTTGTCTAAATTATTATCGTCTCTTTAAAGTCAAAGCTAATGTTATATTTATTCTTCTGATGATAAGAATTCAATTCTTTGAAAAGCCATGCTTTTTAGAAAAATAATCCTTTGTTTTGAACATCTGAAGATGTAATAGACTTTGTATTGTTTTACATATGTTATTCTCATCCTTTAATTTTCTTATATAATTGCGCTATCACGTATATAGACCATCACATCTTTATTAAAGATATATAGCATATAGTTTTCTCTTTCTTAATTTAAGCTCTATTTTTAAGTTGCGCTCCACACCTATTGTTGATATGCTCAACAAGGAATTCTATTCTCTATTTGCCAAACAAATGTGTATAACTTTAAATAAAGCCTACATCTATAAAATGTATAATTGCTGTGAATACATTTATAAATGCTGTGAGATGGAAAGTTTTCCATCATGATCTGAACTTTAAAACACGTAATAATAAAACTGATGCAAATAACCCCTCACATTTAACACATTTCTTTCAACTATCTCTATGAATTTATGCAATAAACAAAGGAAATTGACTGACACTGTAGAATCCATGTATGGTTTAAAGACATTTTCGTTCGCACAGAATGAACCCCTCAACAGATTTGATATTCCTTATTTGACATTATTAAAAATATAAAATGTTAAAATCATTATGAAAATAAATAATTTACCGAAAAAGATTAAGAAACACATATATAAGTGTCCTACCGACAAATCTAAAATATACTACAAATTAACTGATGCTGCTTATATCCTACACAACCGCCTGCAATAATACACCCATAAACATAAACAATGACCCTAAATCCTTCTAAACTTCCATCCATAAATAGATTGTAACTCCAGAAACTCCTAGTTGTAATTTAAAAGAGCATAACATCAGGTTAAATGGATGAAGTTATTCCTTTAACCTGATGTTCTTTTTATTAGATTAATTTGCCCCTATAATTCAGAAATAAGTAGTATTTGTGCAAACCTGCTTGCTAAGATTATTCCTTGTATTAAGGAAAATATCTTCTTTTCTTTTATGGCAATCTTCAAATGAGATAAACCTTTAGTTTTTTTAATTTTTAAGACACATTTAACTTATCTTTAAACTTGAAAAAAATTGATATAGACAAGTATTACAATCCTCCTAAATAAGGCACCTATTTTCGCCGAAATTACCTTCGATCTTACGAATATATGGGAACTAAGGGCTGACATTGGGAAGTTACAGGGTTGGTTTTACAGGAATTACGCATGTTTTGTTTCCGGAGAGAGACCAAGAAAATACGTGAAAACTAACAAGAACCTTCTTTACATGTTTTGACTTTCTATCATCGTTGATTCCGAGAAGAGACCATTTTACTTTATTTATGTGATGTTTGGGGAAACTTTAGAATGCGTATATAAATCCGGCTCTCTTCAGCTTCTGTTGTCACCTGATTTAGAAATGGGAATCCACGTATTCCTCTCGTTTGGAGACGTTGTTTGCTATAGCGCGTCATGTATATTTGTTTAAAATCTGTGTTAGGGGGCGGGGAAAGTGAGAGTATATAGTTTAATAAAGTTCGAAAAAAAGTGCGTGTAACAGTAAAGATTTGAAATAGTTAAAAAACAATAATCTCAAAACGAGTCCTATGAATCAATGTTTATTGGGAGCGTATATTAGACTGTTAACTTGGTGGCGTCTCGGAAGTGCTTAGGAGAAGATATGTGTTTAAGGAGTAAACTTTCGCGAGAAAAAAAGAACGATAAAAAACCATCAATTTTAATTGCAGGGCCTGGATTAAAAGAATTTAAAGCAATGCAAACGGAATTTAAATTAAGATTTAACTATTCTGTTATTCCTAGCCATTAGTTGGTGTAAGGAGAGTAACTCTGCAAAGTATTTAATTATTCTGTGCTCGGAACTTAACATTTTTACTAATATAGTATAGTAAAGGCTTATGGGAGTAAGACATTTGTATACTGATTAAGTAAGGTATATAGAAAGGCAAATGGTTAGGTCGGCAAGATTGAACCTGTTTAGGAGATATTCGTAAAGCCTGCTAAATTATTTTCGTTAAATCTGATAGTTACCCTCTTAAAAGCTGGAGAAAAAGTATCATTGGAAAACAAATGTTGTTGCGTATTAACTTGGTATAATTTACTGGTTATAGTTTAAAGATTGGCTGATTAAATTTGTTTCATATATATATATAGTAGGTGATAGTTGGGAGGATTTTAAGGGGTGTAAGTCGGTATTGTGTGAGGCGGTTGTTGGGTTATGTATTGGGCATAGGGAGGGGCTGATATAATGGATAGGCTTTTATGTGTATTGGTAAGTCTAGTTTGTAAGTATTGCTTGTCGACTGTGAATGCATACTTAATTGCAGATTAAGATGTTGTCTCGTACGGTCAAGGCTACTTTAATATATGATATTTTTCGGCATTACACAAATACTATCTATCTATGGCTGAAAAAAGATGGTCTTCTCTCTACAACTTTTGATTTGATGATAAAGGGTGTCTTGTAATTTTTAAGTTTTCATATGCGGGTCGCAAGTGCCGTGTTGACCTTGTTTTTATATTTGAAGTTGTTTCTGTGTGCCTACAATCTTTGTTTGATACTTCCCTGTGTCATGCCTATATTCTTTTAGCTCTGCCGCTAGTCTAGTTCGAAACAGTGGCTTAATATAAGAGGATATATATATATATATATATATATATATATATATATATATATATATATATATATATATATATATATATACGTAAATGATACAACGATTACATGTATACATGTAATGTTATACACTTCTCACTGAAGGTGAGCAAGTCAACACTACATTATGTTGGAGTATTAATATGATTTCGTGTAATCATAAACGGTGGCCTCATTAATTAAAATCAAAGTAAACATGTTCAGATTGAAAATGTCTGTGTACTACTTGGCGTTCAACTAGAGACAGCCGTATATTTTATGTTAAACAGTAAATGTTATGAACACGACATTATGATAGCTAATATTATTGATCCTTAGCTCATACAGATACACCTGTTTAGCTGTGGGGCTATTGCAACATGTTCATGAAATGTTTTTAATTCCCAAGACTGTCTGGCATATTTAACGTTTATAGTTCAAATTATGAATACTATAAATTACAGAAATAAAATATTTATCGCTTCTTTTAGGATACTTTACCCCTGAAATATGATAAATGGCTTAAAGCAAGAAAAATTCGACACAAATCTACGTCAGAAGAAAGTAGAACACTCTCATCATCTTAACAGTATTAATAAATGTCTATGCTATCCTCTCTCTGTACTACAACCTAACATCAAAGACTGTCTCGTTATATCGTGATGCAATCATATCATATCGATAAATATTAGATAAAGCACGGTTTAACTGAACATCATTCTATTGGATTAACCACATTTTGAATTTTTGTAACGAAATCTCCACACAATTCCTACTCCATCTTTCAATGGTGTGTCACGGAAAACTTTGTCAACGGGCATTCACCAACTAGACGGACTCTATTTTGATAACATTTGTACACACACACACACTTACTTTCCATTAATTTATATTGTTTCTTACCATTTTCAAATTTTGAATGTTTGCCCATTTCCCTGTCAACTTATCCATCTATGTAATTCCGCTAATGATAAGATTTTAATCTTTGAAAAGCCTGGATTGAGGAAAGAAAAATAAACACGTTTTTATCGAGTACACCTTGTATTGAACAATTGAAGATTAACTAGATTAGTCATCCGCACATCTTTATTACTCTTCTTTCATTTAACATTTTATTACAAAATAAACATCTCTGGAACTCTAATGAATCGAGAGATCATAAGTAAGGTCGGAAATACTCTTAAAAAGAGCCTTGTAAAAGTAAAAGCAAATGTGTGAATCACTGATTGAACCAGACAAAATCAAATCCCGCTAGTTTAGATTGACTGATTCGAGTTTGAGAAAACATTTAATTCCAAGTCCCTAATCACCGTAAAATATATGATACCTTTAATCAAGCTTTTCTAAATATTTCATTTGATTTATTTTTATTAAAATCAGCATCATCAAAACATAACATTCCTTCTCTTTTTGTTTAACGAAAACACGACTTTATCTTTAGCGCAGTTGCCAAATGATATCTTCAACGAACGGAATACAACGTGAATACCACACATTAAGTGTTATTGAAAAACACAGCACTTACTAGATATCTCTAGACGATCGAAGAACATACTGATATCAAATTCTCAAGAAAATCTGACTCTAACCTATTTGCAATCACAAGCTGAATACATCTAGGTGTTAAGAGTGCAGAGTATTGGTTTGCACGATGTTAATTTACGGTATACATATAATACGAGCATCTCTCAGTTGCGCCCTTGTTCCCGTTGCCTTAAACGAAAGTTATCTCTACCCCGGTCGCCTGTCTAATCACTACCCCCTCTCCCCGTTGCCTGGAGAAAATCTGTCTCTTCCCGTGTCACTTCCTCTACCCAGCCTCTCATCTCCCGTTACCGCGGCAAAAGTATGATATATTCTATCAAAACTACAATCTCTGTCTTCGCTTTCACCTCACTTCGATGTATATGTAAATTTTTGTTAAAACAAATATTATGGGTTAGTTCGATTCTAACGCTCGACATTCTAATCATCGTTCTTTATCCGTAACCATTATGCTGCCGACGCAGAGAACAGCATTTATAGGGGAATAGGTTTTTTAACCCTAGTGTTTTTTTTTGCAAACCGTACATGTGAACAGCATACAGATGACTGGAAAACGAAGACATTTGGAAGGCCCTACTCCCGAGAAGTGTCGTGTCAGTTCTGCACAATGTAATGTACGTTTTTTTGCAAATGTTCTGATATTTCTGTCGAGTAGCTCGCCAGAATTTTAAAGACATAATAAACATAAGCACATACACACACTCTCCTTTAGCAAACCATGCTGACTTCGGTCGTATAGTGCGGCCATGAGAAATATATATATATATTATATATTACCATAGAACATTTTATTTTTATTTACACTGTTATGTCAGATATAACGGGCATAACCAAGTGGATCTCTTCTATATTACGATTAAGCAAATTCGTAAAAGTAAATTATTATTTGCGAAAAAACATCTTGCTAAAATAAAATGTACGATTTTTCTTTTGACTAACACTGTTCGCAATTTCTGATATCAGATAGGGCGACAATAACTACGTGGATTTAACATCACACAAATTAGTGGAAAGTAATTACTATTTGCGTAAAAACATCCCGCCTAAATTATAAAGTAGGATTTTTATTTTATTACCACCGGTTTGCAACATCTGATATCAGAAAGGGCGTCCATGACCAAAAGTATGTCCCCCATATTACTATTTTAAAAAAATGTGAAAACAAATTATTATTTGCGTTAAAAATCATTCGGCCCAAAATATAAAGTAGGACTTTTCTTTTTATTAACTCTGTTTGCAATTTCTTATATCGAATATGCTGATCATGGCCAAGTGGATATCTTCTATATTACCAATACATCAATTCGTGAAAATTAATTATCATTCGCGAAGAAAACACTTGTTTTAAAATAGCATGTATTATTTGTCTGTACATTAACACCGGTTTGCAATTTCTGATGTCCGATTTGGCGACCATCACCAAGTGGATATTTTCTATACTACCATTAAACAAATTAGTGAAAGCAAATTAGTATTTGCAAAAAAACTTCCGGCCTGAAATATAACGTAGGATTTTTCTTTTTATTAACACTGTCTTGCAATTTCTGATGTCAGATATGACGGTCAAGACCAACTTAATATCTTCTATATTACCAGTAAAAACATTGGCGTAAAATATTTGTCATGCGAAAAAAACATTCAGCCTAAAATGTAATGTAGGAGTTTTAATTTCATTACACTGTTTGCAATTTGTGATGTCAGATACGCCGGCCATAACCAAGTGGATATATTATCTATTATTATAAAACATATTCGTCAAAATACATTATTATTTGCTAAAAAAAACTTATGCCATAAAATGTTTTTTTGATTAACACTGTTTGCAATTTCTGATGTACGATAAGGCGGTCATGACCAAGTGCATATCTTCTATATTACTATTAAACTAATTATTGAAAATAAATTATTTGCAAAAAAAAACACGCATCATGCCTATTGATTAACACCAGTCTGCACTTTCTTATGTTAGATAGGGGGTCTATCACCGAGTGGATATTTTCGTTTTTCAAATTAACAAATTAGTGGAAAATCATTATTTGCGAAACAAACATCCGGACTAAACTAGAATGTAAAATGTTTTATTGGATTAACATCGGTGTGCAATTTATGTTGTCAGATAAGGACAATAACCAAGTTTATATCTTCTATATAACCATTAGACAAATTAGTTTAAACACATTATTATTTGCGAAAAAAACATCCGGCTTAAAATATAATGTAGGATTTTTTTCTTTTGTTTAACACTGGTTTGCAATTTCTGATGTCAGATTAGGCGGCCATCACTAAGTGTATACCTTCTATTTTACCATCAAATACATTAGTGAAAAAATATCATTTGCAAAGAAAAACATCAGCATTCTGCTCCAAAACACTGATTAAGAGTTAATCGATAATCGAAGTGTTCAACAATCAGTATATAAAAAACAGTGTCTAAACCAACTGTCAACATTGTGTTTTATCTCATGATTAAGGAATTACACGTTAGGCCAGAGGGTATTTTATTATTGAGAGATTTTTGAAGCCTGTTAATATTCTAACTCTATGTATTTTTATATTAATCCATATCTTCCTTTCTCACTTTTCTCATGTGTATGTAATAACAGTATATAAGTGGCGTCTCCTTGTACATATTTTGTTTAAATGCACTTATATAGAAATCATAGTATTTTGTCTTTATGTATTTTACCAGTTTTACTGATTATTAGACGTACGGTGCTCTGATGAAAGTAATTAGACACAATTTAGAAAATTATGAATTACAATCTTAGCCACTGTTTAATACTATTATTATTATTAAATGTTACACACAAAACACTTTTAAAAATGTAAATATTATATGTGTAAGTCCACACGTGATTGGGACGTAACCTCGCCCAATTTAATGTGTTTGTTTTAACAGTAAGAATTCTTACCCTGCTTCAATATTTATGAACGTAGTTTTACTTTTTGTGCATAAAAGGAATAAACTTGTTTATTATACAATAAATTAGAATTTCGTCAAAAAACAATTGTCTGCATGTTTGTGGTAGTAACGGCCTCTTTTTGATGAAGGGCATTTAATAAGATCATTAGAAATGTATAAAAATAAAACATTGTCGGTGTTTAAGACTCTTATAAAATGTAACCCCCGTAAACATTTTTATAAGTATTAATGTAATATATAAACCTTCTACTTGTCATTCATCGCGTTGTACAAATCAGATCTGCAATAGAAAAATAGATGATCGCTTTAAATCCTAAAAAATATTAATGTCTGTTAAAATTTACAGCGAGAAACAAGTATCTGTACCTTCTATTCTAAACGAAAATAAACTTTCTTATTATATAAGCACTTGAAATAGCACCAGGAAACATTTTATTCCCGGCTGAATTCAATCCTCTTTCCGCATCAGTTGATTCAGTTTCACCGTTTCTTGATTAAATCTTTTTTACAATTGCAAATAAAGCGAAACGATTTAACGGGAAATGTTCTTTGCCATAGTTGTTGAACCTATCTCGACATTCGGATCTGTGGGGCATTTTACTGCTTCAACAAAAGCCATATCGATCGACAGTCGCAGACATTGACGCCACAATACGATTCTTTTGTTTTTGGCCGATAAAAACCACGACATCGATCCACGTTCGAACTCTATTACCTATCATTATGTGTTGACGTTTACTTCACTAAAGTTCACGGTTTGAGAAAACTGGAAGCCCGAAATGTCGAATTACAATAAAAGTTATTTGGGTTATTCAAGATTGGCACACTTGTTAAGTAGAGGTATGAACCTGTCACGTGCCAGAGCTCAATTGCAAATAGAATCGAATTGAAAAGGCTGGAAACTGTCTCCCTTGGTATACTTTATTGCACCACATATAACTTCCAGCTAACAACGGAACAAACAATTGTGCTAAAAATAAATAAATAAACGGATGAACGATTTCCGCCAGCTTTGGTATTTTGCTTCACCTGATTATACACAGTCACTTTTTAGTAGACGTATTTTGTTTAAAACTTTAAAATTGTTTTTTTAAACGGATATATTTCAATATATATTTGCTTTTGCCAGCGTCTTATATGAAAAAGAAAACAAATGTACACTTCATATTGTGTGTATTGATTTACTCCTCTCCAGGAGTTAGGCACAAGGCCAGTTTTTATCTTACTCCCACAAGTAAGATGTGACCCAAGATCGAGTCGGGAAAGTGGGGTTTAAAAATTGCCTGGGCATTCCCCGGTAGGGGCGCCTCAGGCAGTAAGCAATAAACTTACTCCTCCCAAAAGAGGGGAGGCGAAGCCTGGGAGGGTGGACCTCCCAGAACTGCACAGGGCAGACCCATAGACCGGCGTAGATCAAGCCCCGAAGGACAAGACAATACCAGTGTATGGGGGGAAGTATCCATCGGAACAGATACTACACTTTGATCTTAGCAAAAAGGCCAAGCAGAAAAAAAGCACACAGGAAATTCACAACAAATGCAATAGAATACGTTTAACATTCGTCAATAGAATGTACAATTATAATTAGATGATAAAGAAACCAAGTTTTATATAGAATAGAATGCCCGTAGTTGATGATTATTTTGTGAAATGATTTGCAGGTAAATAACTTTTCAAAACAAGCGTTTCGAGATTTTACTTTAGAATTATAATTTAACTTAGTTTCTCATCGCATTCGGGTTGATACAAATGTGTGGGATTTACTAGTTTTGTATACATGCGATTATATTATAAGATATACTAAAAATAAATTGTGGTGCTGTCACGTTAAACCACCGGCTTACAGTTAGCCACTTAACCAGCTTGAGGGTAGGTTTTTAGTCAGACAAACTCATAACCCTTTCCTACTAAGTTATTAAAGAGCTTACTAATTGGCTAGCCCGTTTTGAATCTAGCGGATTGAACGCGTGGAGTTCGTTTCTTTTCAGACTCTGTTGTACTTGAATTGATTCTACTTTCTAATTTGTGTTATTATTAAGAGTGTCTCCTTTCATCATGTGGCTTCATGCCCTGCTTGGATAGACTCTCATTACATTAAATGATGTGTATTCGAGAAATATTTCATTCATTAAGTAGAGTTATCTATGTGTATTCCTGTGTGTTGTGGTGTATATGTGTATCGAGTTCAAACCGTTGAGAACAATTACAGTCAGATGTGGAACAAGTAAGTTACAACGTCTCTTTATCTTAATCAGAAACAATGTAAATCCATACTAAATTATACAAAAGTAAACGAGTATCAATGAGACACTTATGTATCTGCAAAGTATCACATTGTATTTATATTCTGTCATATGAAAAAAAAACTGTTAGTGGCCCAAGGGGAAACATATCACTTTGCCTATCGAAATGGTGTTACAACTAATAGTTGCGGGCGGATGAAGACAGGGTATTATAAGTGCTACGTTGCGTTATATGTTTGACTGTGTACTTCATTGAAAAAAGTAAATGCTACACAATAAAATAACATGTTGCATAATAATTTTTACGATGACGCCATTAAATATTATTAAACAAATATATTTGAACTTTGTTCAATTCTTGCGTAGTTTCAAAAATAAATAATAAATATTACTTATTTCTTGATAGAAACGTAAAGTGTTGTTTTAATTTGTTTTAGCGGGTATTAAACATCAATGTTTTATTTTATACCAATATACATTTTAAGGAATATAATAGTAATATGTAATACTTACTAAAGTTATAGAAAATACAAGCGGTCGGCTAACAATAAATAGGTGACATTAATTACAGGGTTCGAAAATATGCCACGATTTTGCCATCTCTCGTGATATCAGATTTAAAACAAAGATCTATATATCGACTAAAACCTTACAAAGAATCCAATGCTGATATTAATGCTATATACTATTTATTTACAATAATATATTCAGGTCAGCATTCGTCTATAAATCTATGAAAAGCGAAATGAACTGATCCATTTGATTATTATTTAACTAATACTGTTGGAAAAGAGTAAAACAAAATTTATTTTTGCTTAAAACAACAATACACATGTTATTTAAATAATTCACCATGATATGGAGGGTTTGAGTTTTCATTATAATTAAATGAACACAATATTTATATGTTGTATTTTGTATGATCGAAAATAAAAAATATATACTACATATGTTCGTTTATTTTAAATAGGAGCATTGTTTTCATAATACAAGGAAGTATGCATCTACTTGCACATATATATATATATATATATATATATATATATATATATATATATATATATGCATATATATGTATATATATATATTTATATGGGTGTATATATATATATAGAGAGAGAGAAGAAAGAGAGAGGGAGAAGAAAGAGAGAGAGAGAAGAACGAGAGAGAGAAGAACGAGAGAGAGAGAGTATATATTGATAATACCCACGAATTCTTTATAGTTCAGATCGATGTGTTGAAGTATCTGTTTACGATTGATGTGTTCACATGTTTAAATGTTAATAAAATAGAGCTAATAATTATAAGGAATACGTACTTGTAAAGTATTTCAGTGTTGACAGTGGTTTCAAACTGGTATTCGAATCCTTATCTTCAGATCCCTTGAAATAGTGATTCCCGCTCATGCATTGATACATTATAAAATATATCGTAAATCATAATCATATTTAACTCATGTATAAGGGCATGTAACTTATATATATATTCAACATTATTTTAGAGCTGAAAATAATGTCAAATAAAAGACGACTCAAAATCAGTAAAAGCTCCAAACTGAGGCCATCTCTATGGGATGCCATATTCGATCATATTTAGAAATGTCTTATTTTTAACATATGCGAGCTCTGACAGGAACTATTAATCTAGTCCACTGTTTAAATTCGAGCAAAACGAACTACATTATAAGTTCACACTATTAAAACATGTAA
>OY744517.1:60343678-60391178 GCA_963556195.1 Sepiola atlantica | reverse complement strand
TGCATATTAGAAGTCTGCGAGAGCGACAGTTACTGCCCATGTACGCATGTGATGATGTCTAGTTTAATAAAGTTATTAAATGTACTCTCTTCTATATTGCATTATTCTTGTTATGAAATTGAATAAACATATTCAACATGTTTTAGTTCATACCGCTGTAGAAATTCATTTGTCACCATTATGGAAATAGTTTACGTCAACGCCTGAAGGCGTGAAAATTTTGTAATTGAATCCTGAGGAGGTCAAGTAGTAATTATCTGAAAAAGGATATATATGTCAGCCTTAATTCATCTGATAGACTGACATAAAGCCCAGGGCTCCCGATTGGTGTGCAACTTTTGTGTTTGTATCGCACTCTATTTTGATCTCGTAGATTCCTAATGTGTATGACAAAATGTTTGTTTAACGTGTATTCGTAGATCGGTATGCTATCCTTATTCTTTGATGACATTGTTGTTGGCTATATAGTATAGAATTTGTATTTCCTAGTTTCTCCACTTTTCCTCCTGTTCCATATATACTGCCAAGAGATAACGCGTTGTTACTGATAATAAGTTATATCACTACGAGCAACACTCACCCGTTATTATGAAACAAATAATGTAGCTTATGTATAACGAAAACTATTACTTACGAAAATAAATCATATTTTATTCTCATTTATTTTTCTTCTACCTTATTATGGCTGACGGAATGAGAACAATCACCCTATCTTGATCGAATAAACACTTCAATTACAAAATTCCATATAGCTTCCCGATTTCGAAATAAATATTACTTCGTTTTACTTCTAGGCTCTCCATTTCCATTTGTGCAATTAAAATGGCCGTGTGTTACATCGGTCGAAACGTTGTCTGTATCGCAATCAACATGAGAATACGAGTTCGGATTATCTAAATAATGAAAGTCATCGATTAGCTTCCAAAAATAATCTATTAGTTATTATGCGTGGTAGTATTCCAAAACAAATAAACACATTGAGTCGTGAAATATCTCACCAGAATAAGAAAACCTCATTAAAAGGTATTCTTCCTGATAATATGTCGCATTTCAACTTGTCAGTAACTTGTAGCTTAAGCCCTACTTCTGGATACGCCATTTTCTGTCTGAAATTATTTTGTTTTCCAAACACCTTTGAAGTTGCTTGATATTATGTGCGTGTTAACACTTGCCTTTTTCTATCTTCTTTCAACTTTGTACAAATATGTATACATATGCTATAAAATAAGTAAAATGCACATAAGTTTTTACGTTTACTTATAATAATGCAATGCATGTAAATAAGAAAACACCTATTTACTTGTAATGAATAGAACATACGACCGTCAAGCGTATTTAGTTTAAATAATGAAGACGAATACATAAACTCTCTACGGAGAAATGCATTTATTTAAATTTGCAGAATTTAAGAGAATCGATGGAACGAAAAAGAGTTGTGAATGATTGCACCAAATCATTCACATTGGAAGAATTACGCTTCAAAGTCGAAATTGTGCTTTCAGAAAGAACGCTTGATCTCATCGAATATCAAATCTTTAAAAGAAATAATCATGGCTCACATCATTGCGTTTTCAATGTCACTAAATCTATTACTTGCAAGTAAATTTTAATTAATCATCTTGTAACTAATCTGTTAGGGACACGATATGTATGCATTTTATTACTTGCCTTGTATTGATTAAATGGAATACAGTTTCCTAACTCTGTGCTACTCCGTTGCCATATACTCCACGCGGATTTTTGCAATGTCTTTGTGTATGCTCTTTTTATATCCAGTATCGAATATAATGAAACGTAAGCCCTACTTAAATATAGATATTAATTTATTAATTATTTCATTTTCAATCGCTCAGTATATAAATATTTCGGAATGAAACTTGAGAACTGTAAAACAGTTCATGTTAGGAACTGACACGTAATATGAACAGGAAACGCTATATATAGTTGAGATAACTCGTAAATATTTATTAATAAATGTAATATATTGAAGGACCTAATGACGTATAGTCTTGTATTTTATTACACCTATGATTAATACTAGCCCCATCTATTAATACATACACTAGCAGATATACATATTATCACAAACAAATATACTAAGTCTTGTTTCACGCTTTCAGTTCCGAACTGTTTTTGTGTTTGTGTTCGTTCATTACACAACATACCATCTCCTTTAGCACTATTTTTTTTAATTTCACGTGATTAAATCTAAGAAAGTTAAAGATATTTGCCGCGGATCTATATTATCAATATGAGTTTAAGGTTATTGGATTCATATAGTGTTCGGAAGTGATGGAGACCCAGTATGAGCTTGTTCGCTCATCCATTATTATAAAAAAAAAATGATATTTGTAAATAAATTATTTCAAAGATTGATTATATCTCCTATAATATTGTTTATTGAGGTAATTATTGAAATCACTACACCCGATCAATTTTACCGGGTGAAACTGACTAACTGTATATAAACAAATACTACATGGAGGAAGAAGACTGGTAATTGTAAAAGACTGTGTAGAGAGTGTGATGAGACGATTAGAAAACTATACCCCTTTATTATACGGAAAGACATATTACATTAATGCATAAAATCTAACCAATTTAATACTAACAATGACAAAACTGCACCCGAACGGCACTCTACTTGAAACTATTCAAATGTGTGCATTTCGAAAATATATGCAAATGCTACAGACACAGACCACATACCACAGTAATTATTGGAAACTTAAAGATTATAAAATGATCGTGAATGTGAATTACAAACGGTGAAAACAATCCATGGAATTACACCGGAAACAACAACCGTCAAAAAGAGTAAAAAAAAATTTAAATCGTAGATTGCGTTATCCTAGCGAATAATATGCAAATATCTTCAACTTGCAATAGAACAAGATGAAATATTTTATATGAAAACACATTGTAATACAAATAATTGACAGACACTAGGTACACCTAGAAATGTTATAAATAAAATTCGAATAAAAATAAAGGATTGCCACTATACAACGCACACTACTGATAAACACTGTCAAACTATTAAATAAAAATGATTGAATGTTGTCAAGGTAAAACAGCTACAGTTAAGTTGATATGGTAATACAATGAAGATATGAAGTAAACACCCTATGTGAATGCAGGAGAAATGAAACGGCCAAAAATACAATAATCTGACACTACTCTAAATGTACATATCAACAAATAGAAATCTTTATTGGTGCACTCCTCGGCTGTAACAACACAACATACTAATACGGTGCCAAGGAGCATGAAAAGGACAGACGAAAGAGTACATATACTATTTTCATTGTTAGAGTTAGTAGAGTATTGAACACTGGAAGAAGCGAACTTCGACTCAAATTCCTAAATTCCTAATGAACGTTGCCAGCAAGAAATCAACAGAAGCTGTTGAAACAAATTTCGTATGCTGATCACTGAAACTGAAACAGATTTGCCAAAAACAATATTAACGTCTGTAGTGTTCACGCTTCGTGGCAAACTCCTCTATAGTTTTGTTTTTAAAAAGTATCGTTGTAACGAAAATCAGGGAGATATTTTTTAGCGAGGTTTTGAGTGGTTCATCAATAGAAATCGCAACATATCTCAGCTTATGTTGTTTTCATCATAGTCACTATATCAGTTTTAGTTTACAGTGTTTAATGTTTTATATATAAACATTTGATGGGCTTAAATTATTCTACAATAAGCCATGTAAAATGTTTAACATATACTCAATTGATAATTGCTGTAAACGGCACATAAAAATATCCCCTATTTTAACAATAGCGCATCAATTTTAGAACTCATGTAATTTCGTTTGCTGCATCTTTAATTTCATTCTTTTATTGCGTTCTTTAATTTCATTCTTTTATTGCGTTCTTTAATTTCATTCTTTTTATTGCGCTCTTTAATTTCATTCTTTTATTGCGCTCTTTAATTTCATTCTTTTATTGCGCTCTTTAATATCATTCTTTTATTGCGCTCTTTAATTTCAATCTTTTATTGCGTTCTTTAATTTCATTCTTTTATTGCGCTCTTTAATTTCATTCTTTTATTGCGCTCTTTAATTTCATTCTTTTATTTCGCTCTTTAATTTCATTCTTTAATATCGTTCTTTAATTTCATTCTTTTATTGCGTTCTTTAATTTCATTCTTTTATTGCGCTCTTTAATTTCATTCTTTTATTGCGCTCTTTAATATCATTCTTTTATTGCGCTCTTTAATTTCATTCTTTTTATTGCGCTCTTTAATTTCATTCTTTTATTGCGCTCTTTAATTTCATTCTTTTTATTGCGCTCTTTAATTTCATTCTTTTATTGCGCTCTTTAATTTCATTCTTTTTATTGCGCTCTTTAATTTCATTCTTTTATTGCGCTCTTTAATTTCATTCTTTTATTGCGCTCTTTAATTTCATTCTTTTATTGCGTTCTTTAATTTCATTCTTTTATTGCGTTCTTTAATTTCATTCTTTTATTGCGCTCTTTAATTTCATTCTTTTATTGCGCTCTTTAATTTCATTCTTTTTATTGCGCTCTTTAATTTCATTCTTTTATTGCGTTCTTTAATTTCATTCTTTTATTGCGTTCTTTAATTTCATTCTTTTATTGCGCTCTTTAATTTCATTCTTTTATTGCGCTCTTTAATTTCATTCTTTTTATTGCGCTCTTTAATTTCATTCTTTTATTGCGCTCTTTAATTTCATTCTTTTATTGCGCTCTTTAATATCATTCTTTTATTGCGCTCTTTAATTTCAATCTTTTATTGCGTTCTTTAATTTCATTCTTTTATTGCGCTCTTTAATTTCATTCTTTTATTGCGCTCTTTAATTTCATTCTTTTATTTCGCTCTTTAATTTCATTCTTTAATATCGTTCTTTAATTTCATTCTTTTATTGCGTTCTTTAATTTCATTCTTTTATTGCGCTCTTTAATTTCATTCTTTTATGGCGTTCTTTAATTTCATTTTTTTATTGCGTTCTTAAATTTAATTCTTTTATTGCGTTCTTAAATTTTATTCTTTTATTGCGTTCTTTAATTTCATTCTTTTATTGCGTTCTTTAATTTCATTTTTTTATTGCGTTCTTTAATTTCATTCTTTTATTGCGCTCTTTAATTTCATTCTTTTATTGCGTTCTTTCATTTCATTCTTTTATCGCGCTCTTTAATTTCATTCATTTATTGCGCTCTTTAATTTCATTCTTTTAGTGCGTTCTTTAATTTCATTCTTTTATTTCGCTCTTTAATTTCATTCTTTTATTGCTTTCCTTAATTTCATTCTTTTATTGCGTTCTTTAATTTTATTCTTTTATTGCGTTCTTTAATTTCATTCTTTTATTGCGCTCTTTAATTTCATTCTTTTATTGCGTTTTTTAATTTCAATCTTTTATTGCGTTCTTTAATTTCATTCTTTTATTGCGCTCTTTAATTTCATTCTTTATTGCGTTCTTTAATTTGATTCTTTTATTGCGCTCTTTAATTTCATTCTTTTATTGCGCTCTTTAATTTCATTCTTTTATTGCGTTTTTTAATTTCAATCTTTTATTGCGTTCTTTAATTTCATTCTTTTATTGCGCTCTTTAATTTCATTCTTTTATTGCGTTTTTTAATTTCAATCTTTTATTGCGTTCTTTAATTTCATTCTTTTATTGCTTTCTTTAATTTTATTCTTTTATTGCGTTCTTTAATTTCATTCTTTTATTGCGCTCTTTAATTTCATTCTTTTATTGCGCTCTTTAATTTCATTCTTTTATTGCGTTCTTTAATTTCAATCTTTTATTGCGTTCTTTAATTTCATTCTTTTATTGCTTTCTTTAATTTCATTCTTTTATTGCGGTCTTTAATTTCATTCTTTTATTGCGCTCTTTAATTTCATTCTTTTATTGCGCTCTTTAATTTCATTCTTTTATTGCGTTCTTTAATTTCATTCTTTTATTGCGCTCTTTAATTTCATTCTTTTATTGCGCTCTTTAATTTCATTCTTTTATTGCGTTCTTTAATTTCATTCTTTTATTGCGTTCTTTAATTTCATTCTTTTATTGCGCTCTTTAATTTAATTCTTTTTATTGCGCTCTTTAATTTCATTCTTTTATTGCGTTCTTTAATTTCATTCTTTTATTGCGTTCTTTAATTTCATTCTTTTATTGCGTTCTTTAATTTCATTCTTTTATTGCGCTCTTTAATTTCATTCTTTTATTGCGTTCTTTAATTTCATTCTTTTATTGCGTTCTTTAATTTCATTCTTTTATTGCGTTCTTTAATTTGATTTTTTATTTCGTTCTTTAATTTCATTCTTTTATTGCGCTCTTTAATTTCATTCTTTTATTGCGCTCTTTAATTTTATTCTTTTATTGGCCTCTTTAATTTCATTCTTTTATTGCGTTTTTTAATTTCATTATGTTATTGCGCTCTTTAATTTCATTGTTTTATTGCGCTCTTTAAGTTTATTCTTTTATTGCATTCTTTAATTTTATTCTTTTATTGTGTTCTTTAATTTCATTCTTTTATTGCGCTCTTTTGATTTCATTCTTTTATTACGTTCTTTAATTTCAATCTTTCATTGCGTTCTTTAATTTCATTCTTTTATTGCGCTCTTTAATTTCATTCTTTTATTGCGTTCTTTAATTTCAATCTTTTATTGCGTTCTTTAATTGCATTCTTTTATTGCGCTCTTTAATTTTATTCTTTTATTGCGTTCTTTAATTGCAATCTTTTATTGCGTTCTTTAATTTGATTCTTTTATTGCGCTCTTTAATTTCATTCTTTTATTGCGCTCTTGTAAGCATGGAATATGCAACAACGTAAATATTTACAATCGTGATCACTTTTTCACATTCGGCGTTTCAAAAAGTGTACAAATTAAATAGCTGTCTAAACTCGCAACGTCTAAAAGTGATGTTATATTTTATGACCAGATTGTTGTAGATAAGCTTGAGAGACATCATATCTCACGTTATGAAAAAACATAACTCTAAGTCCGCCAAAGCCAATTTTGAATCGGCTTTGATTATGACTAACACTTAACAACGGTTTTGTGTAGTATCGTTTTATTGCAATAAGGGTTAATATCAAAGCATGTTCAGTCCATCCTAATAAATGTAGAAGTGACTGAAATAATTTATATTTGCTAATACATATCCTTATATACATATGTTTGTACCAGTCGTGGATACGTCTTCGACAATTAGTTTGACAGTTACTTCGTTGATGTCTGACTGAGGTACGGTACTGTTCAGTCCCAGGTTTTACCTTCTCTCTGAGAAGGGTTAGTTTATTGTTAATCGCCTGTGGCGTTCCTACCGGAGTATACTGATAGAACTGCTAAAACATTTATGTAGGCCATAGTGTGCTTATTCTAGTGCGCTGTATTTGTTTGCAGTCAAAAACTGACATTGTGTATAATCTCCTGGAAAGGAGGTACACACACACACACACACACACACACACACACACACACACACACACACATATATATATATATATATATATATATATATATATATATATATATATATATATATATATAGATAGATAGATAGATAGATAGATAAATAGATAGATAGATAATGTGTGTGACTGTGTGTGGATTATAAAATACAAATCAATTATTTAATATAGTTGAAATCGATTTTGATAGGAGTAAAATTCATGAGAAAAATGAAGCTCAACATTCGAAATTATATATAGGTATTTAACCATTGGAAAAAGAGATATACATAAATAAATTCAAGGATCAACGTTATACAATACTGTTAGTTACTTACAAGTTGCTAAGTAAATAAAAACTATCAAGTGTTTGTAGAATAATTCCAAACATATTTAGACAAATCCAGTCAGTAAACAAACATTTGCTTCATCAGTGATGGTTGTCAAATTAAAATCATGAACTATCTAAGCTAAACTATTTAGAATCCAATGGACACAAAACCAAAAAAGAAATGACAAAATAGAATGACCATACTCCAAAATATATTCTAAATCAAAGACATCTGAGTTTCGAATGTTCGGAAAAATCGTGTTCATATCGAAAAGTACACAAGGTAGACTCTTAATACAATTTAATACAACATTTAATCAATGATAATAAATCTGATATTATATTTATTTATATATATATATATATATATATATATATATATATATATATATATATATAGATAGATTGATAGATAGATATACATATATATATATATATATATATAGATAGATAGATAGATAGATATACATATATATATATATATATATATATATATAGATAGATAGATAGATATACATATATATAGATAGATAGATAGATAGATAGATAGATAGATAGATATACATATATATATATATATATATATATATATATATATAAATAAATGTTTTGAGGTACAAAATTTATAGATACATTTAAAAAGAATACGCGGAAATCTCTCTAAGGCCCTTTCGACTATCATCTCGCTAGGAGAAAATCGATAGTTTTAATTAATAATAACGTCGAAAGAAAGAGCAAATGGGGAATTGAGTGTGCCAAAATTAACGTTGAAGCGATTAAAATTCAATTTAATAATTTCGTTAAAAGTCGATTAAAAGGCACTACGTAAGGGGATAAACAAAAAAAACAACAAAAAAAAATTGGGAAGGAGTTCAAAGTTCCTTAAAGAGATTAAGCGATCTTACAAATTCCTTCTGCCGGCACAAGGAAGGTTTTCGCATAGCAATAGAGACATATTCCAATATTTTCAAACGGTCTATTTTATAGCCACTGGCACAGCTAGGGTTTTCAACTAAATGCTGGCCAATAGCAGAGTCCAAAGAATTAGAGGAGTGGTAACACAAGGACCCTAACCTTCCCTGACGTATTTTTGATGGAATGTGCTGGTTTATGCGAGTCTGCAAATGCAAGGAAGTGTGCCCTATATAGCCAGCATCACATTGGCATTTAAATTGGTATACAATATTACTATAATTTGTATAGGGCACACTATCCTTGCGCAAGGAAGGAAAAGCAGGTCTTGTAGCATAAACTAATCGTAAGGAAACAGAGTAGAAGCAATTGCTAATGCTATCAACAATCTGTTTACCTAGTTTAATACTATTTCCCTCTATCCAAGGTAATTTTAAATAAATGGGGCATTTTACAGGCCCAAATATTTTAGGGGATTTAAAATCAGCAACCTTTTTATTAATGCAATCATTGATAAGGTCCTCGGGATAACCATTATCAATGAATATATCCCTGATCCTATTAAGTTCACATTCTAATCTATTTGGAGAACAAATAACGAGGGGTCTATGCACCAAAGTGTAAATTAAGCCTACCTTTCTAGACTTAGGCACAAAAGAAGACCAGTTTACATACAGGCCCGTAAAAGTAGGCTTCCTGTGGCCAGCATTTGGTTGAAAACCCTAGCTGTGACAGTGGCTATAAAATAGACCGTTTTGAGGTCTTGCATCGAGCAGATTCCAAGAACCATTTGAAAATATTGGAATCTGTCCTTATTGCTATGCGAAAACCTTCCTTGTGCCGGCAGAAGGAATTTGTAAGATCGTTTAATCTCTTTGAGGAACTTTGACCTCCTTCCCAATTTTTTTTTTTTTTTTTTTTTTTATCCCCTCACGTAGTGCCTTTTAATCGACTTTTAACGAAATCATTAAATTGAATTTTAATCGCTTCAACGTTAATTTTGGCACACTCAATTCACCATTTGCTCTTTCTTTCGACGTTATTATTAATTAAAACTATCGATTTTCTCCTGACGAGATGATAGTCGAAAGGGCCTTAGAGAGATTTCCGCGTATATTTTTAAAATGTATATATATATATATATATATATATATATATATATATATATATACTAGCGGGGCTACCCGGCGTTGCTCGGGGTCATAAAAACATATATTTGAAGAAAGATCGTGTGTGTAACATCTTTATATTCAAACTTCTATGTGCGCCCCCTCTCTCTATAGCCGTCTCTTTATCTGCTACCTTTCTCTTTCCTGGTCGCCCCATTTCGCCGCTACTTTCTAATTTTGCCTTTTGCAAAAGCTGTTTCTTCCCCACCATTTCTCCTATTGCCCAGGGTAATAGTATGACATATTTCTATAAAAAGTAACACCTCTATCTGCGCCTTCTATATAGGTACTTATCTCCACCCCGGTGTTCATACTATATACGTATCTATCATCACCCCGGTGCGCATACTATATACGTACCTATCGCCGCCCCAGTGCACATAGTATATACGTACCTATCGCCGCCCCGGTGCAGATACTATTTAAGTACCTATCGCCGCCCCGTTGCGAATGCTAAATAGTACCTATCGTTGCCCCGGTGTGAATGCTAAATACATACCTATTGCGCCCCGGTGTGCATGCTACATAAGTACCTATCGCTGCCCTAGTGCGAATACTAAAGACATACCAATTGCGCCCCGGTATGCATGCTACATAAGTACCTATCGCTGCCCTAGTGCGAATAATTAATATGTACATATTGCCGCTTTGGTGTGAATGCTAAATACGTACCTATAGCCGCCCTGGTGCGAATGCTAAATACGTACCTATAGCCGCTCCAGAGCGAATGCTAAATACGTACCTATCACCACTACGGTGCGAATGCGAAATACATACCTTTCGCCGCCCCGGTGCGGAAGCTAAATACGTACCTATCGCTGCCCCGGTGTGAATGCTAAATACATACCTATCGCTGCCCCGGTGTGAATGCTAAATACATACCTATCGCCGCCCCGGCGTGAATGCTAAATACGTACCTATCGCCGCCCCGGTGTGAATTTTAAATATGTACCTTTCGCCGCCCAGTGTGAATTTTAAATATGTACCTTTCGCCGCCCCTGTGCGCGTGCTATATACGTACCTATCGCCGCCCCGGTGCGCGTGCTACATATGAACCGATCGCTGCCTCAGTGCGCATGCTAAATACATACCTATAACTGCCCCGGTGTGCATACTATATACGTACTTATTACCGCCCATGTGCACATGCTATATAAGTACCTATCACCACCACTGAATGCTAAATAAGTACCTATCGCCGCCCCGGTGTGGAAGCTAAATACGTACATATCGCCGCCCCTAAATTTGGGCAGACCCTAAAAAGTCCGGCCTGACCCCTAAAATTTTCCCCGACCCCTAAATCTCTCCAGCCCCCTAATTTTTCACTCTCCCCCAACCATGAGAAATATTTTGAGTTCAAAACAAAAAAAAACAAAAAAATTTGGCCTGACCCCTAAAAAGTTCGTCTTGACCCCTAAAATTTTCCCCGACCCCTCAATCTCTCCAGCCCCCTAATTTTTCTTTCTCCTCCAACCATGAGATATATTTTGAGTTCAAAACCAAAAAAAAGAAAAAAATTTGGCCTGAACCCGAAAAAGTTCGTCCTGACCCCTAAAATTTTCCCCGACCCCTAAATCTCTCCAGCCCCCTAATTTTTCACTCTCCTCCAACCATGAGAAATATGTTGACTTCAAAACAAAAAAAAACAAAAAAATTTGGCCTGACCCCTAAAAAGTTCCGCCTGACCCCTAAAATTTTCCCCGAACCCTAAATCTCTCTAGCCCCCTAATTTTTCACTCTCCCCCAACTATGAGAACGATTTTGACTTCAAAACAAAAAAAAACAAAAAAATTTGGCCTGACCCCTTAAAAGTTCGTCCTGACCCCTAAAATTTTCCCCGACCCCTGAATCTCTCCAGCCCCCTAATTTTTCACTCTCCCCCAACCATGAGATATATTTTGACTTCAAAACAAAAAAAAACAAAAAAATTTGGCCTGACCCCTAAAAAGTTCGTCCTGACCCCTAAAATTTTCCCCGACCCCTAAATCTCTCCAGCCCCCTAATTTTTCACTCTCCCCAAACCCTGAGAAATATTTTGACTTCAAAACAAAAAAAAAAAAAAAAAAAAAAAATTTGGCCTGACCCCTAAAAAGTTCGTCCTGACCCCTAAAATTTTCCCCGACCCCTAAATCTCTCCAGCCCCCTAATTTTTCACTCTCCTCCAACCATGAGAAATAGTTTTAGTTCAAAACAAAAAAAAACAAAAAAATTTTGCCTGACCCCTAAAAAGTTCGTCCTGACCCCTAAAATTTTCCCCGACCCCTAAATCTCTCTAGCCCCCTAATTTTTAACTCTCCCCCAACCATGAGAAATATTTTGACTTCAAAACAAACAAAAAAACAAAAAAATTTGGCCTGACCCCTAAAAAGTTCGTCCTGACCCCTAAAATTTTCCCCGACCCTACATCTCTCTAGCCCCCTAATTTTTCACTCTCCCCCAACCATGAGATATATTTTGACTTCAAAACAAAAAAAAACAAAAAAATTTGGCCTGACCCCTAAAAAGTGCGTCCTGACCCCTAAAATTTTCCCCGACCCCTAAGTCTCTCCAGCCCCCTAATTTTTCACTCTCCTCCAACCATGAGAAATAATTTGACTTCAAAACAAAAAAAAACAAAAAAATTTGGCCTGTCCCTAAAAAGTTCGTCCTGACCCCTAAAATTTTCCCCGACCCCTAAATCTCTCCAGCCCCCTAATTTTTCACTCTCCCCCAACCCTGAGAAATATTTTGACTTCAAAACAAAAAAAAACAAAAAAAAAACAAAAGAATTTGGCCTGACCCTTAAAAAGTTCGTCCTGACCCCTAAAATTGTCCCCGACCCCTAAATCTCTCTAGCCCCCTTATTTTTCACTCTCCCCCAACCATGAGAAATATTTTGACTTCAAAACAAAAAAAAAACAAAAAAATTTGGCCTGACCCCTAAAAAGTTCGTCCTGACCCCTAAAATTTTCCCCGACCCCTAAATCTCTCCAGCCCCCTAATTTTTCTTTCTCCTCCAACCATGAGATATATTTTGACTTCAAAACAAAAAAAAACAAAAAAATTTTGCCTGACCCCTAAAAAGTTCGTCCTGACCCCTAAAATTTTCCCCGACCCCTAAATCTCTCCAGCCCCCTAATTTTTCACTCTCCTCCAACCCTGAGAAATATTTTGACTTCAAAACAAAAAAAAACAAAAAAATTTGGCCTGACCCCTTAAAAGTTCGTCCTGACCCCTAAAATTTTCCCCGACCCCTGAATCTCTCCAGCCCCCTAATTTTTCACTCTCCCCCAACCATGAGATATATTTTGACTTCAAAACAAAAAAAAACAAAAAAATTTGGCCTGACCCTTAAAAAGTTCGTCCTGACCCCTAAAATTTTCCCCAACCCCTAAATCTCTCTAGCCCCCTAATTTTTCACTCTCCCCAAACCCTGAGAAATATTTTGACTTCAAAACAAAAAAAAACAAAAAAAAAAAAAATTTGGCCTGACCCCTAAAAAGTTCGTCCTGACCCCTAAAATTGTCCCCGACCCCTAAATCTCTCCAGCCCCCTAATTTTTCACTCTCCTCCCACCATTAGAAATATTTTGACTTCAAAACAAAAAAAAACAAAAAAAAAAAAAAATTTGGCCTGACCCCTAAAAAGTTCGTCCTGACCCCTAAAATTGTCCCCGACCCCTAAATCTCTCCAGCCCCCTAATTTTTCACTCTCCTCCCACCATTAGAAATATTTTGACTTCAAAACAAAAAAAAACAAAAAAATTTGGCCTGACCCCTAAAAAGTTCGTCCTGACCCCTAAAATTTTCCCCGACCCCTGAATCTCTCCAGCCCCCTAATTTTTCACTCTCCCCCAACCATGAGATATATTTTGACTTCAAAACAAAAAAAACCCAAAAAAACAAAAAAATTTGGCCTGACCCCTAAAAAGTTCGTCTTGACCCCTAAAATTTTCCCCGACCCCTAAATCTCTCCAGCCCCCTAATTTTTCACTCTCTTACAACCATGAGATATATTTTGACTTCAAAACAAAAAAAACAACAAAATTTGGCTTGACCCCTAAAAAGTTCGTCTTGACCCCTAAAATTTTCCCCGACCCCTAAATCTCTCCAGCCCCCTAATTTTTCACTCTCCCCCAACCATGAGATATATTTTGACTTCGAAACAAAAAAAAACAAAAAAATTTGGCCGGCCCCCTAAAAAATTTGGCCTGACCCCTAAAATTTTCCCCTACCCCCTAATCTCTCCAGCCCCCCCCCCCCAATTTTTTTTTTCATTGTCCCACAACCCTGAGAATTATTTTAAGTTCAAAAGAAGAAGAAAAAAAATTTGACCGGACCCCTAAAAAATTTGGCATGACCCCTAAAAATAATCTCTTTATTATAGATACAAATAAATGCACATTGGCCTTTATTATAGATGCAAATAAATGCACATTGGTCTTTATTATAGATACAAATAAATGCACATTGGTCTTTATTATAGATGCAAATAAATGCACATTGGTCTTTATTATAGATACAAATAAATGCACATTGGCCTTTATTATAGATGCAAATAAATGCAAATAAATGCACATTGGTCTTTATTATAGATACAAATAAATGCACATTGGTCTTTATTATAGATGCAAATAAATGCACATTGGCCTTTATTATAGATACAAATAAATGCACATTGGTCTTTATTATAGATACAAATAAATGCACATTGGTCTTTATTATAGATTTGCTTAATACCCCCCCCCCCCCAAAGAAAAAGTTTGGCCTGAGGCGCTCACACCGGCGAATGCCGTCACCCCCCCCCCCATTTGGCATTAAAGGAGGAGGTAATGCCTATCATGATAACGGAAGGGAGTGAGAGGAATATTAGCGTCTATTAAAAGGTTGTAGTGTGAGTGAATTTATTCCCGCTACTTTGCATTATTTTTCAAATTATCTGCCACTCTCTGACGTCATGATGACCTGATATAACCGGACACAATTTAGAGCAAGACCGGGTACATCCGGCAAAGGATTATGGGACAGGTGCGGATGTGATTGAGCAACCCTTGTTTCACTACACACTCTTAACATAGGATTCCTATGTTGTTATTGATGCAACCGGACAGAAGTTATTGGATGATCTGATACAACCGGACACAATTTAGGGCAAGACCGGGTACATCCGGCAAGGCATTATGGGATGTTTACAATGACTCTGCATTTTTATCGGATTAGTACATAAATACATTAGATTATTTCGAATTTACTACATATTAACGTTGAAATTTCGTGAAAAATACGAAAAAAACTGCTACCTTTTGTCGGAAAGTGGTCCGGTTGACTGTCAGCGAGTAAATCGATTTTCGCGGTTTTTAGATATTTTACATCCGGGATTTGTGCGGTCCTGTAGATGTCAACTTTTTGACATGTCGTCGGGTAGTTTTTGAGGAGATACTGGACATACAAACAAACAAACAAACAAACAAACATACAAACAGACAACTGCCCTTTATATAAGAGACTAGCGGGGCTACCCGGCGTTGCTCGGGGTCATAAAAACATATATTTGAAGAAAGATCGTGTGTGTAACATCTTTATATTCAAACTTCTATGTCCGCCCCCTCTCTCTATAGCCGTCTCTTTATCTGCTACCTTTCTCTTTCCTGGTCGCCCCATTTCGCCGCTACTTTCTAATTTTGCCTTTTGCAAAAGCTGTTTCTTCCCCACCATTTCTCCTATTGCCCAGGGTAATAGTATGACATATTTCTATAAAAAGTAACACCTCTATCTGCGCCTTCTATATAGGTACTTATCTCCACCCCGGTGTTCATACTATATACGTATCTATCATCACCCCATTGCGCATACTATATACGTACCTATCGCCGCCCCAGTGCACATACTATATACGTACCTATCGCCGCCCCGGTGCAGATACTATTTAAGTACCTATCGCCGCCCCGTTGCGAATGCTAAATAGTACCTATCGTTGCCCCGGTGTGAATGCTAAATACATACCTATTGCGCCCCGGTGTGCATGCTACATAAGTACCTATCGCTGCCCTAGTGCGAATACTAAAGACATACCAATTGCGCCCCGGTATGCATGCTACATAAGTACCTATCGCTGCCCTAGTGCGAATAATTAATATGTACATATTGCCGCTTTGGTGTGAATGCTAAATACGTACCTATCGCCGGCCCAGTGCGAATGCTAAATACGTACCGATAGCCGCCCTGGTGCGAATGCTAAATACGTACCTATAGCCGCCCCAGTGCGAATGCTAAATACGTACCTATCACCACTACGGTGCGAATGCGAAATACATACCTTTCGCCGCCCCGGTGCGGAAGCTAAATACGTACCTATCGCTGCCCCGGTGTGAATGCTAAATACATACCTATTGCTGCCCCGGTGTGAATGCTAAATACATACCTATCGCCGCCCCGGCGTAAATGCTAAATACGTACCTATCGCCGCCCCGGTGTGAATTTTAAATATGTACCTTTCGCCGCCCAGTGTGAATTTTAAATATGTACCTTTCGCCGCCCCTGTGCGCGTGCTATATACGTACCTATCGCCGCCCCGGTGCGCGTGCTACATATGAACCGATCGCTGCCTCAGTGCGCATGCTAAATACATACCTATCACTGCCTCGGTGTGCATACTATATACGTACTTATTACCGCCCATGTGCACATGCTATATAAGTACCTATCACCACCACTGAATGCTAAATAAGTACCTATCGCCGCCCCGGTGTGGAAGCTAAATACGTACATATCGCCGCCCCTAAATTTGGGCAGACCCTAAAAAGTTCGGCCTGACCCCTAAAATTTTCCCCGACCCCTAAATCTCTCCAGCCCCCTAATTTTTCACTCTCCCCCAACCATGAGAAATATTTTGACTTCAAAACAAAAAAAAACAAAAAAATTTGGCCTGACCCCTAAAAAGTTCGTCTTGACCCCTAAAATTTTCCCCGACCCCTCAATCTCTCCAGCCCCCTAATTGTTCACTCTCCCCCAACCCTGAGAAATATTTTGAGTTCAAAACCAAAAAAAAAGAAAAGAATTTGGCCTGAACCCTAAAAAGTTCGTCCTGACCCCTAAAATTTTCCCCGACCCCTAAATCTCTCCAGCCCCCTAATTTTTCACTCTCCTCCAACCATGAGAAATATTTTGACTTCAAAACAAAAAAAAACAAAAAAATTTGGCCTGACCCCTAAAAAGTTCCGCCTGACCCCTAAAATTTTCCCCGAACCCTAAATCTCTCTAGCCCCCTAATTTTTCACTCTCCCCCAACTATGAGAACGATTTTGACTTCAAAACAAAAAAAAACAAAAAAATTTGGCCTGACCCCTTAAAAGTTCGTCCTGACACCTAAAATTTTCCCCGACCCCTCAATCTCTCCAGCCCCCTAATTTTTCACTCTCCCCCAACCATGAGATATATTTTGACTTCAAAAAAAAAAAAAAAAAAAAAAAAAAAAAATTTGGCCTGACCCCTAAAAAGTTCGTCCTGACCCCTAAAATTGTCCCCGACCCCTAAATCTCTCCAGCCTCCTAATTTTTCACTCTCCCCCAAACATGAGATATATTTTGACTTCAAAAAAAAAAAAAAAAAAAAAAAAAAAAAAAAATTTTGCCTGACCCCTAAAAAGTTCGTCCTGACCCCTAAAATTTTCCCCGACCCCTAAATCTCTCCAGCCCCCTAATTTTTCACTCTCCTCCAACCATGAGAAATAATTTTAGTTCAAAACAAAAAAAAACAAAAAAATTTGGCCTGACCCCTAAAAAGTTCGTCCTGACCCCTAAAATTTTCCCCGACCCCTTAATCTCTCTAGCCCCCTAATTTTTAACTCTCCCCCAACCATGAGAAATATTTTGACTTCAAAACAAACAAAAAAACAAAAAAATTTTGCCTGACCCCTAAAAAGTTCGTCCTGACCCCTAAAATTTTCCCCGACCCCTACATCTCTCTAGCCCCCTAATTTTTCACTCTCCCCCAACCATGAGATATATTTTGACTTCAAAACAAAAAAAAACAAAAAAATTTGGCCTGACCCCTAAAAAGTGCGTCCTGACCCCTAAAATTTTCCCCGACCCCTAAATCTCTCCAGCCCCCTAATTTTTCACTCTCCTCCAACCATGAGAAATAATTTGACTTCAAAACAAAAAAAAACAAAAAAATTTGGCCTGACCCCTAAAAAGTTCGTCCTGACCCCTAAAATTTTCCCCGACCCCTAAATCTCTCCAGACCCCTTATTTTTCACTCTCCCCCAACCCTGAGAAATATTTTGACTTCAAAACAAAAAAAACAAAAAAAACAAAAAAATTTGGCCTGACCCTTAAAAAGTTCGTCCTGACCCCTAAAATTTTCCCCGACCCCTAAATCTCTCTAGCCCCCTAATTTTTCACTCTCCCCCAACCCTGAGAAATATTTTGACTTCAAAACAAAAAAAAACAAAAAAAAACAAAAAAATTTGGCCTGACCCCTAAAAAGTTCGTCCTGACCCCTAAAATTGTCCCCGACCCCTAAATCTCTCCAGCCCCCTAATTTTTCACTCTCCTCCAACCATGAGAAATAATTTGACTTCAAAACAAAAAAAAACAAAAAAATTTGGCTTGACCCCTAAAAAGTTCGTCCTGACCCCTAAAATTTTCCCCGACCCCTAAATCTCTCCAGCCCCCTAATTTTTCACTCTCCCCCAACCCTGAGAAATATTTTGACTTCAAAACAAAAAAAAACAAAAAAAAACAAAAAAATTTGGCCTGACCCTTAAAAAGTTCGTCCTGACCCCTAAAATTTTCCCCGACCCCTAAATCTCTCTAGCCCCCTAATTTTTCACTCTCCCCCAACCATGAGATATATTTTGACTTCAAGACAAACAAAAAACAAAAAAATTTGGCCTGAACCCTAAAAAGTGCGTCCTGCCCCCTAAAATTGTCCCCGACCCCTAAATCTCTCCAGCCCCCTAATTTTTCACTCTCCTCCAACCATGAGAAATAATTTGACTTCAAAACAAAAAAAAACAAAAAAATTTGGCCTGACCCCTAAAAAGTTCGTCCTGACCCCTAAAATTTTCCCCGACCCCTAAATCTCTCCAGCCCCCTAATTTTTCACTCTCCCCCAACCCTGAGAAATATTTTGACTTCAAAACAAAAAAAAACAAAAAAATTAGGCCTGACCCTTAAAAAGTGCGTCCTGACCCCTAAAATTGTCCCCGACCCCTAAATCTCTCTAGCCCCCTAATTTTTCACTCTCCCCCAACCCTGAGAAATATTTTGACTTCAAAACAAAAAAAAACAAAAAAAAACAAAAAAATTTGGCCTGACCCCTAAAAAGTTCGTCCTGACCCCTAAAATTTTCCCCGACCCCTAAATCTCTCCAGCCCCCTAATTTTTCACTCTCCCCCAACCCTGAGAAATATTTTGACTTCAAAACAAAAAAAAACAAAAAAAAACAAAAAAATTAGGCCTGACCCTTAAAAAGTGCGTCCTGACCCCTAAAATTGTCCCCGACCCCTAAATCTCTCTAGCCCCCTTATTTTTCACTCTCCCCCAACCATGAGAAATATTTTGACTTCAAAACAAAAAAAAAACAAAAAAATTTGGCCTGACCCCTAAAAAGTTCGTCCTGACCCCTAAAATTTTCCCCGACCCCTAAATCTCTCCAGCCCCCTAATTTTTCTTTCTCCTCCAACCATGAGATATATTTTGACTTCAAAACAAAAAAAAACAAAAAAATTTTGCCTGACCCCTAAAAAGTTCGTCCTGACCCCTAAAATTTTCCCCGACCCCTAAATCTCTCCAGCCCCCTAATTTTTCACTCTCCTCCAACCCTGAGAAATATTTTGACTTCAAAACAAAAAAAAACAAAAAAATTTGGCCTGACCCCTAAAAAGTTCGTCCTGACCCCTAAAATTGTCCCCGACCCCTAAATCTCTCTAGCCCCCTAATTTTTCACTCTCCCCCAACCCTGAGAAATATTTTGACTTCAAAACAAAAAAAAACAAAAAAAAACAAAAAAATTTGGCCTGACCCCTAAAAAGTTCGTCCTGACCCCTAAAATTGTCCCCGACCCCTAAATCTCTCCAGCCCCCTAATTTTTCACTCTCCTCCAACCATGAGAAATAATTTGACTTCAAAACAAAAAAAAACAAAAAAATTTGGCTTGACCCCTAAAAAGTTCGTCCTGACCCCTAAAATTTTCCCCGACCCCTAAATCTCTCCAGCCCCCTAATTTTTCACTCTCCCCCAACCCTGAGAAATATTTTGACTTCAAAACAAAAAAAAACAAAAAAAAACAAAAAAATTTGGCCTGACCCTTAAAAAGTTCGTCCTGACCCCTAAAATTTTCCCCGACCCCTAAATCTCTCTAGCCCCCTAATTTTTCACTCTCCCCCAACCATGAGATATATTTTGACTTCAAGACAAACAAAAAACAAAAAAATTTGGCCTGAACCCTAAAAAGTGCGTCCTGCCCCCTAAAATTGTCCCCGACCCCTAAATCTCTCCAGCCCCCTAATTTTTCACTCTCCTCCAACCATGAGAAATAATTTGACTTCAAAACAAAAAAAAACAAAAAAATTTGGCCTGACCCCTAAAAAGTTCGTCCTGACCCCTAAAATTTTCCCCGACCCCTAAATCTCTCCAGCCCCCTAATTTTTCACTCTCCCCCAACCCTGAGAAATATTTTGACTTCAAAACAAAAAAAAACAAAAAAAAACAAAAAAATTAGGCCTGACCCTTAAAAAGTGCGTCCTGACCCCTAAAATTGTCCCCGACCCCTAAATCTCTCTAGCCCCCTTATTTTTCACTCTCCCCCAACCCTGAGAAATATTTTGACTTCAAAACAAAAAAAAACAAAAAAAAACAAAAAAATTTGGCCTGACCCTTAAAAAGTTCGTCCTGACCCCTAAAATTTTCCCCGACCCCTAAATCTCTCTAGCCCCCTAATTTTTCACTCTCCCCCAACCATGAGATATATTTTGACTTCAAGACAAACAAAAAACAAAAAAATTTGGCCTGAACCCTAAAAAGTGCGTCCTGCCCCCTAAAATTGTCCCCGACCCCTAAATCTCTCCAGCCCCCTAATTTTTCACTCTCCTCCAACCATGAGAAATAATTTGACTTCAAAACAAAAAAAAACAAAAAAATTTGGCCTGACCCCTAAAAAGTTCGTCCTGACCCCTAAAATTTTCCCCGACCCCTAAATCTCTCCAGCCCCCTAATTTTTCACTCTCCCCCAACCCTGAGAAATATTTTGACTTCAAAACAAAAAAAAACAAAAAAAAACAAAAAAATTAGGCCTGACCCTTAAAAAGTGCGTCCTGACCCCTAAAATTGTCCCCGACCCCTAAATCTCTCTAGCCCCCTTATTTTTCACTCTCCCCCAACCATGAGAAATATTTTGACTTCAAAACAAAAAAAAAACAAAAAAATTTGGCCTGACCCCTAAAAAGTTCGTCCTGACCCCTAAAATTTTCCCCGACCCCTAAATCTCTCCAGGCCCCTAATTTTTCTTTCTCCTCCAACCATGAGATATATTTTGACTTCAAAACAAAAAAAAACAAAAAAATTTTGCCTGACCCCTAAAAAGTTCGTCCTGACCCCTAAAATTTTCCCCGACCCCTAAATCTCTCCAGCCCCCTAATTTTTCACTCTCCTCCAACCCTGAGAAATATTTTGACTTCAAAACAAAAAAAAACAAAAAAATTTGGCCTGACCCCTAAAAAGTTCGTCCTGACCCCTAAAATTTTCCCCGACCCCTAAATCTCTGCAGCCCCTTAATTTTTCACTCTCCCCCAACCCTGAGAAATATTTTGACTTCAAAATAAAAAAAAACAAAAAAAAACAAAAAAATTTGGCCTGTCCCTAAAAAGTTCGTCCTGACCCCTAAAATTTTCCCCGACCCCTAAATCTCTCCAGCCCCCTAATTTTTCACTCTCCCCCAACCCTGAGAAATATTTTGACTTCAAAACAAAAAAAAAACAAAAACAAAAAAAAAATTTGGCCTGACCCCTAAAAAGTTCGTCCTGACCCCTAAAATTGTCCCCGACCCCTAAATCTCTCTAGCCCCCTAATTTTTCACTCTCCCCCAACCATGAGATATATTTTGACTTCAAAACAAAAAAAAACAAAAAAAATTTACCTGACCCCTAAAAAGTGCGTCCTGACCCCTAAAATTTTCCCCGACCCCTAAATCTCTCCAGCCCCCTAATTTTTCACTCTCCCCCAACCATGAGATATATTTTGACTTCAAAACAAAAAAAAACCCAAAAAAACAAAAAAATTTGGCCTGACCCCTAAAAAGTTCGTCTTGACCCCTAAAATTTTCCCCGACCCCTAAATCTCTCCAGCCCCCTAATTTTTCACTCTCTTACAACCATTAGATATATTTTGACTTCAAAACAAAAAAAAACAACAAAATTTGGCTTGACCCCTAAAAAGTTCGTCCTGACCCCGAAAAAGTTCGTCCTGACCCCTAAAATTTTCCCCGACCCCTAAATCTCTCCAGCCCCCTAATTTTTCACTCTCCCCCAACCATGAGATATATTTTGACTTCGAAACAAAAAAAAACAAAAAAATTTGGCCGGACCCCTAAAAAATTTGGCCTGACCCCTAAAATTTTCCCCTACCCCCTAATCTCTCCAGCCCCCCCCCCCCAATTTTTTTTTTCATTGTCCCACAACCCTGAGAATTATTTTAAGTTCAAAAAAAGAAGAAAAAAAATTTGACCGGACCCCTAAAAAATTTGGCATGACCCCTAAAAATAATCTCTTTATTATAGATACAAATAAATGCACATTGGCCTTTATTATAGATGCAAATAAATGCACATTGGTCTTTATTATAGATACAAATAAATGCACATTGGTCTTTATTATAGATGCAAATAAATGCACATTGGTCTTTATTATAGATACAAATAAATGCACATTGGCCTTTATTATAGATGCAAATAAATGCAAATAAATGCACATTGGTCTTTATTATAGATACAAATAAATGCACATTGGTCTTTATTATAGATGCAAATAAATGCACATTGGCCTTTATTATAGATACAAATAAATGCACATTGGTCTTTATTATAGACTAGCGGGGCTACCCGGCGTTGCTCGGGGTCATAAAAACATATATTTGAAGAAAGATCGTGTGTGTAACATCTTTATATTCAAACTTCTATGTCCGCCCCCTCTCTCTATAGCCGTCTCTTTATCTGCTACCTTTCTCTTTCCTGGTCGCCCCATTTCGCCGCTACTTTCTAATTTTGCCTTTTGCAAAAGCTGTTTCTTCCCCACCATTTCTCCTATTGCCCAGGGTAATAGTATGACATATTTCTATAAAAAGTAACACCTCTATCTGCGCCTTCTATATAGGTACTTATCTCCACCCCGGTGTTCATACTATATACGTATCTATCATCACCCCGGTGCGCATACTATATACGTACCTATCGCCGCCCCAGTGCACATACTATATACGTACCTATCGCCGCCCCGGTGCAGATACTATTTAAGTACCTATCGCCGCCCCGTTGCGAATGCTAAATAGTACCTATCGTTGCCCCGGTGTGAATGCTAAATACATACCTATTGCGCCCCAGTGTGCATGCTACATAAGTACCTATCGCTGCCCTAGTGCGAATACTAAAGACATACCAATTGCGCCCCGGTATGCATGCTACATAAGTACCTATCGCTGCCCTAGTGCGAATAATTAATATGTACATATTGCCGCTTTGGTGTGAATGCTAAATACGTACCTATCGCCGGCCCAGTGCGAATGCTAAATACGTACCTATAGCCGCCCTGGTGCGAATGCTAAATACGTACCTATAGCCACCCCAGTGCGAATGCTAAATACGTACCTATCACCACTACGGTGCGAATGCGAAATACATACCTTTCGCCGCCCCGGTGCGGAAGCTAAATACGTACCTATCGCTGCCCCGGTGTGAATGCTAAATACATACCTATCGCTGCCCCGGTGTGAATGCTAAATACATACCTATCGCCGCCCCGGCGTGAATGCTAAATACGTACCTATCGCCGCCCCGGTGTGAATTTTAAATATGTACCTTTCGCCGCCCAGTGTGAATTTTTAATATGTACCTTTCGCCGCCCCTGTGCGCGTGCTATATACGTACCTATCGCCGCCCCGGTGCGCGTGCTACATATGAACCGATCGCTGCCTCAGTGCGCATGCTAAATGCATACCTATCACTGCCCCGGTGTGCATACTATATACGTACTTATTACCGCCCATGTGCACATGCTATATAAGTACCTATCACCACCACTGAATGCTAAATAAGTACCTATCGCCGCCCCTATGTGGAAGCTAAATACGTACATATCGCCGCCCCTAAATTTGGGCAGACCCTAAAAAGTTCGGCCTGACCCCTAAAATTTTCCCCGACCCCTAAATCTCTCCAGCCCCCTAATTTTTCACTCTCCCCCAACCATGAGAAATATTTTGACGTCAAAACAAAAAAAAACAAAAAAATTTGGCCTGACCCCTAAAAAGTTCGTCTTGACCCCTAAAATTTTCCCCGACCCCTCAATCTCTCCAGCCCCCTAATTTTCACTCTCCCCCAACCCTGAGAAATATTTTGAGTTCAAAACCAAAAAAAAAGAAAAAAATTTGGCCTGAACCCTAAAAAGTTCGTCCTGACACCTAAAATTTTCCCCGACCCCTAAATCTCTCCAGCCCCCTAATTTTTCACTCTCCTCCAACCAGGAGAAATATTTTGACTTCAAAACAAAAAAAAACAAAAAAATTTGGCCTGACCCCTAAAAAGTTCCGCCTGACCCCTAAAATTTTCCCCGAACCCTAAATCTCTCTAGCCCCCTAATTTTTCCCTCTCCCCCAACTATGAGAACGATTTTGACTTCAAAACAAAAAAAAACAAAAAAATTTGGCCTGACCCCTTAAAAGTTCGTCCTGACCCCTAAAATTTTCCCCGACCTCTGAATCTCTCCAGCCCCCTAATTTTTCACTCTCCCCCAACCATGAGATATATTTTGACTTCAAAACAAAAAAAAACAAAAAAATTTGGGTTGACCCCTAAAAAGTTCGTCCTGACCCCTAAAATTTTCCCCGACCCCTAAATCTCTCCAGCCCCCTAATTTTTCACTCTCCCCCAACCCTGAGAAATATTTTGACTTCAAAAAAAAAAAAAAAAAAAAAAAAAAATTTGGCCTGACCCCTAAAAAGTTCGTCCTGACCCCTAAAATTGTCCCCGACCCCTAAATCTCTCCAGCCTCCTAATTTTTCACTCTCCCCCAAACATGAGATATATTTTGACTTCAAAACAAAAAAAAACAAAAATTTTGCCTGACCCCTAAAAAGTTCGTCCTGACCCCTAAAATTTTCCCCGACCCCTAAATCTCTCCAGCCCCCTAATTTTTCACTCTCCTCCAACCATGAGAAATAATTTTAGTTCAAAACAAAAAAAAAAAAAAAAATTTGGCCTGACCCCTAAAAAGTTCGTCCTGACCCCTAAAATTTTCCCCGACCCCTAAATCTCTCTAGCCCCCTAATTTTTAACTCTCCCCCAACCATGAGAAATATTTTGACTTCAAAACAAACAAAAAAACAAAAAAATTTGGCCTGACCCCTAAAAAGTTCGTCCTGACCCCTAAAATTTTCCCCGACCCCTACATCTCTCTAGCCCCCTAATTTTTCACTCTCCCCCAACCATGAGATATATTTTGACTTCAAAACAAAAAAAAACAAAAAAATTTGGCCTGACCCCTAAAAAGTGCGTCCTGACCCCTAAAATTTTCCCCGACCCCTAAATCTCTCCAGCCCCCTAATTTTTCACTCTCCTCCAACCATGAGAAATAATTTGACTTCAAAACATAAAAAAACAAAAAAATTTGGCCTGACCCCTAAAAAGTTCGTCCTGACCCCTAAAATTTTCCCCGACCCCTAAATGTCTCCAGACCCCTTATTTTTCACTCTCCCCCAACCCTGAGAAATATTTTGACTTCAAAACAAAAAAAACAAAAAAATTTGGCCTGACCCTTAAAAAGTTCGTCCTGACCCCTAAAATTTTCCCCGACCCCTAAATCTCTCTAGCCCCCTTATTTTTCACTCTCCCCCAACCCTGAGAAATATTTTGACTTCAAAAAAAAAAAAAAAAAAAAAAATTTGGCCTGACCCCTAAAAAGTTCGTCCTGACCCCTAAAATTGTCCCCGACCCCTAAATCTCTCCAGCCCCCTAATTTTTCACTCTCCTCCAACCATGAGAAATAATTTGACTTCAAAACAAAAAAAAACAAAAAAATTTGGCCTGACCCCTAAAAAGTTCGTCCTGACCCCTAAAATTTTCCCCGACCCCTAAATCTCTCCAGCTCCCTAATTTTTCACTCTCCCCCAACCCTGAGAAATATTTTGACTTCAAAACAAAAAAAAAAAAAAAAAAAAAAAAAAAAATTTGGCCTGACCCCTAAAAAGTTCGTCCTGACCCCTAAAATTGTCCCCGACCCCTAATTCTCTCCAGCCCCCTAATTTTTCACTCTCCTCCCACCATTAGAAATATTTTGACTTCAAAACAAAAAAAAACAAAAAAATTTGGCCTGACCCCTAAAAAGTTCGTCCTGACCCCTAAAATTTTCCCCGACCCCTAAATCTCTCCAGCCCCCTAATTTTTCACTCTCCCCCAACCCTTAGAAATATTTTGACTTCAAAACAAAAAAAAAAAAAAAAAAAAAAAATTTGGCCTGACCCCTAAAAAGTTCGTCCTGACCCCTAAAATTTTCCCCGACCCCTAAATCTCTCCAGCCCCCTAATTTTTCACTCTCCCCCAACCATGAGATATATTTTGACTTCAAAACAAAAAAAAACAAAAAAATTTGGCCTGACCCCTAAAAAGTTCGTCCTGACCCCTAAAATTTTCCCCGACCCCTAAATCTCTCCAGCCCCCTAATTTTTCACTCTCCCCCAACCCTGAGAAATATTTTGACTTCAAAAAAAAAAAAAAAAAAAAAAAAAATTTGGCCTGACCCCTAAAAAGTTCGTCCTGACCCCTAAAATTTTCCCCGACCCCTACATCTCTCTAGCCCCCTAATTTTTCACTCTCCCCCAACCATGAGATATATTTTGACTTCAAAACAAAAAAAAACAAAAAAATTTGGCCTGACCCCTAAAAAGTGCGTCCTGACCCCTAAAATTTTCCCCGACCCCTAAATCTCTCCAGCCCCCTAATTTTTCACTCTCCTCCAACCATGAGAAATAATTTGACTTCAAAACATAAAAAAACAAAAAAATTTGGCCTGACCCCTAAAAAGTTCGTCCTGACCCCTAAAATTTTCCCCGACCCCTAAATGTCTCCAGACCCCTTATTTTTCACTCTCCCCCAACCCTGAGAAATATTTTGACTTCAAAACAAAAAAAACAAAAAAATTTGGCCTGACCCTTAAAAAGTTCGTCCTGACCCCTAAAATTTTCCCCGACCCCTAAATCTCTCTAGCCCCCTTATTTTTCACTCTCCCCCAACCCTGAGAAATATTTTGACTTCAAAACAAAAAAAAAAAAAAAAAAAATTTGGCCTGACCCCTAAAAAGTTCGTCCTGACCCCTAAAATTGTCCCCGACCCCTAAATCTCTCCAGCCCCCTAATTTTTCACTCTCCTCCAACCATGAGAAATAATTTGACTTCAAAACAAAAAAAAACAAAAAAATTTGGCCTGACCCCTAAAAAGTTCGTCCTGACCCCTAAAATTTTCCCCGACCCCTAAATCTCTCCAGCTCCCTAATTTTTCACTCTCCCCCAACCCTGAGAAATATTTTGACTTCAAAACAAAAAAAAAAAAAAAAAAAAAAAAAAAATTTGGCCTGACCCCTAAAAAGTTCGTCCTGACCCCTAAAATTGTCCCCGACCCCTAATTCTCTCCAGCCCCCTAATTTTTCACTCTCCTCCCACCATTAGAAATATTTTGACTTCAAAACAAAAAAAAACAAAAAAATTTGGCCTGACCCCTAAAAAGTTCGTCCTGACCCCTAAAATTTTCCCCGACCCCTAAATCTCTCCAGCCCCCTAATTTTTCACTCTCCCCCAACCCTTAGAAATATTTTGACTTCAA
The DNA here is from genome assembly GCA_963556195.1 of Sepiola atlantica. NCBI lineage: Eukaryota > Metazoa > Mollusca > Cephalopoda > Sepiida > Sepiolidae > Sepiola > Sepiola atlantica. The sequence goes on along the minus strand of OY744517.1, from coordinate 60,363,286 downwards.
AACAAAAAAAAAAAAAAAAAAAAAAAAAATTTGGCCTGACCCCTAAAAAGTTCGTCCTGACCCCTAAAATTTTCCCCGACCCCTAAATCTCTCCAGCCCCCTAATTTTTCACTCTCCCCCAACCATGAGATATATTTTGACTTCAAAACAAAAAAAAACGAAAAAATTTGGCCTGACCCCTAAAAAGTTCGTCTTGACCCCTAAAATTTTCCCCGACCCCTAAATCTCTCCAACCCCCTAATATTTCACTCTCCCCCAACCCTGAGAAATATTTTGGCTTCAAAAAAAAAAAAAAAAAAAAAAAAAAAAAAAAATTTGGCCTGACCCCTAAAAAGTTCGTCCTGACCCCTAAAATTTTCCCCGACCCCTAAATCTCTCCAGCCCCCTAATTTTTCACTCTCCCCCAACCATGAGATATATTTTGACTTCAAAACAAAAAAAACCCAAAAAAAACAAAAAAATTTGGCCTGACCCCTAAAAAGTTCGTCTTGACCCCTAAAATTTTCCCGACCCCTAAATCTCTCCAGCCCCCTAATTTTTCACTCTCCCCCAACCATGAGATATATTTTGACTTCGAAACAAAAAAAAACAAAAAAATTTGGCCGGACCCCTAAAAAATTTGGCCTGACCCCTAAAATTTTCCCCTACCCCCTAATCTCTCCAGCCCCCCCCCCCCAATTTTTTTTTTCATTGTCCCACAACTCTGAGAATTATTTTAAGTTCAAAAAAAGAAGAAAAAAAATTTGACCGGACCCCTAAAAAATTTGGCATGACCCCTAAAAATAATCTCTTTATTATAGATACAAATAAATGCACATTGGCCTTTATTATAGATGCAAATAAATGCACATTGGTCTTTATTATAGATACAAATAAATGCACATTGGTCTTTATTATAGATGCAAATAAATGCACATTGGTCTTTATTATAGATACAAATAAATGCACATTGGCCTTTATTATAGATGCAAATAAATGCAAATAAATGCACATTGGTCTTTATTATAGATACAAATAAATGCACATTGGTCTTTATTATAGATGCAAATAAATGTACATTGGCCTTTATTATAGATACAAATAAATGCACATTGGTCTTTATTATAGATACAAATAAATGCACATTGGTCTTTATTATAGATTTGCTTAATACCCCCCCCCCCCCAAAGAAAAAGTTTCGCCTGAGGCGCTCACACCGGCGAATGCCGTCACCCCCCCCCCATTTGGCATTAAAGGAGGAGGTAATGCCTATCATGATAACGGAAGGGAGTGAGAGGAATGTTAGCGTCTATTAAAAGGTTGTAGTGTGAGTGAATTTATTCCCGCCACTTTGCATTATTTTTCAAATTATCTGCCACTCTCTGACGTCATGATGACCTGATATAACCGGACACAATTTAGAGCAAGACCGGGTACATCCGGCAAAGGATTATGGGACAGGTGCGGATGTGATTGAGCAACCCTTGTTTCACTACACACTCTTAACGTAGGATTCCTATGTTGTTATTGATGCAACCGGACAGAAGTTATTGGATGATCTGATACAACCGGACACAATTTAGGGCAAGACCGGGTACATCCGGCAAGGGATTATGGGATGTTTACAATGACTCTGCATTTTTATCGGATTAGTACATAAATACATTAGATTATTTCGAATTTACTACATATTAACGTTGAAATTTCGTGAAAAATACGAAAAAAACTGCTACCTTTTGTCGGAAAGTGGTCCGGTTGACTGTCAGCGAGTGAATCGATTTTCGCGGTTTTTAGATATTTTACATCCGGGATTTGTGCGGTCCTGTAGATGTCAACTTTTTGACATGTCGTCGGGTAGTTTTTGAGGAGATACTGGACATACAAACAAACAAACAAACAAACATACAAACAGACAACTGCCCTTTATATAGGAGATACAAATAAATGCACATTGGTCTTTATTATAGATTTGCTTAATACCCCCCCCCCCCAAAGAAAAAGTTTGGCCTGAGGCGCTCACACCGGCGAATGCCGTCACCCCCCCCCATTTGGCATTAAAGGAGGAGGTAATGCCTATCATGATAACGGAAGGGAGTGAGAGGAATATTAGCGTCTATTAAAAGGTTGTAGTGTGAGTGAATTTATTCCCGCTACTTTGCATTATTTTTCAAATTATCTGCCACTCTCTGACGTCATGATGACCTGATATAACCGGACACAATTTAGAGCAAGACCGGGTACATCCGGCAAAGGATTATGGGACAGGTGCGGATGTGATTGAGCAACCCTTGTTTCACTACACACTCTTAACATAGGATTCCTATGTTGTTATTGATGCAACCGGACAGAAGTTATTGGATGATCTGATACAACCGGACACAATTTAGGGCAAGACCGGGTACATCCGGCAAGGCATTATGGGATGTTTACAATGACTCTGCATTTTTATCGGATTAGTACATAAATACATTAGATTATTTCGAATTTACTACATATTAACGTTGAAATTTCGTGAAAAATACGAAAAAAACTGCTACCTTTTGTCGGAAAGTGGTCCGGTTGACTGTCAGCGAGTAAATCGATTTTCGCGGTTTTTAGATATTTTACATCCGGGATTTGTGCGGTCCTGTAGATGTCAACTTTTTGACATGTCGTCGGGTAGTTTTTGAGGAGATACTGGACATACAAACAAACAAACAAACAAACAAACATACAAACAGACAACTGCCCTTTATATAAGAGACTAGCGGGGCTACCCGGCGTTGCTCGGGGTCATAAAAACATATATTTGAAGAAAGATCGTGTGTGTAACATCTTTATATTCAAACTTCTATGTCCGCCCCCTCTCTCTATAGCCGTCTCTTTATCTGCTACCTTTCTCTTTCCTGGTCGCCCCATTTCGCCGCTACTTTCTAATTTTGCCTTTTGCAAAAGCTGTTTCTTCCCCACCATTTCTCCTATTGCCCAGGGTAATAGTATGACATATTTCTATAAAAAGTAACACCTCTATCTGCGCCTTCTATATAGGTACTTATCTCCACCCCGGTGTTCATACTATATACGTATCTATCATCACCCCATTGCGCATACTATATACGTACCTATCGCCGCCCCAGTGCACATACTATATACGTACCTATCGCCGCCCCGGTGCAGATACTATTTAAGTACCTATCGCCGCCCCGTTGCGAATGCTAAATAGTACCTATCGTTGCCCCGGTGTGAATGCTAAATACATACCTATTGCGCCCCGGTGTGCATGCTACATAAGTACCTATCGCTGCCCTAGTGCTAATGCTACATATGTACCTATCGCCGCCCCGGTGTAAATGCTAAATACATACTTATCGCCACCCTGGTGTGCGTGCTATATACGTACCGATCGCCGGCCCATAGCGCATGCTTAATAAATACCTATCACCGCCCTGGTGCGCATTCTATATACATACTTACTGCATCCCTGTGCACATGCTATATAGTACCTATCGCCATCTCTATGCACCACTATACACGTACCTATTGCCACCCCGGTGCACATACTATATATATACCTATCGCCGCCCCAGTGCGCATACTATATTCGTACCTATCGCCGCCCCGGTGTGCATACTATATACTTACCTACGAAATATTTTAAGTCCATAAAAACAAAAAAATTTCGCCCGACCCCCTAAAAAGTTTTTCCCGATCCCTACAATTTTCCCAGACCCCTAATATCTAAAGCCGCACCACACAATTTTGTTTTACTCTCCCCCAACTCTGAGAAATATTTTGAGTTCAAAACAAAAAAATAACCAAAAAATTTGGCTTGACCCCTATAAAGTTCGGCCTGACCCGTAAAATTTTCCCCGACCCCTCAATCTCTCCAGCCCCCCATCCCAAATAAGTTTTCATTCTCCCCCAACCCTGAGAAATATTTTGAGTTCAGAAAAACAAAAAAAATTTAGCCTGACCCCTAAAAAGTTCGGCCTGACCCCTAAAATTTTCCCCGACCCCTCAATCTCTCCAGCCCCCTATCCCAACTCATTTTTCACTCTCCCCCAAGCCTGAGAATTATTTTGAGTTCAAAACAAAAAAAAACAAAAAAGTTTTGCCTGACCCCTAAAAAGTTCGGCCTGACCCCTAAAATTTTCCCCGACCCCTCAATCTTTCCAGCCCCTCATCTCAACTAATTTTTCACTCTCCCCACCCTGAGAAATATTTTGAGTTCAAAACAAAAGGAAAAAAATTTGGCCTGACCCCTAAAAAGTTCGGCTTGACCCCTAAAATTTTCCCCGACACCTCAATCTCTCCAGTCCCCTAATTTTTCACTCTCCCCCAACCCTGAGAAATATTTTGAGTTCAAAACAAAAAAAAGAAAAAAATTTAGCCTGACCCCTAAAAAGTTCGGCCTGACCCCTAAAATTTTCCCCGACCCCTCAATCTCTCCAGCCCCCTATCCCAACTCATTTTTCACTCTCCCCCAACCCTGAGAAATATTTTGAGTTCAAAACAACAAAAAAAAGAAAAAAATTTGGCCTGACCCCTAAAAAGTTCGGATTGACCCCTAAAATTTTCCCCGAGCCCTCAATGTCTCCAGCCCCCCTCCCAACTAATTTTTCACAGTTCCCTAACCCTGAGAAATATTTTTAGTTCAAAACAAAAAAAAACAAAAAAAATTAAACCTGACCCCTAAAAAGTTCGGCCTGACCCCTAAAAAGTTCGGCCGAACCCCTAAATCTCTCCAGCCCTCGATCTCAACTACATTTTCACTCTCCCCCAACCTTGGGAAATATTTTGAGTTCAAAACAAAAAAAAACAAAAAAATTTGGCCTGACCCCTAAAAAGTTCGGCCTTACTCTTAAAAAGTTCGGCCTGACCCCTAAAATTTTCCACGACCCCTCAATCTCTCCAGCCACTCATCCCAACTAATTTTTCACTCTCCCCACCCTGAGAAATATTTTGAGTTCAAAACAAAAAAAAAGAATAAAATGTGGCCTGACCCCTAAAAAGGTTGGGCTTTATGACCCAACGCGTCACTGTAAACGTGTACTTGTTAAATTCTTCTTTTTTTTCTTTTTTTATACATATATAGAGTGATTATAACCCAACGGGTCACTGTAAACGTGTACTTGTTAAATTCTTCTTTTTTTCTTTTTTTATACATATATAGAGTGGTTATAACTCAACGGGTCACTGTAAACGTGTAATTGTTAAATTCTTCTTTTTTTCATTTTTTATACATATATAGAGTGGTTATGACCCAACGGGTCACTGTAAACGTGTACTTGTAGAATTATTCTTTTTTCTTTTTTTGTACATATATAGAGTGGTTATGACTCAACGGGTCACTGTAAACGTGTACTTGTTAAATTATTCTTTTTTCTTTTTTTTACATACATAGAGTGGTTATGACTCAACGGGTCAGTGTAAACGTGTACTTGTTAAATTCTTCTTTTTTTCTTTTTTTATACATATATAGAGTGGTTATGACTCATCGGGTCATTGTAAACGTGTACTTGTTGAATTATTCTTTTTTTTTATATACATATATAGAGTGGTTATGACTCAACGGGTCACTGTAAACGTGTTCTTGTTAAATTCTTAATTTTTTCTTTATACATATATAGAGTGGTTATGACTCAACGGGTCACTGTAAACGTGTACTTGTTAAATTCTTCTTTTTTCTTTTTTATACATATATAGAGTAGTTATGACTCAACGGGTCACTGTAAACGTGTTCTTGTTAAATTCTTTTTTTCTTTTTTTATACATATATAGAGTGGTTATGACTCAACGGGTCACTGTAAACGTGTACTTGTTAAATTCTTCTTTTTTCTTTTTTTATACATATATAGAGTGGTTATGACTCAACGGGTCACTGTAAACGTGTACTTGTTGAATTATTCTTTTTTCTTTTTTTATACATATATAGAGTGGTTATGACTGAACGGGTCACTGTAAACGTGTACTTGTTAGATTATTCTTTTTTCTTTTTTATACATACATAGAGTGGTTATGACTCAACGGGTCAGTGTAAACGTGTACATGTTAAATTCTTCTTTTTTCTTTTTTATACATATATAGAGTGGTTATGACTCAACGGGGCACTGTAAACGTGTTCTTGTTAAATTCTTTTTTTCTTTTTTTATACATATATAGAGTGGTTATGACTAAACGGGTCATTGTAAACGTGTACTTGTTAAATTCTTCTTTTTTCTTTTTTATACATATATAGAGTGGTTATGACTCAACGGGTCACTGTAAACGTGTACTTGTTAAATTCTTCTTTTTTCTTTTTTATACATATATAGAGTGGTTATGACTCAACGGGTCACTGTAAACGTGTACTTGTTGAATTATTCTTTTTTCTTTTTTTATACATATATAGAGTGGTTATGACTCAACGGGTCACTGTAAAAGTGTACTTGTTAAATTCTTCTTTTTTCTTTTTTTATACATATATAGAGTGGTTATGACTCAACGGGTCACTGTAAACGTGTACTTGATAAATTCTTTTTTTTTCTTTTTTATACATATATAGAGTGGTTATGACTCAACGTGTCACTGTAAACGTGTTCTTGTTAAATTCTTCATTTTTTCTTTTTTTATACATATATAGAGTGGTTATGACTCAACGGGTCAGTGTAAACGTGTACATGTTAAATTCTTCTTTTTTCTTTTTTATACATATATAGAGTGGTTATGACTCAACAGGGCACTGTAAACGTGTTCTTGTTAAATTCTTTTTTTCTTTTTTTATACATATATAGAGTGGTTATGACTAAACGGGTCATTGTAAACGTGTACTTGTTAAATTTTTCTTTTTTCTTTTTTATACATATATAGAGTGGTTATGACTCAACGGGTCACTGTAAACGTGTACTTGTTAAATTCTTCTTTTTTCTTTTTTATACATATATAGAGTGGTTATGACTCAACGGGTAACTGTAAACGTGTACTTGTTGAATTATTCTTTTTTCTTTTTTTATACATATATAGAGTGGTTATGACTCAACGGGTCACTGTAAAAGTGTACTTGTTAAATTCTTCTTTTTTCTTTTTTTATACATATATAGAGTGGTTATGACTCAACGGGTCATTGTAAACGTGTACTTGTTAAATTCTTCTTTTTTTCTTTTTTTATACATATATAGAGTGGTTATGACTCAACGGGTCACTGTAAACGTGTACTTGTTGAATTATTCTTTTTTCTTTTTTTATACATATGTAGAGTGGTTATGACTCAACGGGTCACTGTAAACGTGTACTTGTTAAATTCTTCTTTTTTCTTTTTTTATACATATATAGAGTGGTTATGACTCAACGGGTCAGTGTAAACGTGTACATGTTAAATTCTTCTTTTTTCTTTTTATACATATATAGAGTGGTTATGACTCAACGGGGCACTGTACACGTGTTCTTGTTAAATTCTTTTTTTCTTTTTTTATACATATATAGAGTGGTTATGACTCAACGGGTCATTGTAAACGTGTACTTGTTAAATTCTTTTTTTTCTTTTTTTATGCATATATAGAGTGCTTATGACTCAACGGGTCACTGTAAACGTGTACTTGTTAAATTCTTCTTTTTTCTTTTTTTATACATATATAGAGTGGTTATGACTCAACGGGTCACTGTAAACGTGTACTTGTTGAATTATTCTTTTTTCTTTTTTTATACATATATAGAGGTGTTATGACTCAACGGGTCACTGTAAAAGTGTACTTGTTAAATTCTTCTTTTTTCTTTTTTTATACATATATAGAGTGGTTATGACTCAACGGGTCACTGTAAACGTGTACTTGTTAAATTCTTCTTTTTTCTTTTTTATACATATATAGAGTGGTTATGACTCAACGGGTCACTGTAAACGTCTTCTTGTTAAATTCTTGATTTTTTCTTTTTTTTATACATTTATAGAGTGATTATGACTCAACGGGTCAGTGTAAATGTGTACTTGTTAAATTCTTCTTTTTTTCTTTTTTTATACATATATAGAGTGGTTATGACTCAACGGGTCATTGTAAACGTGTACTTGTTAAATTCTTCTTTTTTCTTTTTTTATACATATATAGAGTGGTTATGACTCAACGGGTCACTGTAAACGTGTACTTGTTAAATTCTTTTTTTTTCTTTTTTTATACATATATAGAGTGGTTATGACTCAACGGGTCACTGTAAACGTGTACTTGTTGAATTCTTCTTTTTTCTTTTTTTATACATATATAGAGTGGTTATGACTGAACGGGTTACTGTAAACGTGTACTTGTTAAATTATTCTTTTTTCTTTTTTATACATATATAGAGTGGTTATGACTCAACGGGTCACTGTAAACGTGTTCTTGTTAAATTCTTCATTTTTTCTTTTTTTTATACATATATAGAGTGGTTATGACTCAACGGGTCAGTGTAAACGTGTACATGTTAAATTCTTCTTTTTTCTTTTTTATACATATATAGAGTGGTTATGACTCAACGGGGCACTGTAAACGTGTTCTTGTTAAACTCTTTTTTTCTTTTTTTATACATATATAGAGTGGTTATGACTAAACGGGTCATTGTAAACGTGTACTTGTTAAATTCTTTTTTTTTCTTTTTTATACATATATAGAGTGGTTATGACCCAACGGGTCACTGTAAACGTGTACTTGTTAAATTCTTCTTTTTTCTTTTTTATACATATATAGAGTGGTTATGACTCAACGAGTAACTGTAAACGTGTACTTGTTGAATTATTCTTTTTTCTTTTTTTATACATATATAGAGTGGTTATGACTCAACGGGTCACTGTAAAAGTGTACTTGTTAAATTCTTCTTTTTTCTTTTTTTATACATATATAGAGTGGTTATGACTCAACGGGTGACTGTAAACGTGTACTTGTTAAATTCTTCTTTTTTCTTTTTATACATATATAGAGTGGTTATGACTCAACGGGTCACTGTAAACGTGTTCTTGTTAAATTCTTCATTTTTTCTTTTTTTTATACATATATAGAGTGATTATGACTCAACGGGTCAGTGTAAACGTGTACTTGTTAAATTCTTCTTTTTTCTGTTTTTATACATATATAGAGTGGTTATGACTCAACGGGTCATTGTAAACGTGTACTTGTTAAATTCTTCTTTTTTCTTTTTTATACATATATAGAGTGGTTATGACTCAACGGGTCATTGTAAACGTGTACTTGTTAAATTCTTCTTTTTTCTTTTTTTATACATATATAGAGTGGTTATGACTCAACGGGTCACTGTAAACGTGTACTTGTTAAATTTTACTTTTTTCTTATTTTATACATATTTAGAGTGGTTATGACTCAACGGGTCACTGTAAACGTGTACTTGTTGAATTATTCTTTTTTCTTTTTTTTATACATATGTAGAGTGGTTATGACTCAACGGGTCACTGTAAACGTGTACTTGTTAAATTCTTCTTTTTTCTTTTTTTATACATATATAGAGTGGTTATGACTCAACGGGTCACTGTAAACGTGTACTTGTTAAATTTTACTTTTTTCTTTTTTTATACATATATAGAGTGGTTATGACTCAACGGGTCACTGTAAACGTGTACTTGTTGAATTATTCTTTTTTCTTTTTTTATACATATGTAGAGTGGTTATGACTCAACGGGTCACTGTAAACGTGTACTTGTTAAATTCTTTTTTTTTCTTTTTTTATTCATATATAGAGTGGTTATGACTCAACGGGTCACTGTAAACGTGTACTTGTTAAATTCTTCTTTTTTCTTTTTTATACATATATAGAGTGGTTATGACTCAACGGGTCAGTGTAAACGTGTACTTGTAAAATTCTTCTTTTTTCTTTTTTATACATATATAGAGTGGTTATGACTCAACGGGTCAGTGTAAACGTGTACTTGTTAAATTCTTCTTTTTTTCTTTTTTTATACATATATAGAGTGGTTATGACTCAACAGGTCATTGTAAACGTGTACTTGTGAAATTCTTTTTTCTTTTTTTATACATATATAGAGTGGTTATGACACAACGGGTCACTGTAAACGTGTACTTGTTAAATTCTTTTTTCTTTTTTTATACATATATAGAGTGGTTATGACTCAACGGGTCATTGTAAACGTGTACTTTTTTAATTATTCTTTTTCCTTTTTTTGTACATATATTGAGTGGTTAGGACTCAACGGGTCACTGTAAACGTGTATATAAAAATATGTTGAAGTAAAATAAGTTTTGAAGAGAAAAAAATTTAAAAACCTATAACGATGACGTCATATACCTATTACTGTGACGTCACGTGCACAAGAATAAGTTTGTTGAAAACAAAATTATTATTACATAATTACATTGGCTGATTTCCAAATTACTACTGAATAACATTAGAAAAGTTTGAAAAATCCAGACCCGCTGCCGAAGACTGGCCCCGTTGACCCCCAGGAACATTTTTTTTTGTTGTCATTTTTAGATATTATGATCCCAGGATATGTACGGTGCTGAAGATATAAACTTTTTGACATGTCGTTGCGTAGTTTTTGAGGAGAAGCTTCACATACAGACATACATACATACATACAGACAAGTGCCCTTTATATAAGAGATATAATATATATATATATATATATATATATATATATATATATATATATATATACTAGTGTATCACGATTTGACATGAAATAATCCAAAGCTAGATTGTTATTGCTGTTATTAAGATACATGACACCACTATTATACAATACATATACACCGATACCGGGCTTAAAATTGATAACATTCTGCGAACATGATTAAAAATTGATACCTAATTAATGTATCACGGCGCGTGTAACGGATAATAAGTTAAACGAAAATAGTTTAATATCCGTTTGTCTGTAATAACGTTTGTATATTCATTCTTTCAACGTCTACCGATTCATTTTTTACACACTATTGCAGGAAGCTCTAGGAACATGAACGTGACACTAAAATGGCTCAGTAAGATGTTTCGATCATCAATGGTTATTGCCAAGAAGTTTGAAACAAACAATACACCTAACACTCTTTTACTAATGTCTGAAATTCCCTGTATTGTTGTTGTGATTGATTGGCGCAAACATTAAAACAATACTCGTTATTGAAATGAAACAAATAGCGGTGACTCCAGGAAGAAAAGTATCACAAGAAATTGTATAGATTTTATTAATATATGAACGCATTTTTCAAACACACAGTGCCACTTACTATTAAAGTATGTTTACATCATTGAAATAGGAGTGTGTCACAGGGCTAACATTTTTTCTTCCGTTTATCATTCGTTAGATAAAAATAACTGTAAAAAACGAATATATATATATATATATATATATATATATATATATATATATATATATATATATATATATATATATGTATATATGTATATATGTATATCGAGGCAGCATTTTTTCCTTAATACACGTATTATTAAAAATAACCGACAATGTTTGTCTGGTTATTTTAGTATAGATCCCTTCAATTAATTATAAATCTCACTCCAGGTCTTTACCTGTTTATCATTATTCCACTGACGATGGACCCAGACGGGTCAGAAAGTACTCTGGACCAACATGTACATTACGGCAGTCTCATCAGCCAATTTTCTTCTGAGATTAAGATTTTAATCCGGAAAATTAAAGGAATCAATACTAAAGTAACCAGACACAAATTGTCGGTTATTTTTAATATATATATATATATATTTAATATGAATTAATCATATGATATCGTTCGATACGGACAACGCCTGTTACTTATATCATCATTATAATAGGTGTATTGGTCAGTTATAGTAGTACAGCGAGAACGGAGAGTTCGTGATTTTTTAGCGTGCTTCTTTTACATGTGTTCAGTCTACATAATATGTAGATTTTTGTACGAGCCTGAAACTTAAATTATTATGGATGACTTGATCACTTCTGTGTAGGTGAGAAAGTCAGTGTTTATATAGTTGCATCAAAATGATATTCATATGTTAAAGTGTGTCAGATGAATATAGTTATGTACAAAAAGTCGTTTATACCTCTATGAGTATTGGTCTATAAAACATGTATAGTAAAGAGTGAACTGTCGTTTCCTACATGTTTGCTAGATGATTCCAACTACTGAGCCAATCCGACATCGTCATCACCAGAGCACAAGTGATCCTGTCAACCGACCACGGAAGGTAAACTCATACTTCAAAAGAATACACTCTTTTTAAATGCTCTAATTCTGTTTCCGTATTGAAAATCAAGCTCTACTCATGCTAGTATACAATAATTGTTAACCTCGTTCAAAATATGGTTTATAAGCATGTTTTCAGTAAACTTAAAGTAAAATAACAGAAGAAATATTTAAATCAATTATCCTTGGTTTTTCATTGCCTCAGGAGATTTACAAATTTTCATCAAGAAACACGTTGTTCCTACGACGCGCATGAATGATTTAATCTCTGTTGTAATTAAATCATTTTAATTAAAGTGGTTTTCAAAACAAATGAGGTGTAATTTAGCAAATACGTGGCACAAATAGGAATTGAAAAACATTGCGAAAGAAAACCCATTTTTATGATAGAAAATTGTGTTTTCTTTTATATTTCTAAATCGGAAGGGAAAATGGTGACGCTAATAATGAACATATAATTGATAATGATGATAATGATCAATGTAGTAATGAGTATTCGGTGAGCGGATGAGGAATTATTTAATTAGTTTTCTACCGAGTATTGTCATCAATGTATGTTTAAACTGCGGTTCAGGCGCTATACACCCCGGGTCCTTTTTAGCTTTCTTGTTATTCTGTTGTAGGACACCGCAGTGGATGACCACTACAACCGAGGAAGCCAACTCGTTCGAAAGTCCGAAACAAATGAGTGACGTTAACGGTATCGCCCGAAGAAGAAACAAGGTAAAAATAAGGCGTTATTATGCAAAAAACATCGCAAAAATAATTAAGTAAAAAACTATTTCGCAGATATATTCTTTATTTCTCCCTTCGAGTTTTAATTACCAAATTGAAAATGTATGTATTGAGGCTATGACTTATAATTGTGGGCGTGTCAAGTGTGTGGGTATTAATGATTGCATGGTCATCTTGAAATATTTGATTAGGTCGGATTAGTAAAGTAATATTGACCTCGTAAAATATCATGACAACTTCGGCTGTGTCGGAGATACCGTCACAATACTAACGCATCGTTTTTCTTCTGTGGCGTGTCGTAATATACAACGGTTACATTGCCCTTCCGAATATTTTTGGCTTATTTCAATTAATAAAAGAGTATTGCATCATATGTTGTTTCATTTCGCACTTTTAAAATAATTCATGAATTTGGAGCAGTTTATGAGGTCACAATGTCAAATATTTCTTCTGAAAAAAATGTAAAACCTGTTATTATTAAGCATGAACAGCTGATAGGTTTATAAATAAGTATAACACCAGGGAAATGTGAAAGAGCGAGTGAAATATTATAAATACATGAAATACTTTAGTGAGTAAAAAAACGCAAGAAATCATTATAGACGTTTGCTCGGAACAAACATAAATTGGGACATTGGGCAGCTATATTATTTGTATTAGCCACCAATTGTAACTATGCGCAAATAAAAAACGTATACCAATTAACTTTTTTATATCAAAACAAAGAGAGTTCATGAGTAATAGTTGTTTACAAGTTACAAGTTAGTTAGTAGTAACCCTTGTTTTGTGTTTGTTTTTTTTCATTTAGTTTTTTTTCTGCCGATACAGAGATAGCCGATCAGATCTAAGTCAATGCTATACTAGTTTTTACAATACTATTATTTTTTAAAGATATTTAATTTATATTTCAAAGGCAACCCTAAACTAAGATGCTGTAGAATAAACAACACTCTCTAAGTTTAAAATAAATGAACTCAAAACGCAAGATTTGAAAATTTGGTGATCGAATCCTACTATTGACACGTGCATCATCTTCGAAAACGCACAGTTTATGAAAAAATATAACAAGGTCAGTGTGAATTACATTTCACATTTACCCCACAGGATGTGTGTTTCTGACAAGAGATTTAATAATAGCCATGGCTTATTGCAACTCAAAAAATATATGACTTTTCGAAGCAACTATTTTAATACATAGAACACATTAGTTATTTATTTAGTACATGTTCAATCAATTATACTAAACATTGTTTCTTCTACGTATACATATCTTAGGAAACCTTGAATTTAGAAATCGCTACAATATAGGATGAAACAAACATGCGACTAATAGAACTGTTAATAAAATATACAAACTTTTCTGCAAAACCAACATATTTTGTACAAATTAGCGGCAGTTCCTTTCTGTTTTATCAACCTTATTTTTATTATAAATCTCCGAAAATCACAATTCAATGATATAGGGGGGGCACCTTTTATTGATCATCTAATAAGTAAGGTGTTTGCTCTTCAATGAAGTCCACATTGACTCGATTTCACACTTTCCAAGATTTTTATCTGTCGAGTTATCTCAAATATAATGTTTATAAAACACAATCCACATACAATTGTTGAACTCAATCAAGCAATTACAACCACAATTAGAAGCGTGCGAACGTAGAGATATATCATAGTATTATTATTGTGCAGGTTTACTTAATAAACTTGTAACTGTTGAAACTATATGACTGGACAGATCGATCATAGGCTAAAGTTTATTTGTAGAAAATATGGTTGTATTGTAGGAACTAATTAAATCTATATTAATGTTAATTCTGCTCCATTGTAGGAGTCATGCCATTAAACAATCAACCTCGAAGTGTATACTGATATCAAATGTTAGTCCCACTCTCTTTGTTTTTGTGTGTTTATGAACACTTCATCGGGTTTACATGATGATATATATTGTGAAACAACTTTTATAGGTGTTATTCATTTTGGGCAAAGTTGTTGTAAGTTCTGCACGCGCGTCTTTCTATAGAAATACACATTCTACGCTTAGCATGATTATGTAAATTGGTATTTATATCATAGAAATTTCGGTAACTAAAATAATAATAACTACGATCACATAGAAATCAATATAAGAAAAGAAAAACGGATTCAGAGCTTGGAGCAGGTTAAAGAGACATTTACTGATTTTTTAAAAAAAATAATGTCAATTTATTTAAAAACCCACCCATACAACGAATGTTAGATAATACTACTGCCCCAACAACAAAATGTTACACAATTTTCATAAATACGAATAAAAAGGTTATACATTAGCATTGGATGGATGACAAAGGACACGAGATTCTTTGTAAAATCTGACACAACGCCGGGACACAATTCTAATTAATAAAAAGCCAAAAGCTGATATCCATTAATGATAGATATAACCTAGAAGTCTAATATAGCCTATGCTATTATAACATAATGAATACGAAGAATTCAAATATAGTCGTAGAATATGAGATATGCATGTAAAGACGTAGCCCTTAAAATTGAGAACGTAAACGGGATACTTAATAATAAATAAATGAGCCTAAAAAATCCTAATCCGTAGAGGTATGGATGGAACCGAAACACTGCGAAAAAGAACATATTTTTCATCATATCTTTATATAATATGAACATTAAGATATCTTATAAGGAAACACAAAGATGTTAATACATATTTAAAATGACCTAAATGTGAAATGTGTTTGTAAACACAATTATGATGTAATTATTGTAGTTTATATAAAATAATTATTTCGAAAATTCTTATTTTAGATATATCAAATTATATAAAATGTAATAATTTTCTGAATATTTTCAATGCGAGTTTATCCTTGTTTACATTTTTAAATTATAGAAAAAGGCACGATATAGATGAGTATTTAATCGGGGTTCATTTATTATAATAAATACATTCAACTATTGTAAATGTATATGCACAGGAAATTCACTAGCTGTGGTTCTGTTAAATATATTACAATTATATTATAAAATCATCATTTGAAATACAATATTTTTAAATTACATTTAAGTGTTGTAACTGTTTCATAATTAAACAAATAGATTATTTACTATGATGGATATTTAAGTTATTGACACCCTTTAAATATTGATATAAAACATGACGTGTAATAACAGCGGTCAATATATGAAAAAATATGTCTTATTTTAAACAAAAGAATTAATTAGTTTGGTTACAACATTCAATTCAATTCAGTTCAATAATGATAAATAAAAAAAACCCAAAAATGTTTCAATTGCTATGTAGGGAAAGAGGAAAGTTAAGTTTACGCAGGAAATAATATAGTGACCAAGCACCTCTTAAATATCGCCGTGAAATGCTATTTATTTAGCGCATTTATACCGTCTGTTTTTTCTAGTTTTGCTTGTTTTGTTTTACGGTAACACTTGTTATGCTTCAAGTTCTGTATATGTTCGCATATATGGTTCTTTTGTACTAACATCTGGAAATGTATTTAAAGGTGCGGAGATCTTCATTGAGAAGCCAGTTCTTTTCCAGTTCATTAATTTCATATAGTTAATAGTTAACAAATAAATAGTTTTTGTGTACCTAACATTTTATTTGTAGTGATTTAGGTGCATTCAACATTCGATCAAGTACACACCTACGATTACATAATGTCGACAAAAAGATTTATGTATTAGACATACGTAAGTAAACATTAATCTGAAAAAGAAAAATTGATATAATTATTGCACATTGAGTTGAGCATCAAACTTTGCTAACGAACATATCATTCCTTTTAAGAAATTGCCAACATGTTCTTTAAATAAGAAGTATTATACATGAATAAGTTGACAGATAAAACTAATATATAAATTACTGAGGTGTGCATTTTACGTCCATTCTATTAAGAATTCGAATGCAATACGCGTTATAAGCTATTTTTTTCATACTCAGATTACCGCTACGAAACGGGTTTCATCTCAGCATTTTACCGGACTTTACATCATTGTGGTAAAGTAATGTGGTATGTTCCTAATAGTTTTTATGTGAATTTAAATATCGTATTACAGGCGAATTATTCTGTATATACTTTATCTTCTCCATTTGATAAAATTCACTTAATCGCGTTTTGCATTCGAACTCTTCTGATATCAACCAGTGCTATTTTATGTTATAGTATTATTCAAACAAATCCCATATTTTAGTTCTGGACAGATATACAGTGTATCTTATTTATAGGATGTTCGTATCCTATTTTGGCGATTAGGCACTAGTTTAACAGTCATCTACCAATATTGTGAATGCATGCGCATTGAATCATTCCTCGTATCGCCAAATAATATATCGATTTTAAAGGATCATGTTCCATTACACATGTTTAATAAACATTACGTTTAAATATTACATAATACAAACGGTTTTATATGTCATTGTTTCTATCATAATCGAAGGAACTAACTAATGGTGTTATCTATATAAAAAGAAACCGACTTAACAATAAATGTATCCAATATTCTGACACATTAAATAATATACGACCCTGCAAAAACAGATTACATGAATCCGATATGCCTGTTCCCCCGTATGTTCAACTAACCGCTAATGTATGTCATATGCAACATATATTTTGTACTGTAATATTATATTGTACATTAAATACGCTTAGGCAGTTTACGTTTGTATGCACGCTATCATCTATCACTAGCGTGTAAATTATTAGATCATCTGATCAGCAAAAATTGGAGATACATATGATATCGCTTATGAAAAAAACTGACATTACCTATTTATTAGCTAATCAAAAATGTACATTTTAAAATAAATGTATTTAAAAAAGTAGCATCCATTTTATTAATTTGAAAAATATGTTTCCGTCGACTAAAACTGTATACTTTTAAATTAATATAGTTTATAAAATTGGATTCATTTTATTGATTCAAAGTAGATTTAGTTGACAAATATGTTTAACGTAAGAGACTAAATACATTATCCAGATTTAAAAAGCACTGTGGGATCTCCATCGTGTCGCTCTGGTTGTGTATAATTATGTGTTTAATGATATCGTGCGATCCCGTCTACGTAAAATAACAAAAAGGATACACATGATAATAGCGGTGTCAGGGCGTATAACAGGTGTACATGAACTAACGTAGTTACTCCTGTGATTGTCGTGGCTGTTTTCTCGTATATAATATTTGTCAATCTTTTCTTGTAGGTAGAATATATATGAATATCTAGTTCAAATGTCAGTCTTATATATCAAGACTAAACCATAACAATGAATATATAATAAAAATGTTTCTTAAAATGCAGGTTCATATAAAAAAAATAATATTCACGAACACAACAACTATATAGCATTGTTGCAGAGAGCAATCTAATGCATTTAGTTGACTAAATAACATTCCTTCTTAAATAGGATAAAATATATCGATTATTGAGAACCACATTTCATGAAAAGCAGCGCACGTGCGAACATTTCATTATCATTTTTTTATGAATGACTACTTCGTTTCAAGGCGTTATAGACGAGCGATATCTTGCAATGTATTTTAGAGCTATTTTCAAAAAAATGTTTTCATTCAGAAATTGTCTTGTGAAACACTTTTTGAGCATTCAAAGAGATTTAGTTAATTAGATATTTTAATTTTTATCATCGTATTTCCTAGCGTCTATCATCTTTAACTTTATCAAATACATTAATTACAGGAGGACATACCTCAATAACAAATGTCGCGACACAGTTCGTATTTCTTCAGACTGATCATATAATGAAATCAGAAATTCATTTCACCAGTAGAGAACGTTTAAATTTATAACGATGACCTTATAAAGTGATTGCGTTAGCTTTGTCTTTTATTTATCTTCCTCCCACAAGGTAAGATGTGACACAAGGTCGGGAAAGTGGGATTTGAAAAACCAGCCCTCGAGAATTTGAGCGCTCTGGCCATTGGAAATTGACTGGAAAGCCCCGTCGGCATTCCCCGGTAGGGGCGCCTAAGACAGTAAGCAATAAACTTACTCCTCCCCAAAGAGGGGAGGCAAATCCTAGGAGGGTGGACCTCCTAGAACTGCGCAGGACAGTCCAGACCGATAGACCGGCGTAAATCAAGACCCGAGGGCCAAAACAATACCGGTCTATGGGCTGTAGTATCCATCGGAACAGACACCCACCCCTCGCGCATACTCACCAAATGTGTTGCTATATTTTGAAATGCATTTGGTATTGCTCACGTGTACTCTGCGATAGAATTTCCGTTTTTGATTTAAACCGTACGAGACAAAATAATTCGGTGCATACAGAACATCACTTACTATCTTTTTTTAAAATTCTGATCTAATACGCATCCTTTGATATTTAAAAGTGTAATTCTTATTGGAGTGAGTTTTATTTTAACATTGGACATTTTCTTGTAATCGTCAGTAAAACGTGATCATTTTTTATTAAAGAAATGGTTTCGTGCTTTTTCCTAGAATTCGAAATAAAGATTCGCGTGTTCGACAGGACACCCCTAGATAAAGGTTACATCGGCCGAAACGTTGTGATTATAACATTCAATACAACAGTAGTCTGACTTCTCTTCATGACACAACTTATTAGTTTCGGATACTAACAAAGTCTTATCTATCTTACTCGTGATTGTTTGGCAAATATTCTATTCATACTTACACTTGAGATATCGTTCGAAATGCAATCTACGTCTAACTTTGAAAAATCGACATTATTATTTCAAAATTATATATTTGAGAACGATTCAAAATAGTATA
>OY744517.1:60333678-60338678 GCA_963556195.1 Sepiola atlantica | reverse complement strand
CTTTCTGCAAACAGTATGATATATATAAAATGGTAATAAACACTGTAACGATTTAAAACTAGATTAACTTAGCGCGGATACACTTACATGCCTTATATTCTTTGTTCAACACGTATTTGGATGTAGGTCTCGCTAATATCGTTTTTTGAGAACTTGGCACGTATCATTTTAATAAACGCTCCTGCTGGGCTTGTAAGTAGATAACAGTAGCCATTAAGTGCTGTATTTTGTCCTGTCGAAATATCGACACCCACGCTGATGTATTTAGATTTTGTTTGCATAGAGAGTAACTGCTGCCCAATGGCTATATTCCACTTGCGATAAAATGCCAGTCCTTACTAATTCATCTAATTTACTCGTTCATTTTTTCTAACTAGGTGAAAGCCAGATTCATTTATTTAAATACAGTTTAACGGTCCTCTTTTGGATGCCATCTTATTACATCGATTAAGACCACCGGAAAAAAAAATTCAGAAAAGGTATTATTCAATTCCTTCGGTCGTCAGAATTTCTATTTTCCGGAAAAAAATGATTGATTTAACTGCTGCATAATCTGTACCAAATAAATTGTTGGTAGTTTTTAATACGAACATTTTTAATTTCGTGGTTGTTCTCTTAAAATAAAACTTCGTGATGAGTTTAGCATAGTATTCACCAGAAGTTAAAAATTACTATGTATGACCACGCATCGAGGTTTATACAAGTTTTAAAGGATTGCTTTCGGGGTCAAGGTCGCGCCAGCAATTTTGTAGCAAGTTATTTAAACTGAGCTAGGCGAATTAGATTTCACGATCGTATACTTAGACGATGTTTTTATACCTAGTACAACTTTGGAAACACCGGGAACACGTTCACAAAGGATGGTCACAATACCAGGAGTATGGCTTCAAAATAAAAAAGAAAGAAAGATGCTATCACTTCAGAGAAAAATAAATATCTGGGACGTATCACAGATGAAAACGATAGAATGTCAGATGTAGGGCAGTCCAGTAAAATTAAAGACATTCCGTATACTGAAAACATCACATCTCTACATAGTTCCTATGGACTCGTAACTTATTACCAAGCATTTATCCCAAACACACATAATATATGTGCTCCGCTGAAGGAACTTTTAAGATAAAGGTACATTTTGAAGAATGGACACACGAATGTGATGGGGAATTCGATTACACTTTTAAAGTCGTGATGTCGGATGTATTCCTTACACACTAAAACTCGGACCTAGAAATCATAGTTGCAAGCGACGCAAGCCCGTACGAAATAGTAGCATGCATCCTACATCTGAGAATTTTTAATGCAAAAAAGTATACAGACAAAATCGTTACATCAATATTAAACAAATTTATGGATGTTTTTGTACCAAAATAACGTACACACCTGAAAAGTGTATATAACATAACTCATACAGCTGAATATACTATACACACATAAAGCATATTGCTGAAAAGCTATATGAATATAAAGCATACATCTAGAAAAGACTATATCAAAATAAGTCATGCACATGTAAAACTTATTATAATAAAATACATAAATGAAATTGCTATATAAAAATAAAGCATCCTATTGATGAATGTATATTGATATAACGCATACAGCCGAAATAGAAACGTCAAAATAAATAATAAGGCTGAAAAGCTGAATCATATTGAAGAATACTACTACAGATGTTCTATGAAAAAAAGCTCACAGCTAAAAGAATTATATAAAATTTAAGTATCATAAACGAAGTATATACTTAAATTACGCACGTATTTAAAACATACTATTTCGAACCTGGGAGTTAAATCATTTAATAATATAATTTGGAGCATCTACACATAAAGCATTCAGTAAAATCAGCAAAACATCATGAATAATCTACACATTTGTTAAGATATTGTCGTCAGCACTCAATCTTTTCTGATACATTTTACACGGAAAGCAATTAACTATCGCAGCAACTTTCGTTTACATCTCTTTAATTTCATGCCAATAGGAATCAATTTTTTTATTTAAATAGATACTTTAATTATAAGAATATCAGTTGAGTAAATCAACTTTACACATTACATTGGTTTGCTAGACACGCTTTTATTAACGTTTAATCTACTGTATAAAAGCTGTTGGATGATAGCGCACGTTTTCCTCCAAATAACTAAGTGTAAACAATGTTGATAGTGTTAGCCCTGCGATCGTCCGAATAATATATTTATTTCGATTACTGGTATAGTAGTAAAACATATGAAGCAAAGGATTTACAGTGATATCAATATACGTTCGTATATAGTGTCGATGGTAAAATTATTAAAATAACTAAATTAATTAATTTAATTAATTACATCGATTTAATAAAAACATCGTTTCATTCTATTTTCAAGGGTTACAATTTACATACAAATTCCCGTTTTAATTTACAGCATTCCTCAAATGTCTGAAGTCGCTTTGATGCTTAGAATAAGAAACACACTTTGATCTTTGCTAAAAAAAACATTTCAATATATACAATAAGTCTGTGACTAAACATTTTTAAATAAATATCTTATAATGGGGGTGAGTAATGTTGTATTGTCTCTGTTGTCATGAGACTGTCTTCTCAAATATTACCTCTCCCAGATAGTACATCGTCTTTTATTGTATTCTCATTTCGGGGTGGGGATAATGTAGTATCAATTTGTTGTAATAAAATAAACCTTCAAACAATTATATCCGCTTTTTAAAGGTCTAGTAGAGGATCTTCACGGCAATTAGATATTTCTCTGTAGAGGGAGTAATGTATTATATGTGCTGTTTCCATGAGTCAATATTCCCAAAAACTACCTTCTCTTTTGTGTGTTCTTCTATCCTAATATACAACTCGCAGGAATAACGTTCTCATTATAGAGGGAATACCATCAGGGATTGCCTCCATTTTGTTAGAAAGTAGTGTGGTGTGGGTTTTGTTATGACAACATATTTCCATTCATTAACTTCTATAGATAGCATACGAAAGAAATTCAGAAACAAATGACCGTCCAATGTTGCGTGTACTCATTCATTTAGACGCGTCATTTTTGTCAGGCCCAGCATCAAACATTGTAAAGTCAGAGAAGAAAAGCGACCGTGGCCATGTCTTCTCGAAAGCAACTCTCGAGAACGGTTATTTTTAATAATATGGCGAGTGATGCCCTCTGAACACAGACAAATAATCAATGCTTTCCTTCGAGGCAGACACACGTGATTAAGAACGTATTCTATTACAGATCCAGAGAATATTTAATACAGATGATGTACAATTCCACTCTGCATTTAAAGGCTATGTCCTATAAATAATGTAATGCTTATATATATATATATATATATATATATATATATATATATAGAGAGAGAGAGAGAGAGAGATAGATAGATAGATATAGATATATATATATATTTATATATATACATGTATATATATACATATGTGTAAGATGTATATATATATATATATATATACATATATATATATATATGCATATATTAATAACTAATATACATCGTGGTAAACATATATATGCATATATCTCTTGTTTTGTTGGTATATATATGTAAATTATATAATGTATATATATATATATATGTATATAAGTATATATATATCATCATTACATTATTTATATATATATATATATAAGCATTACACTCTTTATATATACATATATATATATATATATATTTATATGCATGCTTATATCTGTAGACAAATATGTATATGTAAATATATATATATATATATATATACATATATATATATATATATATATATATATATATATATAAGGATTGTACTACTAAGGGCATTACTTAGATAAGACGTTAACAACTGTAACATATATGTACGCACAAATATATGTAAATGTTAATTATAACGATTTTTTCGAATAGCAATTAACTTAGTTATATAATTTTGTTATTGCAACTTTTATTATGGTAGCTTTAAAAATACATTTCTTCTGAAAATTACTTGGTTGTTAAATTAATAAAACAATGAGACGACATTAAAAATACATAAAATGCCCTTACCTGCAAGTTTCATGATAATCTCAACAGTATTGAAGAGTATTAAAATCTGTAAAAATAAAAAAATCGTGTTCGTTAAAGCACTCTAATAAAATAGAATGTATAATGTTGTGTTTCATATAGTTGTCAGAATAACAAAAACAAATCATTGCCGATTTTCAATTCGGGTTACAATCGTATATTTCAATGAAATTACACGCATTTCTCTCGTCTCTTTTTTCGGATGACGCGGAATAAACATTTGAGTTACTGAAATGACACAATTCTTTGAGTGACCATGTTTAATAAGAGTTCAGATAAACTCCATATCACGATATACGTGGTGCATTTGATCATCTGCCTGATTTTAGGCATGAGCTCCTCGTAAAAACTAATCAGGGCTTAAACTAAAAAGTGTGTTCTTTTAACGGAAGGTGAGCGTTACATAATGGGTATGTTTTGGAAAATAAAATCCCCAGCTCTATAATTAAAGCTGATGTATATTTTTAGGTGTATTTAAATTTTTGCGCATATACAGTGTGGCAATACTGTCACCAAACGTAAGTAAATAACACGTGCTTCTGTCCAGCTAGCAGAAAAAAACATTTAAAATGATAAAATAAAGTACTGTATAATAAAAAGTCAGAGTAGAAAAATGTCAATCAAATAAAATATTGAGTTGCTATATATTTACAAGAGAAAAACAACAGAGTGGACTCGATGATAATTACGGAAAAGAAATACGTTACGATCAGTTTAAAAAATATCCACATTCTACATACATACAACCACACATAAATGGGGAGTTTGAATTACTGAATAGACACTATCCTCGGGTGTCTTCGGTCTCACTATACAAGGGGGTGTCAGGACAACTTGACATGCGAATACTTCACTCTACAAGTAAACACTTAGCCATATTAAAAAATAACAGTATTCGCGGCACAAGTAAGATTCCCTCAGCTCGGCGATACACTTGCTCATACGAAAAATAGTGCACC
>OY744517.1:60306178-60323678 GCA_963556195.1 Sepiola atlantica | reverse complement strand
TGATGACACATGAATTCGCGCAGATAGCCGTCTACGGGTGCTCTGCTCGTCCCGCACTTATTTCTTTGTTTAGCTTCCTTCCACTTCCTCTCGACGTGATTGGTGCAAGCCTTCATTGTCGGGTCGACCAACTTCTCGCTATGATTCACCGTAAGGTGCTGATACCGCTCCTCTCCTAACCTGTTGTACGCCCTCCAACAATCGGATACTACCGTGGCCCAGGTACAACGAACTGCTTGATTATTGGAAGGAGGGTTTCAGCATTCCTGTTAGGCACTATCACCAGGAAACCCTAATTCTCTGCGGCGTCGTATCCCCCGAAGACCCAGAGCGGCTGGAGAACACGGCCAACATTGTTTTTCCGGCAGTTGAATAGAGACTCGTCTATTTCCATCGTATGCCGTGGGCCTCCGAGTCGCCGAGTGTTGCGCGACAGATGTTCTGTGCAGACCTCCCCCAGAAAATTTTTCGGCCTAGCACAGCTGCTGAAAATTCATTATTATTTTGATTAGCGGTTTCTTCCAATTATTGTCGGTTGCTTGCTATAACCTGATTGGCAGCAACCTGATTGGCCAGCACTGCTTCAGCCTCGTTTTCGTCTCGGCAGCTTCCGCGACGTGCCCGGTCGTTGCAGCCAAGCAGTCACGGAAATTAGGCGTTTCATCTGGAGTAGTATCATATATATATATATATATATATATATATATATATATATATATATATATATATATAATCTCTGTGCTTATTGTGGTCGGACTGCTGTCGGATACTTGATGTTACTTTTCTGGGAAAAGATGGGATCCAGAGTCTTTTGGGTAGTTTTCATCACGCGAGTTTGTTCCATGTCTTCCTGAATTATTAGAATTTTATCAGAATTCGCCTTTTGAATCTTGTAAATGACATAATTAGAGTCCTCTCGTCGTTATTCGTCCGTGTTATTTCTTCTTCCTTTTGACTCGGTGTGTGTGGTTTCTACAGCTCCACCATACATTCCCAGCATTCCCTTATCACTGGCGGATGGACTTTCGAACTGCCATATTTGTTCTATCCGCGCCAAGAAACACGTGTAAGCGTACCAATATATTAACATGGAAACACGAAAATATACATGATGATTGTTCACTGTAGTGCGGAAACAAGAACTTGACGGAACTGATGTAAATCATGTCTTTGAGTTGCTTTATGTATGGAGTTTGGAATTAAATTAATAATATATATATATATATATATATATATATATATATATATATATATATATATATATAAAGATAGAATGAAGAGTGATAAACATGTACGAATGTCCAGATTAATTTACAACTTCGATTATTCAATGCAAGGTATATTCTGTAATAAAATTATGTTTATTATTCTTTCCTTAAGCCAAGGCTTTTCAAAGATCGAGATCTTATCATCAGAGGAATTATACTAGATAGATAAGTTGGCAGAATGAAAGCCATAATTCAACATTTGAAAATATACCTTGCATTGAACAATCGAACATAGAAATTCATCTGAACATTCGTACATGTTTTTCACTCTTCATTCTATCTTTATAATTGCTCAATCTCGTATATTGAGCTGAAACCATTTCACTATAAGTTCTATTTACTAAAAGCTTACTTTTAGTTTCATATTTATTTTCTCTCTCTCTCTATCTCTCTCTTTATTTATATATATATATATATATATATATATATATATATATATATATTCTGAATATGGTAATAGTCCATATTGAGTTTGTATTTGGGAAATGTCAATTACTGTAAAGAATATGAAATCGAAAACATATATTTTTCTAATAAAAACACACCATTATCAAATATCCATTTCTGAAACAAGCATCAGTGTATTTAAAATCAAAAACAAACGTTGTTAATAAATTACCCATTTATGTAAATTACAAATTATGGGCAGTCCCTGAACTAATCAGTCATCACGCTAATACATTAACGGGCTTAATGTTCGTAGAGACGGAAACAAATCAAATTAACACCCGTATTTACATTTCTATTTGTGTCAAGCATGAACGAATACTTCACTATAATGTTAGATATTTTATTTACATTTAATTGAAATATATTCATTCACGTATATTAAATGATAAAGTTACAAAATGTATAGAGTTATGCACGTAAACTTGCATAATTCTTAGGGGGGTCGGTGTACACGCACTCAAACATGAAATATAACTTTATATAATAACTATTCTTATGTTACGCTTAAAAGACTTATCTTATTATTAAGATCGAAAGTAAACACTGTACACACACTTAAGGATATATACGCACAGCGTATTCTTAAAATCTATGAGGTAATTTGCTTGACCTAATAGATTACGTCACACTTCTGGATGAATACAATAGCAATCTTTATCCAATCGAGCATATGCAATAAATCGTTTACGATCGACATTTTCTGTAGCCATCAATAAACTAACAAGTATTGCCTTACATTAAAACTGATATTAAATGGACAAATATCTAAACTATTTAACCCAACATCAAGATTGTTCCCGTTGGTAGGTTTAACATGTGAACCATCGTTTACTGATTTTATGTCGATAGTTTTTATATAGGATTGCTTAATCGGATCATTCCTACAACTGCCCGTATGTGAAACACAGTGGGCGAGTTTGCTTCACCGTCGACTGCAATATGGTTGTCTTCAAGTTCAATGTAAACAAGTTCCTGTTGAACCGTCTCCGTAAAAAAATCAGTGTATGGCCTGATATAACAACTGTGCTGGTAAACGCGATGTTTTCTCACCATCCACCAGTCAAAATGTTTTACCCCTATGATCGAATCCAAACTTAAAATAAAATACAGGTTACTTTTTAAAAAGTCGTTATTGGATACAACACTCAGTATTCCTTAACTAGGTTGGGGATCATTCTCTTAAACTCTACGATGTCAAGATATTTTCTTTAATTACATACAACTATTTCTTATTCTAAATCCTCAATAAATGTGTACTGAATAGTTTCAAAGCAATTAATATAGCTAATCTTCAACGAAAACATCAGAGAGACAAGTTAGTTACGCGGAAGCGATAGAGAAATATAGATAAATAGATAAGACGTTGCGCTACACACATTTATATTTTGTGCGTCCGCCTTCCAATTGAGTATGGCGCAATGCACACATATTTCATGCTTTAAATATCACCAGGAAAGAGCCCGGACATCACTGTCGGAAAGTAACGTCATACGCTGTCATCCGTGTTGAGTTAACATCTGCCCCTTTAATGTCAATTAAATACGTTCATTCAAATAACATATTTCGTTCTGTAACAGTATGTCAACGTGATTATAGATGCGACGTTTTTTTCGGAGAAATAGACATAATTATTAAAACATTAATTACACCATAGTAACCGTTATTACTGCAAGTAAATCTTTAAATACTACAAATGACCATATAAGACATAAGTATAAAATGCGGATTAGCAAGAGCATTGTGACAGTTATCAGTGAGACACTTCCAATATCAATCTTAACCTCAGCAAATAAATGTCGTCGTTCCTGATTTTGACTTATTCTAGTATTCAAGGCTATATCACGATTAGCGCTCAGAATGGTGAACATCTGATACCAATATAAATACAACAACGTATCAATCAATACGTTGTAGTGACCCGATAGTAATTTTATTACAATCAGAATAGACAGTTGCCTTTAGCACAGTAATATATCTTGACAGCAAACGAGGGAAACTCGAGTTACTCGTTGGGCAAACACAACTAATATTTCAACGGAGACATCAGCAGATTAGACGCATCTTATATCTTCTGTAGTAATCATTATCCATTCATTATAACATCCACGAGATTCTGTAAGTTATGAAGCACAATTATATGATGACATCTCTTACTTAGACAACAACGCTATCTACACTTTATTAAAGTAATATATATATATATATATATATATATATATATATATATATACGAACCTATATATAAGGTTCAAACACTATTCTGTTTGATATAACTTTAGTATTATTGCCACAGCTGTTCCAGTTAAACCGATGAAGTTAAGCGATGTTGAACGTGGATTGCATTGTGATACCTGCCCAAGACACTTCAGAATGACTAGCTGCTATATGCAATATAAATTTCTTCAAAATACAATGACATTACAAATTATAAAATGAAAACCATGTCTGCCAAACCACAGAAAATATATGTACAGTGTACGGTGAAAATGTTTTAGCAAGCAGAACTTAATGGAAGTTATTTGCAGAGTTTAGCGCTGGATATGTTTGTCTTAATGATGAATAACGCCAAGGTAGACCACCTTTTGCAGAAGGAAGTAATTGTTAATAAAAAAAAAACATTCTACAGTACGCTAACTCGTAGAATGACCTTGCATATTAAAATCAACCATTCATTAGCATTGATTAACTATATAATTGCACTGTATGCGTTTACTTTAGATTTCCTTTATAATTCGGAACAAACTCTCCGGTCAACTTGATATATGCATGTTTATATTGTAAATTATAGAATTAATGAAAATGCATGGATGCAACAGTGAAATTGTTAATTTTTAAATGTTAATACACGAATAGAAACGCATATTCATAAAGCTTACCCCAACACTTTACAGAAGTTAAATGAAGCATTTACTATATTTCAAGAATATTACTAGAAATATATTAGTATATTATAAACAGTTTTAGTCAACATAAATGCATAGGTATATGGTGATATCGAACATGTAATTTAAAATAGATGCCGTTTGCTGCCAGACTATCGTTTAGCAACCTTTCTGTTGAGACTAACTGGTTCGAGGATCGACGAAAAGCCAGTGATGTATAAGGCCCGTCGCACGAAATCATTCAGAGCGCTATGCCTATGGAATCAGTCGACCCTCTCGCTACATGAAAGGGGGTTGCCCACTCATTATCGTGAATTGAATTGCATTTACGAGTGCATCTTTATCGCTACAATTCGTGATAACTCATTGGGTCTGCTCTCGGTTTGCCAGGCCAGCAATACACCCGATGACGCCTCCTGATATTTGCATGTAATTCTTAGAAAAAATACATTTTATTAACAATAAATCTTATCTCTATTACACTATTTGTCAAATAATTTTTAAATTAAAACATATACGTGAAATTAACTATTTTATATAGGAAAACATTGTATGAAATAAACCATACAGTCGAAATATTTGACATACAGTGTATATATACAACAGGATAACACAGCATATGCATCAGTAACAATGTTTTATCAGAAATGTAAAAGAAAGGTATTTTCGTTGCTTCAAACCTTTTTTTTTTTTAATATTTGAACTTTAGGTATTCTTCAATTTTTCTTTACTCATTTCAAAAGTTGTAGCAGTGCATCCATCTGTTAACTTGAACAGAAAATAAATGATCGAAAATCCGAAAAAATTAGACGCATACTTTTTCCAGAGTTTGAATAGTCACCTTAAACCTTAAACATAAACAAATGCAGAAAATGAAACGTAAAATAGAAAAATACTTCAACATAACACCTTTCTGCCTGATACTAGTTTGTTTTATTTTTATGTAGTTCACTTTTACTTTAGCAATTTTATTCTCTCGAGGGAATACATTTTTTCTCAATAGGGAGACATTTTGAAACAGATAGCTTTCATTAATTTCGCATCTTTCCAAATCGCTTTTTTTATTTTATATAAAAAACGTACATTTCTGAAATAATATCCGTACCCAATGGCTGCATAGTTCTTGAAGGCTAAGTGTAATACAAGTGCACGACCTATTAACAAAAATTAGTAAGTCTAAAGTCTAAAGAAAATAACAAAACGTATACATGACGTCATGAATGCCAAAAATCTAATCGTCTTCACGTAATTAATGCTTTATTTCTCGGATTATCTATTTTTTCTATAAAATTGTAATAAATATAATGAATAAATAATATATTTATATATATATATATATATATATATATATATATATGATGGACTCCCCCGTCGATTTCCACGTATGAGTGCCCCACCAGGGGCTGTCCGCGCGTGAATTTGTAATTGCAAGGGTTGCGCCATCCCCAGCAACCGCTTTCCTGAGTCGGCATTGCTTGATTCCAATGGCAAGTAGTAATACAGGACGACTGGAAACAATGCCGAGATAAGCAGTGAGCACATACAGCACCTGGTATTCAAAAATAGTCACCCATTTAGTACTGGTCAGACTCGACACCGCTTAACTTCGGTGATCTAACGTGAACCGGTGTGTCAACGTGATTATATATATATATATATATATATATATATATATATATATATATATATATATATATTAAAACGTGTCAACACGCGACCGAACGCAAATAGGTCATATTTTTGAAATGTTGCAGGGTGAAAGGAGGAACAAAGAAATACATGAAAGAAGAAGACACGGTTGTAGGAGTGTTCGAGTCTATCCCATAGTGCTGGTATTAACTCAGATTTTTTTTGGGGACTAAACCCCCCCATATATATATATATATATATATATATATATATATATATATATATATATATATATATATATATATATATATATATATATTTAAGGGATAATGAAAAAAGAGTGATAAATATGCGACGATTGTCCAAATTTATTTCAAATTTCAATTGTTCAATGCAAGATGCATTCAGTAAAAAACTAGTGTTTATTATTCTTTCCTTAAGCCAAGGCTTTTCAAAGATCGAAATCTTATCATCAGAAGAGAAATACAGATGGATAAGTTGGCTTTCGAAAAAACCAAAGTTCAAATATTTGAAAAATATGAAAATTATAATTAAAATTATTAAAATAATTTTTGTTAAAAAAACGTATTGAATAGAAAAGAAAGGAAAGTTCCGTGAAAAAGATATGCAAAATGTCCGGGTGGTAAATTTCCGTTGAAAAGAAGTCCGGTGAAATTGTAGAATGTGAAGAAAAACTCTTTGCGTGGAAGCAGATTGGAGAAAGTGCTCAAAAAGTAGGTAAGTCCAGATACACTTAAAGGAGATTGAGAAGAGGAAAACAGGCCATTTTTTTGATGTACTTCCAGTGCCAAGTAAAACAGAAGAATCTCTTTCAAGGCTTAAATCCGAATGAGACAAAAAGGCAAAATTGTAAAGATTTGGGGTTAGGGGGGGTTATGAGGTACGGGATAGTTTAAAATGTCGCTTTGTGAATGGGGGGGGAAGGAAAAGGAGGAAGGGTTGGTATGGGGATGTAGTTAAAGTGACAGGTAGGTTAAGGGTGTGGGCGAGCGGTAGGATGTAGGTTTAGGGGGGGTGGGATTAATCTTAAGTGGGAAGTGGGTATAGAAATTGTTGATTCTAAAAATAGAAATCAAATGAGTGAGCTTATAACATTTCAGGCAGCTAAGAGCAAATTAATTTGTAGTTACCAGTTATGGTTTCTGGGGGTTTAAAAAGGTTAAAGTAGAATTAGTTAAAAGCATGGTAAAATAAATGGAGGAATGTGAGAGAGTGGATGATTAACATTAAAAAATTAAAAATTAAAATTTAAAAGAAGCTAGGGAATAGTAAATTAAAAAAAAATTTTTATTTATCTATTTTTAATTAAAAACCAAATTACGGGTTAGATGAATAATTTGGAGGGGCATTAAATGACCAAGGAGACAAGAGGGGGAAATAAATTAATGGGAAAAGAGTTAGTGAAATTAAAGTTCAAGTCTGTTCTACTCGGTTATGTTGAAATATATATAATATATAATAGTTGTTGTTTTCCCATACTGTCCGGGGACGCCTCGTAGATTAAGGCAGATACTCTATTTGTCTTTACTTTTCTGTGGACATGAAATAACATGGTAGTGACCATACTTCTTCAGGCCGCATGCAGCATCCAGTGTACAGAACAAGTCACCCATTAACTACTGGCTTAGTTCAATGTGGCTTTACTTCGGTTATCTAACGGTAAACGGTCGGCCAGCGTGATTCTGCCGTATAATATAGTTATACAATATAATATAGCATATATATATATATATATATATATATATATATATATATATATGTATATATATATATGTATGTATATATATATATATAATACATAATAATTATACTATATATACTATATATATATCATATAATATATACATATGTATGTATATATATATACTATATATATATCATATTATATATACATATGTATATATATATAATAATTATGATATATATATACTATTTATATATATATCATATAATATATACATATATATATATATGTATATATATAATATAATATGTTATATATATAAATAAAATATATTATATAAACTACAATACAATATATATATATATATAGATATATATGATATATCATTATTATACTATATATATATACTGTATATATACATATGTATCATATAATATATATATATATGAATGTATATATATATATATATATATATATATATCTGTATAGATATATAGATATATATATCTGTATAGATATATATAATATGATATATATATATATATAAATAAAAGATATTATATATAATACAATACCATATACACACATATTGTCTCTTTCATGCCATTATATATATATATATATATATATATATATATACATATATATATGTAAACTATATATATATGTAACATATATATTATATACAACATGTATATTATATACAATATGTATATATATATATATATATATATATATATGTTACATATATATTATATGCAATATGTATATATGTATATATATATCACATAATATGTTCATTTATATATATATACATATATATATATATCATATCTATAAGTTTAAAATACACGATGTATCAGAAAATTAAATTCCGTGAAAGATAAGATGTGTGCCAAACGCAAACTGAAAAAAAACAAATTAATAAAAAACAACAGATTTCACCGGCTCTTTTCGGACCAACTAACGCTTTCAGATAAAATGAATATTTGTAATGTATTCGATAACGGTAACAACGTAGGCAATAGAAGAACGCACACAATGACGACATTCACACGTGTCTAACTTTTTGGGGAAAAACGAATGATAAAACGCGTTCAAATGGACGTCAAAATATGAAAAAAGTGGAAGGCTCAGGCAAAAAGTAATTTAGAAAAAAAATATGGATGAAGTGTTATAAAAAGTAAAAGTTTCTTCAACGGTGATCGCAGTGGCTCAATGTATTGCATTGCTTCAGTGTGGTGTTTGCCAGATGTCTTTTTAAGAAATAAAGTTGTAGGTTTATGTTAGACTAGCAGGGCTACCTGGCGTTGCTCAGGATCATACACACATAATATAGAAGAAAAATCGCCTGTGTAATATCTTTATATTCAAACTTCGATTTCCCTTCTTCTCTCTATAGCCGTCTCTTTATCTTTCTACCTTTCTCTTCCCTGGTCACCCAATTTCACCGCTACTTTCTCATGTTGCCTCTTGCGAAAGCTGTTACTTCACCACCCCTCTTCCGTTGCCCAAGGCAAAAGTATGATATTTTTCTATAAAAACTACAATCTCTCTGCGTCGTCTATATAGTTACAGATCTCCGCGCCGGTGCGCATACTATATACGATCCGTTCGCCACCCCGGTGCAGATACTATATAAGTACCTATCGCCTCTCCGGTTCGCATACTATATAATTACCTATCGCCTCCCCGGCGCGCATACGACGCAAGTACCTATCGCTGCCCCGGTGCGAATACTAAATGCGTACCTATCGCCGTCCCGGTGTGCATGCTATATACGTACCACTCGCCGCCCCGGTGCACATGCTTTTTACGTATCTATCGCCGCCCCGGTGCGCACACCATATATTGACGTCCTGGTGCGCCCGCTATATATGTGCCTATCGCCGCCCCGGAGCGCATGCTAAATACATACCTATCGCCGCCCCGGTGCACATGCTGTATATGTACCTATCACCGCCCCGGGGCGCATGCTATATACGCATCTATCGCCGCCCCTGTGCACATGCTATATACGTATATTTGTACCTATCGCCGCCTACATGCGCACACTATATACTTACTTATCTCTGCAAGGGTGCGCATAGTATATATGCACCTATCTTCAACCCAGTTCGCATAACTGAAAACTCATATTAATGCGCCCATGTCGTATCAAAAATTAAAATTGTCTTTGTTTATATTTTGTTCACTATCATAAAAAATAACTCATATTAATGCGCCCCTAAACAGTTTGGCTCACCATACCCCCCCAAAAAAAGATGTATACATATACACATTATACATATATATATAAATACACACACATACACATATATATATATATAAATACACACACAAACACACATATATATATATATATATATATATATATATATATATATATATATATATTACCAATTCAAAAGTATAAGATTACTGTCAAGAACAAATATTTCACATCCTAAACTGTTAGTTTTAATTATGCAGCATAGATAACTTCTTAGTAGTCTAATTTTGATTATTAAGTGAGGGTTTTCGGTTATCTCGAAAATATTACAATTAATTTAATATCATTAAATAAAAGTGTGTTTTTCCCTTAAATTCAACAAATGAAAGTGATAAATAGTGTATAAGAATACAGTAATATATAACATAAATATAACGACGTATTTCATGTTATTTTATGTGCACAGTCTAAACAGAATAAGATACAACTTTTATTGGCATATACTTTTTATTCTTAGTGAAATTTATTAAGCTAAATGATGACGTCTCATACTATTGATTTTCCCTTGGTGGAAGTTTCGCATATTTTCTGCGTAACGTCTCAAACCTATTCGTCTTCATGTCTCGTTTATTGAGTTACGCTCCCGAAAGCATTTATCTATATATTCGACAAGGAATAGTGTGAATTGATAATTTAAAATCTTTTTTGGTGGTAGGCAGAATAGACTAAGACAGACAAGAATGAAATATAATGTATGGGGTTTCTCACTGGAATGGGATAATAAAGCTGTAAGAAAGAAGGATTCAAATAATAGAAATATATTTATTTATTCGTATTCGGTGAAGATAGCACGGCCACGTTTATTAAAAGCTGTGAATGCGAACATCCGGTTCCTTGTGTAGAATAATGTCTTTGTAATGTCTTCATGGCAAACTTGGCGATGCAGCGTGGCAGGTTTATTTCAGCGAAGATGCCCGGCACCAGAATGACAAATAGGCAGATCAGTTGGCACGTATACTTGACGGAAACATGGGGGTTGAGGAAATGATGCGGAAATCCGATCTTACGCAATCCTTACACGGTCAAATAGAGATTTATCTCGCCAAAAGCAATAATATGTTTCGTCTAAAAGCCTGGTAAATACAAGTGGGCTGTTTCCATTTGACATGTGTATTTGCCCTTCCCTCTGTCAAAATATCGAGATCGATAACTCTTGATGGATAAACACGTTGGTAAGATTGTGGCACGATTTAAAGACGCTTTTGTTTTCTGACATATACATTAAGGATATTTTTTAATGATCTGATATATTCTCCACAGTGTGTATTAAACAAATCAACATATTAATACGTTAATTGGGTTACTATTACAAATGAGTAGCTCAAACTACCCGGCGTTGCAAAGGATAGAGACATGATGCCAAATTGATATCTTATAGAGAAATGATACAAATATAAGTATGTTTAAATTTTCGATAATTTATAAGATCATGCCGCGAGCAAACTTCGACCCTAACCGTGACTCTAACGCGAACCGTAATAACACCCCTCACGCGGAGCTTATCCGAAACGATGGTGTCAAAGTTAGATCGGGTTCTAATCTGAACAAACACCATATATTATTCAATGATAAATCCCACAATACTGAAATCATATGCCCTTAATAGGGTTAAGATGAAAATTCATATACACTAAATGTACAAAATGTTTACACTTTTATTGTCATTAAGGGTATGACTACATATCAACCAACCCATTTCATTATCACATCACTACAGTATAACTCTCTATTCATGAGTGGATGAAGTGTGTGAGGTGCGTTGAAGAAAAATTCCTACCAGTAAAATACATAGCCCTGTTGTGTTCGCACACCCTTAATGACAATAAAAGTGTAAACATTTGGGAATTTCCTTGCTTTTGTACATTTAGTGCATATGAATGTTCATCTTAGCCCTATTAAAGGCATATGATTTCAGTATACTGCCATTTATCATGGAATGCCACTACTTTTGTAAAGGCTATGCCTCAATACAATGGTCATTTTAAAGGTTTTTTGGAATTTTCTGGAAAACTAAGGTATATGGTAAACTGAAATTAAAATGCCATCAACAAGACCCTATAACCTCTATCTCTGCCAAAAAGCAGCTGCATCCATCAAATAGTTGATGAGATACAGTGCGGCACATACGTGCGTTCGTACGTACGTACGTACACACGGATAACACAAAATCATGCCTGACCTTTCTGGATCTCTGGGTTACCTTGACTAATGATTCTGACATTCTACACACTTATAGAACCTATCAAATAAACATGTTGTGCAAAGTTTTAACTAATTTGGTGTATTAGTTTTTGAGTTATGGTTGATCAAATGAATGACATTTCCAGCATAGGCCGTTTTTGAAGTCTATTAAGGGATAGAGCGCTATCGCGCCTCCCTTGATTTTAAATAGTTAGTACAGAGAACAAAGTAGACGTTAAGACAAAAACTCGACAACTTAAATAGGAAAACATAAACAAGCGGAACACCGCTGCCAAAATAACCACGAAGTTTTACCATCCGATGAACAGCGAGATAAAAATAACGACGAAAACAGTTAAGCACAATGAAAAGTGAATCAGTTTCAGACGATTGAAAACATACATCGAGGACAAAAATAAACTAACATGGAAAAATACACTGTAAGACTCGCTATTGAGAGCAACAGAAAAGACGAAATCAGGACGATCTATATAAAATTCAAGATATACACAACCATGGAAATAATAAATATTGGAGCTGTCGTCAAAAAGCCGAAACGCCAAAACATATCATAAGTTAATTCAGTAAACTAGTGAACAATGAATACAAAAGACAATCGTGACTTGCTTTATGCGCGTACGAAGTAGTACTAGTCCGTACAAAACAAACGAAAATATGATTGAATTCTTTTTTTTTTAATTTATAACGATCCTTTTAATAATAATTACATTTTACAATATCTTTCATATATTTTGTAGCAATAGTTGCTATATAATTCTATATCAGGACATAGTATTGTAATATTGATTTAATAGTAATATATGAATCAGTTTAAAAATATTGAAAAATAATAAACAAATACATTAGTGATTGAGATATTTATATAAAGCCATATATACATATCTATTAATACTGGATATTATGTATCTGTCTGCCTGTCTGTCTGAAGCCGAAACTCTATCAGAGTAATATTACTATTTACTTAGTCTGCCAGCTTCTATATATAGTACTAGAAAAACCGCCGTAAACATATAAATAAAGTAGAAGGAAATTTCAAGACGAGACTGCGATTAGAACAGAAAACGTGTCAAGAATCTTACTTAAATAATACATTTTCAACTTCCTTATATACTGTTACAAAAAGTCGCTCAGACACTAGACGGGTGTTTCCATTTACATAATTCATTCCTTTTAAACTTCAATTAAATTCATATTTACAAATATACACTTATAACTGCTATTATCAAATTTACATATGTATTTACAATATTTTTCGATAAGGAGATATTAATTAAAATACTCATACACTTAATAAAACACATTTACTGTTAAAATTGCAAAATCATCCTTTCAAAAGTGACGACATATTGAGAGGATTTTTTTTTCACATTATAATTCTTTATTTTCATTACGTTGTTAACACAATGTGTTTTGTTGTAAATTGAAGTTAAGCGAGGCATATCCCACCCATTAGTAAATGGGTGACCATTTTGGAAAAAATAAATTGCTGACTCATCCTTCCGGAAGTGACGTCATTGTGAGAGGATTTTTTCACATTATCATTCTTTATTTTAATTACGTTGTTAAGACAAGGTGGTTTCTTGTAAATTAAATTTAAGCAATACATATCCCGGCCATTACTAAATGGGTGACCATTTTGGAAGAATTAATTGCGAAGTCATTTTTCCGGAAGTGACGCCATTGTGAGAGGATTTTTCACGTTATCATACTTTATTTTCATTACGTTGTTAATACAAGGT
Organism: Sepiola atlantica; assembly: GCA_963556195.1. Lineage (NCBI taxonomy): Eukaryota > Metazoa > Mollusca > Cephalopoda > Sepiida > Sepiolidae > Sepiola > Sepiola atlantica. The sequence continues at coordinate 60,309,531 of OY744517.1, read as the reverse complement.
GTTTTGTTGTAAATTAAAGTTAAGTAACAAATATCTCGGCCATTACTAAATGGGTAAACATTTTGGAAGAATAACAAAACTGGTTCTTTTATATGACGTAGGCACCTTCAATAGCATATTTAAATATGAGTTCTTTTATATGACCGATGCGCCTCTATTTCCTTTTTTTTTTAATTAAAAATATTTATATTTATGAGGCGGGAAGAGAAAATGGGGATGGGGTCGACATTTTTGTTGTTTATTTTTAACTAAAAATATTCTTGGTCGGAAACAAAGAAAATCAATATCTAACCACCCAAAAAATATGACTGGGGCTCCACTGGGTTACGGGTGAGCGTTCCCTTCTGACGCGGCAGCCTAACAAAAATATGCGACCGGAGGGAGCATATATTTGCTAGTATACATAATTATAATTATTTATTTTTCATCTACATACGTAAACGTTTAATTTATTTGGGAATCGTCAGTGTAGAGATGAGTATTCGTACCGGTCGTCAGACTCGAATCCCTGAAAACGAGTAATGTTTCGAACTGAAATGTAGACGTCTTAGCCCACAGGGCCACGATCAACATCCCTGTAAATCAGCGAAAGATTAAACCTATTTAAAAGCCGCCGCTGTCAAAGTTTTAGGCTACTAAAAGGAACATTGCATTAAATCCACTATGATGACAGTCATACTACTCGTTACAGGCTGTCAAATAAATAATATATATATATATATATATATATATATATATATATATATATATATATATATATACATATACATATACATATATATATATATATACATATATACATATATATATATACATATATACATATATATATATATACATATATACATATATATATATATGAAAATAAAGCAATTAAACTCTTTCAAATACAAAAAAATGTGTACAATTTACATGTAAAATACACCGTATAATAAAGTAAACAAATTACAAAGAAATAGTTAAAAAAATAATTGATAAAAAATGATCATTACGTCAATTAGCTAATGCAATTGGGCACTAGAATAAAAAAAGCAGTTCTAGTAGAATATGGAGTAGACTATTCTGCTAAAATATCAGTAAACTATATTGTATCGACTGCAAAAGTATGCTGGGCATACCACATACAAATATGATGTGTAAAATTTAGTCAAGCAGATTCTCATGTACATAGACATCTTTAAATATATGCACATACCTTAGTGTATTTGAAGGAAGCAAGCAGTAAATATAGCATTAGTTTAAATAAATGTGTAATAGCATTGGCGTGTATGGTACGGTTGCGGTTGCCCACCTCATACATTGAGAAGTTGGAAAATACAAAAATTCGAGGGCCACGTTACTTAACATGTTGTCTAAAATACATATTTCATGATGACAAGTTTAAAAGTTTAAGATTTAAAAAATAGCATACACATAAAAACTCCCATGTGCACAAAGATGTTGTGAAAAAGTATTACCTGATATAACTTGCAATTTGATTCATAACAATGCTTTTCTCTTTACTTTATTGTATCTAACTTATTTTTAAAATATTTGTAGAAAGAGTGTGGCTGGTTGCACATCTTAAATTGTAAAGTGCTACATAAAACGTACATGTTACTCAACGTGATGCTGAGAATATTTATTCAAAAATTAATAATGATCATATCATTAGTTTTATAAGTTTACACTATAAAACTATATATATATATATATATATATATATATATAGATAGATAGATAGATATATAGATAGATAGATAAATCGTACAAATAAGTTGACAAATTTGAAAAATAAGGTATTAAATGCATATTTACTTTTGATAAGGATGCATTTTGAGCAAAGTGATAAAAAACAGAAAGTGAATAAGAAATGTATACATCCTATAGCTGAAGCAAGCGTAATACTTTGGACACGCGTAGCTAAATCCAATAAATCTATTAAGAATAAAATTAATAATGGTAGAAGAAAACACTATTACAGGAAATGCAAAATAACTGGACTAAATACTATAGCGTGAACATGAGATCCATAATAAGTAATCATATAATTATATTTCAACATAGTAAATCTAATATGGACGAAATATGTACTTCAATATAGAAAATAACAAATTGTACACGAGCGTTGTTTGTAATATCACACATTTTTATGAAAAAATTAATGAAACTCTTTCAAGGCTAATGCACTTTACTGATATTTACTGCAGAAAGCAGTATACTTTTATTAGTGCATAGTTCTTGAACACTGACAGCTTTGATGTTATTCGTAAATAAAACAATACCATAAATTAGACGATTTTTTTATCAAATGACACATGCCATAGAAGGAATTATTAAGTACCAACAAAATTGATACAACAAACAAACAAACAATATATATATATATATATATATATATATATATATATATATATATATATATATATATATATTTATATATATATATAATATTGTATCTCTTGGTGAAACGGGGGCCGGAAATTAGTGCGGACGAAAAGCAATAAACACCTTCAGCAATACAGTCTGAAAACTAAGCAGAAATGAGGAATGCAAAAAATGTTTATGTCCATCGTATGAAATCTGACACACATATGGTATGTCCGATGTTGGTTATAACAGCTTATATGCGCACAAAAAAATTAAGATGACGTTAAGAACAACTGTGTTATTTTCTGAAGCCCAAATGCAGTTAGACAACATCCGAAAACAACGTTGTATGTCTCGTTTCATTTATTTTGACGATAACTGTAAATACGAATACACATCTCTATATCAATTGTAACACATGTACATATACATACGCGTGTATATATATATATATATATATATATATATATATATATATATATATATATATATGAAGAAGAATGGAAAGGAATTAGAGAAGCAAAAGCCAAATGATAATTCAATTCAATTCAATTGCTCAGAGCAAGGTATATTCCGCAAAAAAGGCAATTTATTCAAGTTAAATTTTCCTTAAGCCAGGCTTTTCAAAGATCAAAATCTTATCATCAGAGGAAGTCGCTGGAATAGATAAGTCGGCAAAGGCCAAGATTTAAAATTTTAAAAAATAAAATAAAAGTTGTAGGGGAAGAAACACCGGGCAAAATTCTGCTTTCTCTTCGGGCTAACTTTAAAATATTTTCGCTGCATTTTTTGCCATTTTAAAGCAAAGGCGAATATATTTGACCTCACTCTCTTCTGAGCCTGCCTGCCTGCATCCGAGAGCGTGCCTCTTCTTGGACATTTTACCCTTTGGATTTTCTATTTTCGCCGCACCTGAAGTTGTGGCTTCTTGGAATTTAACTTTGAATGCTCTCTCACAACCTTTCGGGCCTTTTAACGACCTACCTATCTACATCTCATTCTCT
>OY744517.1:60298678-60301178 GCA_963556195.1 Sepiola atlantica | reverse complement strand
AGTTAGTCTAAATATTTAATCCTTCATTATTATTTCAAATCAAATATTAACATTTGATGTCTATTTTAAATCGGTAAAACGTAAAGTTAATTATATTTGATATATGAAAGAATTAGCTTAGATGTTAAGGCAATCGATAATGTTACGTTTTCCTATTTAACTTATTTACAAGTGTAAATATTAACAATTTCCTATTTTAAATTTATTCACATTTCAATAGATGATATTATAAAATATATATTTATATTTTCTATTTGAACAATATAATTGATGTGTTTATATATCGACTATTTACATATGTTTACCAAACAATGTTGATATGTGTATATATATCAAGTTAGGTATGTTTAAATTATTAAATATTGTTATGTACTGAATTCACTTCTAAACTAATACCCCGATCATGATAAATTTTGTTGCCCAGTTGCAATGCGTAAAAGTAATACATGTAAGCTATATTTATTTTAATTTAGTTGTATGCAAACGAGGTAAACTAGCGGTTATAAAAGTTCCTGAAATTTCAAATGCTTACGAACTTTGTGAAATTTACCCAATATGTATTCGCCATCAATTCATAAATATTCCCGAAATGTCAGTTCTTTTGAAGTATTTAAAGATATTAAATCAATCTGACAAACATACCGCACGAGACTAAGAAAGCATTTCATTGTTTGGTGTCGTTGTCAATAACTTGCGTTGTAAAATACAAAGGTTTAGATTTGCATTGAATTTAATCCGTAGTCATTTGATACCAATTAATATAGATTCCAGGAATGTCAATTTCTTCTGAAAACCCTTAAATACTTAATCGTTAAGTTTAGAGAGTTTCCTAGAATAAAAATAATATAATCGATTTTGATGAAAAGTGAGAGGAAGGGTTCTAAACATATGGTTAAGTACCATCATATATTGATTTTAATCCTAATTGGTGGAACACTTTTCTGTTCAAGTAATTAATGTTACACCTCCTAGGATTGTGTAGAGAAAGATCAGGAAAAAAGAACAATGTTTTGATGTTTCTGGAAACGATCTTTGCACATCTTAAGAGTCTCATGTATCAAAAATCTAAGATATTGCGTTTATTTGTGTTCAGAAAAAATGGTATTATTACAGGTCATAAATGTCTGTTGCATCAAACGACTCCCCTTCTCTGAGAGCTCGGTTTATTTTATTCCCTCCAAATATATTGCCATTGAGACGTAAGCGCTATTCAGATAAGAGGCCGGATTTGTTAGACGCATCATAAGTAAGACATTTTGCAGCAATAGGTTTGTTAGCATTAAAGTGAAATTCTGCATGTTGACACTATCGGGGAAACAAAGAGCAGGAAATGAATTAAAGCTAAACGATCCGAGGTAGGATGCTCTTAGACTAGAAAGCTTTCTGGGGAAAGAGACGAGATTTGGTGGATGTGTTATTCATCCCTGAGAAAACACATCAAAATGATCACATCTGCGCTAACATATATTTTCACGAAGATTCCTTTACACTTAAAATACCGCACACTACAAACATTAAACACCATCATTTGAAGTGTTATACCAGCATAGATTTGCAAAGACGACCGATACCGCACGACAAGATAAAGAAATCAGCTAAAAAAAACATTCTGCTACAATTTGAACCCTGTCGATCGACTGCATCCTTTGATAAAAAGACATACATCTACTCATAATATAAACGAAGATGCTTTCAGGCGTGAACATTTCTATTTTAAATCCAAGTTGATTTATTGTTATTCAGATAAGGACTGCCTTGATTGTATTTCGTTACGTGGCTGTATGTTTACTTATGTTGTAAGATTAATTACCTCTCCCATATAACATAATCTTTTATCGTGTTTATTTCTCTATATAAATATTTTCCCTATATCTTAAAACATATTATATTTTACATAATTCCTAGCGTTTAGTATTTTTTCTACGTAATGTATGAAATATTTATAGAAACTCGACACTTTTCCTTTATTATTAATTGAATTTCATATCCAGGGGTTAATATCTTATATGTTTCGGAAAGCTTGGCCCTAGTTCTGCACATGTGAGAAGCGCTATATTAAATATGTATGTATGCATATCTACACACAGACACACAAATACACACATATATATACTAGCAGAGCTACCCGGCGTTTCCCAGATTAAAGTGTAAAATAGCATCATACGCCACCTCATGGAAGAGAGAGTTTATTTTAACATTAACTTGGATGCTTTTAGCTAGATATCTTACCGAGCTATTTAGATATATGTTAATAATCTGAAAGTAACGCTAATAAATAGATCGATTTCATTGTGTAACATGTTTGAAAATTAGATTATTTAAGAGGCAGGCAGAGACACAAAAAATACTTCCATTATATGCACATGCACATTGTGCATGTGAATACAATTATCTTGAAAGTAGAATTTTAAGCATGTCTTCGTTATTAGGGACAATCATGCACATAGATTAGTGATTCTTTATTATATATATATATATATATATATATATATATATATAT